>JAWNNM010002675.1:0-22014 GCA_035044965.1 Lordiphosa andalusiaca
TGGCAAGACAACAACAAGACAACCAAGGTTGCAAATGAGTCAAATAAGGTGTGTGAGCGAAACTTTGCACAGACGACACTGCGTGATTAAAAAGGCCGATATATTGTATCTATTCCATTCCGTGATCCAGAGAATGTTCAGATGGTCCACTCAAGATAGATAGCGTTAGCGCAATATTTAAAGGTCGAAATTCGACTGAAAGGGGAGACGCCTCCGTAAAAAAGGACGGCGACTCAGTAATCCAAGAATACTAGGATTTGGGCCAAATTGAATAGGTTTCAGCAAACGCCAATCTAAAGCACTTTTTTCTTCCTCACCATGCTGTGCTAAAGCCGGAGAGCAGAACTTTAAATGTACGAGTTTTTTTAATGCTTCCAGCTAGTCTACAAATGGGCTTAGCTTAAATGGTGTTCTCCACACAGGGCCAGTGCTCCAATCAGACTTAACGATGCAGATTTTGAAGTGGCGTTTTTTCGAGTTTGTTTTTAACGCTGACATTACTAAAATGTACCGGCAAATTCGCATCAACCCAAGGCATACTCTATTCCAAAGAATACTGTTTCGCAATGCTAATGGAGAGCTGAGTGCCTATGAGTTATTGCAACAGCTTGCGAGTGATAGCTCGAATATCCCCGAGCTAGTGAGGTCCTAAGCCAGTTTATGTTTGTTGACGAAATACTGGCTGGGGGAAGAAGAAGCCTTGTTCACTATTCCCGAGCTCCGGGAGGCTCTGAGCGCGGTGGTTTTCTGTTGCGAAAATGGACATTCAAAATTGACAAATTGACGATGATAGTACCGCGAAAACGTTGGGAATTCGGTGGAGTGAATTCTATTTCACTGCGGACTAGTCAATTAATAACAATACTTGTACAAAACGCGAAGTACTATCCCAAATCCCAATATTTGATCCAGCAGGCTAACCTTGTCATTTACCCCTGTCTTAGCTCTTTAACGGCCAACAAGTTGGTCATCACGCCGCCAAACAAATTGCACGCACTCCTGCAATACCTCTCAGCGGACAATTAATCGCATCTACCTCTCATACCTCCTTAAACGGAAAGCAAACTTGCCACAACGCTGAAAAAGCAAACCGCACTCACTCTTGTCACACCTCCTCTAAGGGATCTACTGCCACTGCTACCCTCACTCTTTCTAAAAGTCGCACTTTCTCCTCCTCCTCCTTAACGGCCAACAAGTTGGTCATCACGCCACCAAACAAATTGCACTCACTCTTGCCATACCTCCTCAACGGACAATAAATCGGCCACCACGCCCCCAAAAGGCCATAGCTCAGTCATAGCGCCCTAAAAAGCACTAACCAAAACTGGTCACCCCGACGCAATAAGCAAACCGCGCCTACCCTTGTCATTTACTCCTGTCATAGCTCTTTAACGGCCAACAAGTTGGTCATCACGCCACCAATCAAGTTGCACTCACTCTTGCCATACCTCCTCAACGGACAATAAATCGGCCACCACGCCCCCAAAAGGCCATAGCACAGTCATAGCGCCCTAAAAAGCACTAACCAAAACTGGTCACCCCGACGCAATAAGCAAACCGCGCCTACCCTTGTCATTTACTCCTGTCAAAGCTCATTAACGGCCTACAAGTTGGTCATCACGCCACCAATCAAATTGCACTCACTCTTGCCATACCTCCTCAACGGACAATAAATCGGATGCCAAAGCAAACCGCATCTACCTCTCTCATACCTCCTTAAACGGAAAGCAAACTTGCCACAACGCTGAAAAAGCAAACCGCACTCACTCTTGTCATACCTCCTTTAATGGATCTACTACCACGGCTACCCTCACTCCTACTAAAAGTCTTATTATCTTGCAACAGCTTGCGAGTGATAGCTCGAATATCCCCGAGCTAGTGAGGTCCTAAGCCAGTTTGTTTGTTGACGACATACTGGCTGGGGGAAGAAGAAGCCTTGTTCACTATTCCCGAGCTCCGGGAGGCTCTGAGCGCGGTGGTTTTCTGTTGCGAAAATGGACATTCAAAATTGACAAATTGACGATGATAGTACCGCGAAAACGTTGGGAATTCGGTGGAGTGAATTCTATTTCACTGCGGACTAGTCAATTAATAACAATACTTGTACAAAACGCGAAGTACTATCCCAAATCCCAATATTTGATCCAGCAGGCTGGCTATCCCCAATTGTGATCAAGGCCAAGATCATCATGCAGGAGATTTGGCTTAGAGAATTGGGATGATGTGCTACCCCATGAGCTGCTGAATCAATGGCATAAATTCCTTGATAGTTATCTTGAGCTTAACCACGTTCGCGTCCCCCGATGGATAAAGTTTGGTCCTACTTGTAAGGTCCATTTACATGGACTTTGCGATGCTTCGCAGCGCGCCTATAGCTCTGCCCTTTATAACCTGTTGGAGTGTGGCCAGTCCGATTATTCTTCCCTGCTTACTTCCAAAACAAAAGTTGTTCCAACAAAAACAGAATCCTTGCCCGGTTTAGAACTATGTGGATCTGTCCTATTGTAATTGTATTTTGTATTTATTTAATAGAGTTGACAAAGTAGCTGTCAACATAATACAAATTATTAATCCTAATCCAGCCTCCCTCTGAGTTAGGAGAATATTTTACGATGTGCTCCGACTCACATCAAGTGGGCGGAGGCAAAGATTTACATTTGTTGAGACGATAAGTATGACAAAATATTAGAAACATTACCAAACATGGATCCCTCAGAATTTAACAAATGGTATAAATCGTTATAATCGATATCATACATATGATACAAAACGTATCGTGAGATTCAAAATTAGATCTACTTATATGTAAGAAAATTGGCCGGAACTGTCGTGTAGGTCTAAAAGGGATAGAAAATTTAATTTGACTCAAAAGAAAACAAAAGTCAATGTGGCCATGTATCAGTTTATGAAGGAACATAACTCCAAGGCAGATTCTACCATCCTGTAGAGACTGTAGGCTTAATAGGCGGAGTCTATCCACATACGATGGCAAACGTCGGTGATGGTCTCAGTTCAGTCCGCGTAAGGCAAACAGGAGAAATTGTTTCTGCACCGACTCGATGAGGCCCTGGTATATTGCATACTGTGGAGACCATATGCATGTGCAATACTCGAGTATTGGACGAACAAGTGAAATAAAAAGGAGCTTAGTGGTGTAAGGGTCATCAAACTCCTTAGACCAGCGTTTAACAAAAGCAAGTACCCCTTTAGCTTTAACGATGATGCCAATGTGATCAGGAAAGTTCATGTTATGACTGAATAAAACGCCAAAGTCTGTCACGGCATGTATGCGCTCAAGGTTATGCTGGCCGAGACAATAGTTACCCATAAATGGGGCAGAGCGATAGAAAGACATAGCACTACATTTAGAGTGGTTGAGGATCAGCAAATTGTTGATGCACCAAGAATGTAGGTGGTTTATGTCATTTTGTAATAAAACCTGAGAGTCCGTGTTCTTTAGTTGCATGCAATTTTTGATCGTCTCCATGCATCAAAACTTTAAAGCTCAGAATAACAGATTTTTTAAATATTCCAAAAAGCAATGGTCCAAGGTTTCTAACCTTGAAAACTCATGAAGATTTTCTATGAGCGATTTGCCAAGTACGTTGAAATCCAGTTTATTAAGTGTCAATTTCTTTAAAAGGACTCGCATCATGTATCGGATCACTGCTGTGCACGCCTATTCCTTACCGTTCCGTGTAATCGGCAGTCGGTACGCCTTCGCCAAGGAAGCGTTAATGAGGGATACCGGTATGCAGGACACCGCTATCCGCTAGCACGCAACACTTGTCGGCAACATCTTGGGGTTTTTGTGCAGCAGCAGCGTGATCACTGACTGCGGCTGCACGCCGGGCTTAGGCTGTCTGGGAGGGGATGAGCTTCGGCTGACAATGACAGAAGGAAGGTCGTTTATAAATAAACCAAAAAGCAAGGGTCCAAGACGAGACTGATCTGGAAAAGCGCAAAGTGAATAGTTTTTCTCCTATACCTGGGGCCACTTTAATATACACATGCGAGCATTGTCTACAACTTGGTTACTGATATATATGTAGGGTAATTTTTTAGCTATTATCTTTTTGGCAACACTGGTTTAAGCAGCTCACGCACGTTGCGGGTTTGGTTTCACTGTCAAACATCTTCAGTTTGGTCTATAATTTAACCATGAATCGTCTTACAAACGAACAACGCTTGCAATTTATTGAATTTTATTATCATAATGCGTGCTCTGTTAAGAAAGTTCATCGCGCGCTTCTTCCATTTTATGGTCAGTTTAATCTATAATTTAACCAACAAACGAACGCTTGCAAATTATTGAATTTTATTATCAAAATGCGTGCTTTATTAAGAAAGATCATCGCGCGCTTCTTCCATTTTATGGTCAGTTTAATCGACCCACTGAAGCGACTATTCGGGCTATTGACTAAATTTCGCACCAAATTTACATTGTTGGACATTAAACCACCAGCACGTTGACGTAGAGTGCGAACTGAAGAAAATATCGCAGCTGTATCGGCCAGTGCTAATGATGACCATCAATTATCGATTCGTCGCCGTTCGCAGTTGGGCCTCTGGACGACTGAAGATGATATCCAACTTTTTTCCCCCAAAATTCAAGAGCTTGACTTGCATGAAATGTGGTTTCAACAAGACGGTGCCACATGCCACACAGCACGCGCAACAAAGGACTTATTGAGAGGCGAGTTTGGTGAACATTTTATTTCACGTTCGGGACCGGTCAATTGTCCGCCTAGATCGTGCGATTTACCGCCTTTAGACTTTTTTTTTTGTGGGGCTATGTTAAAGCTCATATCTATTCAGACCAGCCCGCTTCAATTGACGGATTGGAAGACAACTTTAAAGCATTTATTCGCGAGATACCGGCCGAAATGTTGGAAAGAGTATTCCAAAATTGGACTAAACGGATGGACCATTTGAGGCGGAGTCACGGTCAACATTTGCATGACCGTACTATCGATTCAAATAAAGATTTCATGCCTTTTTCGAAATTTTAGGTATTTTTATATGCATAAGCACACCCATAACCCTATGCATTTAGGTCAAAGACTTTTTACGCTTTTACGGCTTTTCATGCTGATCAAGAATATATATGGGTGATTCCATGACAAATTTACCACCCAATATTTTATTTTTATTATTTATTTTAATTTGCTTAATTCGCGGAATTAAATTTTTGGATTATTTAGCTTGTCAAATTTTAAATAATTTTGAATCGCTTGCCGTACTTACACTCTAAAATTATTTTAATCTTTCTTGGTAACCAACTCAAAAACTAGTACGAAAAAATTAATTACCCAGAAATGGCAGTTTTTTTCGCCATTTTTTTTTTGATTTGTGAAGTGTTTCAGTTGTGTCGTCTTGCACTATTCGCAACAACAGAATATCGACGGTAGTTCCTATATTGACTCGGCAGATCATGCTGTTTCTCCCTGTTATATACATTCGCACCACTTAATTATCCCCCTTATCCCATTTTTCATTGGAACAGGGTATAGCTACCCTAACACTATAGCTACCCTAACACATATTTACTAATCACAGTTATTTATCAATAGAAAGTTTACTTCAGCATGTTTAAGAATAGTTATTAATGTAATAGTACTTTTTTAGTCACGCATAATTACTTAAGATTTTTGACAATTATTGCAGAACAAACTGGCGCACCAATCCGATGAAACCCATTCTTTATTCTGAATTGGAAATGGATTTTAATAGTGGATGCTATATACAACCAAATTTAGACATAATGCAAAATGATTTTAATAACGCTGTTCTCTGTTGCACGGAAATCAACTACTTTGTTTCTACATGGGGCAAGCAAGCAAAGACACAAGAACGCAGGGATAGACGTGTTACCGTTGGTAAGTTTCTAACTATCGATCTTGACATAAAATAATGAATAACAGCCCGCGAATGAACAAACTCCAGTGTTTTTTTTCCATGGTTCGTGGTGATTTTTGATGTGTGCTGAAAACGATTCTGTTGTCAAAAATTTGTTTGATTTGCTAATTTGGTAAGAGATAGATGTTTGACGTGTAGGGAACAACAGCTTCTTATACCTGCAGGCAGATCAAGTTTAGTTAATGAGGATTATTTATCAATCCGCCAAGGGATTGGGGAAGATCGAATGAACGGTTGACGAGTTATGACCACAAGACTGTTCGCTGCTGCTACATCTAAATTTAGTAGAGCGTATAATTTCGTTGGTACTTAGTATTTAAAGTCGGGGTTGAAAAGGATCCACTGCTTTAACAAAATGTCGTGCAAATTTATGTAGCAGGCAGAAGGAAGCATCTGTCCGCCTTTCCGTTCGTCCGTACGAACAAACAGATATCAGCCCGCGCTGAAATCTGTGTTAAACAGACCAATCTGAACATTGCACTAGGGGTAGCGACCCCACCTTCATCATTATCAAGATCAGAAATGAGGTTTTAGATATAGCAGCCCTCGTCTCCGAAGACCTCTGTGCTCAATTGATAGTCATGGATGTTGCGCCCAGGGCACTCCTTTTCAATCATAAATACTTAGAGGTCCTACTTACAAACAAGTGTCCTTCATCCAAAAAATTCCAGTTGAGAGGAAGTACACAACAAACTTTTCTTTAAAACTCTTGATTCGTCATCACCGTAATCACCATAATGATTTCCCGTATCCTTTTGTAATGGATATGTTTTAAATATAATTTTAAACATCCACCGGAGCTAATAACACAGGCCGACAAAATTACCATTTTTGTGAAGTGCAGCCTTGTCGGTGTAAAAATATGATAAATTAATGTTCACTGATTCCAAAACTGGTTTCGGTTTAGCTTTATCAGCTCTTGTTTCCAAGATATAACGAAAAAAGGTTTTTTTTGGCGAATTTTTGGCATTCTTGGAATTACGGAGGCCACACCAGGCATAAATATCTGGATTTATAACCTATATGCGACAGAGCACTTATCAATGCGTCTTTAAAATATGAAAAGCGCCAAATAAGTGTAGCTGAAAGTGTCTAAACTGGCATCTAAAGTCAGACTATTCTCGATTTATGTTTTTTTTTTTAATAAATCATCACTTTTAAGCTACAGCCGCTTTTGAATTAATATTTTAGCCATTTGAGCATAACATTTGATCTTATATTGTGATTTTTATCGCACTTTAATCTGCTTATATGGCAAAGTTACAGCCTGTTTATGGGAGGACAACTAGACGCGTACTTTAAATTTGCATAGGAACAATCAAAAGACAACTTGATTCAAAGGCAGCGTACTTGGAATTTCCCATTCGCTATCAAGATAAACAGTGGGTACCTCAGAGTGCAAGACTTTCAGTGAATGTAATTTGATTACGGCTGCTTTTCTTATCCACCTTGTGTTACCTTTAACTGCACATGAAACCCACAAAAATTTAATGTACGGTGCCACATTTTTGTCAAACTTATTCATAATTTCATAATTTCATAGTTACATAATTTTGACAATTTTCAAGCTAATCGGATATTATTTAGGTGTAGCTCCCAAGCAAATTCAATAAATTTTAAGCTAAAATATATGAAAGATACAAGTCAGGCCTTTTTTAACCAATAGATTCTCTGCTTACTTATCCATGTCAAATGAATCTGATTTCCACATATACCGTTTACTTGAAACAAATGGATCAAATGAACATAAAAGCATATGAAAAAGATCTTCAGTCGTGGCACTTCTCGAAATTTTTCTGGTGTTATGTTCCTGCGCCAAAAGCAATTGTTCACAAACCATATATTGGATTTTCAAGTATTATATATTTCTGAAAAGAGAAATAATAGGTCATTTTAGGAAAATTCCCTCAATATATCTAAGCCTTTTTTGGCTACCTTCATTTGTGCTTAAACTGTCGATTAAGCCAAAAAAAATTGAACTTTACAACAAAATGTTAATTAGGGTTTTGTCCAAGGCGGGGCAAATCTGGACCTCTGTGCGAACCGCGTATTAACTCGTTTTAGTGGAGAACATTCAGATTGGCTGGGTTTCATCCCAATTTTTACCTCAATCGTGGACAATGATCAAGAGCTAAGTAATATTGAAAATTTCAGTATCTCCGTGCCAGGTGTCGAGATGATCTCGCATCTACACAGAAAAAAATATGGTGGGTTGAATCAACCCATCCCAACAGTAAATTTACTGCAGAATATTGTTACATGTATTTTGTTTTTTTTTTTTACTGTATTTCTGGTTAAAATAACCATACAAATAGTAACGATTACGAAATTTTTGTTGTTGCTTTTTGAACTGCGGCTTGCAGAAACGTTGTACGTAAAGTTTCTTGCGCAAGCGCAGATTACAATCGCTGTTCTTATAAAATACTTCTGCTGTCACAGCATAAAAACAAGAAAAATGTTTGATTATTACACTGTGGACATACTTATTTGTCCAACTGTGTGTAATATATTTTTCGCGTTGCTCTGCCGCTAATGGAATCATTTGGCGCTTAGTATTTGTTGTGTATAGACGTGTGGACCATGAGCAGCGACAAGGAAAACGAAAGTGTCATTCAATATGAATTTGAAACTTTGATGGAGTAGTAGTGGGGTTTCAGCATTTTGATGCCTATATTAATTGATTAATATAATAATATAAGTGTTAAATAAATTGAAGAAGCTGGCGTCATTTGCATATGTGCGTCATTGCAATGCATTGCGTATGTATGTACATATGAAAGTGTTCATATGATAAGTTTCTATTATTTAACAAATAGTATAAACTGCAGTGTACTTTTCCTTCCCTTACTTGCAAAACCAGGTTCAAATAAAGTTAGGCAAGGAGCTGTTAAGCCGATTCTGCTTTGCCAGATACCGCATGGTACTTAACCTCAAAACACCGGCCGGCAAAAAATACAATCACAATGCCGTGACCAACAACAGTTGCACAGTGGTGGCATTTATTTATATGGAGTTAGTGGCCATAAAAACTTCTTATGGAAATTTCGAACTAAAATTTTATTTGTGAGATCTGTGAAGAGTAAAAACAGTAATATGCAAAAATGGGCGTGATTGGACACATCCACGCCCACCCTATGGCAGCAACCACTGTGCGTTGTATTGTTTTTGCTTACAGGGTTGTTATTATACCCGTTACTCGTAGAGTAAAAGGGGTATACTAAAGTCGAGCAAATGTATGTAACACGCAGAAGGAAGCATCTCCGATATCATAAAGTATATATATTCTTCATCAGCATCAATAGCCGAGTCGATATAGCCATGTCCGTCTGTCCGTCCGTCTGTATGAACACCTAGATCTCAGAGACTAGAAAAGCTGGAGCAACCAACCCCGCAATAAAAAATAAATAAAATCTCCTGCAATTTGAAAGCTATCGAGCTCAGATTTTGTATATGTACAATCTCATTTTCATAAAGATCGGATAATAAATGGCAGAGTTAAAAAAAGTTGCATACTTATCTGAGCCGCATGAAGTTATTAAACACTAATTGCCTTGAGTAACGGGTATTTCGAAGTCGGGCAGGGCCGACTTTAACTTACGCTCTAGTCCTCTTGTTGTTTTTGGATTTTTACTGGAAAATAGTTTTATTACCGCATCAACGGTAGTTCTACCACAAAAATTGTCAATTTACAATTTTATATAGTACTGGTACTGCTTCGTGGTATTTCTACTGGTGCTGTGGTACACATAAGCTTACTGTAACAATAGTAAAATGAACTATTTATTACTATTTTTGTTGGTTGGAGCACTTTCAACTGTAATTTTGTGGATTCTACTGTGATACAGGTAATCATTTACGTTATGTGTTACGACACTTTTACTGTAGTTTACAGTAAATTCAACCCACGATGTTGGCTGGAGCATTTTTAACCATAAAATTGGTTGAATTTCCTAACCAGTTTTTTTCTGTTTACGTGCGATTCGTACCCTGGTGAAGCCCGAGGAGATTTTGGACGTACTTCTGATCCACATTGTTGCCCACAAACTGTACCAAAAGTCTCGGGAAAAATAGAGGAGTTTATTGAGCCAACAAATAAACTGTCAGCCTGGAACTCACTTCCGTTGTTTTTGGAAAAGCGAAGCAGGATGATGGAAAACTTGGAAAGCGCTATGGTAACACTAACACCAAGCCAACAGGTGGGAAAAACACTCACAGACTTAACCATAATGCTCTTATTGCCTCATCGACTAACACTAATAGTCTCGATTTCAGAACATAAGCTCCAATTTGCGCTACATGGAGGCGAAGAAAATGAACCTCTGTCTTAATTGCTTCACATGACGTCGAACGTACCCTCATCATCAGAATCATCTTCAAAAAGCACCATCATCTTCATTAGTTTCATGTTCACTGTTAACTGTACTGCCAGAGTTAAAGATGCCATTGCGCTAAGTTGGGGTGCAATTCCTGTGCTGCAGAAGTGATGGATATGAGAAAGTTATTGAGGCGGACTAGCGAAGGTTTGGAAAACCGTTATACTAAGTTTCGCATTCGTAATGATAAGTTCTTGGAGATAAATTTTCTATTTGGAAGTTTAAAACCGATGAACGAGTCCCCTAAGGCAAACTAAACTAGGAGCTCTGATGTGTCTCAGAAGCGGATCATGGCCAAAGTCCATCATCTCCTAACATCCAGCGTCTAATGTAGTGTCCGACTTGTCCGTCCAGGAGGTTCCCATACCCATAGCCTGTCAAGCAGTTGCGCCAACGGCCCCTCCCATTTTGGTAAGCATTACCGATATAGCTGAGGTAACTGCTGCTGCTAAGCCTCTAACAGCAGTTATTCCACCAAAGCAACAAGAATTTGTTTCACGGATTGCTCCTGATCTCACATTTGTGGGACTGGGGTTTTAATTGTGTTCCAATCAAAAGACAACAGCCCCTAAACGTTTTTAGTTAAGAAATAGGTTTATTAATAGTGAAAGTGATAATAGAATAGTATAATGAGTTTGATATATAGTAAGTCTGAGTTTCACGTCTTTGCGTCGTCTTGCTGAGATCGTCGTTTCTCTGCACGTCTTTCGTCTATTTTAGCTGCTTCGAAACTGAACTCGTCGTCTTGTGTGGCAGGCTTGCCACCTCGTCGGCATTCCGTCTTGCTCAGCTGATTAGAGAGGGCTTGGCCATACAGCGTTGCCATACCATTCCCGTGCAGGGGGTGAGGGTTTGATTGCTGTGGACTCTGACCTTTCGTCTGAACTTGCACAATATTCAATACCCCATGGCATCGAATTTATAAGTATTAAAATAACTTTCTCTAACTTTTTCGTTTTAATTACTTGTACATACATTCCTTCACAAACCGATATCACAATTTACTCCTCTCACCTTTCTGCCGTCCAGTCGGCCTTTTCGCTGCTATCAAATAGTGACGTATTAATTTTTCGTGGAGATTTTAACTCACCGGATGTTAATTGGTCCTCGAATGAAGAATCAATCGCGCTTCTTCCTTTGAAATATTGTTGCATTTAGAATTGACCCATTGGTTCTTCCGGAGGAAAATGTATCATCCCACATTAGACCTCACAATTGATTTGCCTTTTCGCGTGTGTTCTGTTTCTAGAAAATTGACGGTTAAACCCTTGATCGCCCTTGCTGTCCCGCTAGTCAGCCTTGGTTCTCAAGAACTAGCAAACTTAAAGAATGATAAGTCAAGATATTTTAAAAATGTAAATCAACGGATTTCTCCCGTTATGGAAAATTATCGGGGTATTTCCAAGCTGTTGGCAATTCCCAAGGCTTTTGAGATAATTAAGACATCTCAACTACAACACTTATGAAGTTCCATTAACTCGCCCTCTCAACATGGATTTGTGAAGCATTGGTATACTAACACTATTCTCTTAGAATTCACATCTTCAGTGATCAAAGGGCTTTTTGCTTTTGATTCAATTAATCACTCCTTACTGATTCATATACTCGGCTTAATCGGCTTTACAAATAATCTTCTTAGTTGGATTTCTGATTACCTAAGAACTAAAACCCAAAAAGTTATATTTCATAATTCTTATTCTAAATGCATCCAATGGAATCCCTACAGGATCGCCGACCCTTCTCTTACCTTCCACCAGCCCTCGATGCACTGCTCCTCATCAAAAGGAGACTGAGGACTGCATTTGCCGAAAAATTAAAGGACATATTTAAGCCGCTCGAAACCACTTCGGTCAGTCACAGGAGGCATGTGCAGCATGTCCTTGACACCCCAGGGCAGCTAACGCCCCCGGTTCTACCAATCCCACTGGAGGAGGTTCAAGGTCAAATCAAGAACCTCAACAATAAAAAGGACCCAGGCGAGGATGGCCTTGATAATAGGGTCATCAAAGCCCTCCCAGTAAAAGCAGTGCTCTTCCTGGTCATACTTTTCAATGCGGCATTGCGACTGGGTCACTTTCCAAAGACGTGGAAAAAGGCTCAAATCGTTATGATTCATAAGCCTGGAAAAATCCCGTCGAAGGTAGTTACATACCGTCCAATCAAAGTCCTGTCCACAGTATCAAAAATTTTCGAATTATGGCAATCGCTGGGGTGTGTAGCTGGTTTAGGAAGTCATGGGACCCCGGAGCAGCTGAATAGGGTGGCTAATTTTATTTTACATTGGGCAGGCTTTCGACACAGTGTGGCACCAGGGACTGCTCTACAAAGGAGCTGTTTCCAGAGTTAGGGTAATAAGCGCTGTTGTGCCACAAGGTAGTGTCCTTGGACCAACCCTCTACTCTCTTTATACTTGTGACATGCCTACAAGGAGAACAATACCCATTGAAGACCCCGAAGATTTACTCATTGCAACATTTGCTGACGATACTGCTATAATGCCACTGACGACGTGCAGCTAAATTTGTACCGCTTGAGATAAATCTAGATAAATGTGTCAGCGTAACATACACACTTCGTCACGATGAGTGGCCAGGCGTCTTCCTCAACGAGCAGCTGTTACGGCACTTACCTGGACATAAGTACTTGGGAGTATATTTGGACAAGCACCTCACATTCAGAGCTCATACCAATGCGCTTGTAAGCTCACTATATGGCAGAGTGAAGAAAGTGGGATGGCTAGTCTCAAGTAGAAACAAACTTTCACTTCGTAATAAAGTGCACATTTATAAGGCCATCATTGCACCAGTCTGGAGTTATGGGATCCAAGTATATGGCATAACTGCAAAATTTTATCTGAGAAAGATTCGAGTACTCCAGTCCAGGTGTTTGCGCAGACTATCGGTAGCACCCTGGCATATGTGCACATGACACCTACAGAGTGGGAATAAGAGTACCCAAGTTTGGAGACGTCTTAAATACACAGGCCGGTGCTTACATAGAACTATGAGAAGCCACCGCAACACACTAGCCAGAAGGCTCTAGAAACAAGAAACTTTTCTTAACACTAGACAGAACACCTACGCCAAGCATATTTCAAATCAACACAAATTCACTCTCCCATAATCAGACTCTCAACTCTTGCCACACTTATAAAGAAATAAGTTAATAGGAAAAAGCGCATACCCAATCTAAAATAAGCTGCCAAATCAATGTTGACAAAAAGTTTACAATGGCAATAAAAAAAAAAAAAAAATTTAAAAAAAAAAACAATTGCTGTTCCGCTGTTCAACGTGGTAATCTCCAGGTACGCAAATGACTCCTGCAGAGCTTGATAAATGATAATAAGCCGTACTCTAACGCGTCTCTCCGCTTCCGCAAATACTACACCTGGCTTTCCGATTCTTCCCCAGATACCAAATCGTTCGTTTAGGAAGCTTCAATCGGCGTGAATTAAACCCCAAACTGTCGACCAAGACCCAAAGAGGTCCAAATTGGAGAATTGCTTCTCTGAAATGGGCGAGCCACAAGGATTTTGAATTTACATAATTAGAAACGACTTAAGGGGTACCCTAGAGGGGTTCCTAAATTCCTTTAACATCTTTTTGTTTTGTTGATTAATTTTGCGCTAGTTCAACTATCTACAGGGTTGTCCATATTCGACGGACCCATAACTTTTGACAGAGATGTCAGATCGCTTAATGACATACCGCGTTTGAAGCGTCAGTCCAAGCAGATTTTTACCATGGAACAATACACGCCACGCGAGCGCTCTGAAATAGTTGTAATTTACATTCAACAGAACAAGTCAACTGTGAAAACTCAACGTGCTTCCGATGAAGCCCATTTCACATTGAATGGGACCGTAAATAAGCAAAATTGCCGTATTTACGCCACTGAAAATCCTCAGGAGATTCAAGAAGTGCCTCTTCATGACGAAAAAGTCACAGTTTGGTGCGGCGTTAGTGCGAAAACGGTCATTGGGCCGTTTTTCTTGGGCCGTTGGGCCGTTTGTTACCATCAACCAGGAGCGTTATCGCGACATGATGACCAATTTTGTGATGCCAATTATTCGTCGAAAGCGTATGAGGCAGTTCTGGTTTCAACAAGACGGCGCTCCACCGCACACAAGTCGCATAACAATCGATTTTCTGAAGAAATTGTTTCCGGGCCGTTTGATGTCGAAAAGTGGTGATTTGGACTGGCCACCGCGTTCGCCCGATTTGACGCCGCCTGACTTCTTCTTGTGGGGATATTTGAAGTCAAAGGTTTACGTTAACAAGCCAAGGACCGTAGAAGAGCTCAAGGACAACATTCGTGAAGAAATAGCCGCTATTCCGGCCGAAATGTTGGCGAAAACGATGGAAAATGCTGCAAAAAGGGCACAATACGTAATCAACGCCAGAGGCGGCCATTTGAGAGATATCATATTCAAAAATTGATGTAAACAAATCTACTTGGAACAAATTAAATGATTAAGATTGCCAACCGCAAAATTTTTCTTTTTTTTGATTTTTTAAAAAAAAACATGGGTCCGTCGAATTTGGGCAACCCTGTATTTAAAATATTTTGATGAATAATTGCAAGTGGAAACCTTAAAGTAGCTTAAGGCAGCCAAGTATGTATGTCCATACACCAGGTCATATTATTCTTCACCCCTTCTTTTGCCAGCAAGTCATCATTGAGCTCAACGACGGCAGTGCCTGGTAAGTTTACAATATAAAAATAATTTGGAGTATATAACATAAAACAAGAAAGAAAGTCGGTCAAGCCCGACTATAGCATACTCTGTACCAACGAAATTCTACGCTCAGCATAAATTTTGATGCTGCAGTAGTAGCTGAAAGCAGCTCTGCTTCTGCGCTGCTGCAGCGAACAGTCTTTTGATCATAACTCGAAAACCGTTCATCCAATCTTCACCATTCCTTTGGCTGATCGATAAGTTATCCTTATTACTAAATATATCTAGAAGGAACAACCCACCCACCTATCTTTAAAACTGTAGGAGATATGACGTTTTTTCTAAATTGCGGGGGCGGCAGGGGGCGTGGCCAAAATTGAAAATAAACTTGATCTGCCTGCAGACATAAGAAGCATATGTCCCATACATGTCAAGCCTCTATCTCTTACCATCTCTGAGATCTGTGCGTTCATACGGACAGACAGACGGACAGACGGACAGACGGACATGACGGACATGACTCGGCTGTTGATGCTGATCAAGAATATATATACTTTATGGGGTCGGAGATGCTTCCTTCTGGATGTTACATACTTTTGCACAAACTTATAATACTCTATGTACCTACGGTACAGAGTATAAACATTGGTTGCCCAAACATTGAAAACTTGCTTTTGACCCCCTTACCTTAAGAATATATCTATTTTATTTTGTATTAAATTTTTTGCTAAAGCTAAGAATAAAACTATGTACTGCAATTGTTACGAAATGAAAGTTAAGGTCTTCTTAATGGATCCGTCGCCGAACCAAGTGCCAATGCCAACTCCAATTTGAATACAAGCTTGAAGTAGCAGTAGGGACAACCCCAAACTAACGTCTGTAGGTGTTGTCATGGTAGGGAGGGTAGAGATAGGGGTAACATTCCAGCTAATACCCCAGGCCCAATCTATCTTGATTTAGTTCATTTGTCAGCCCGAGTCTTCGAATTTAGTAAAAGCTATGTTATTATTTTCAGGTCATTTTTATTCATCTTCTAGTAGAGTAATATATATATTGACAGTGCACTTAATATTGTCGTGGTGTGTCCGCTATGGTAGGATGAGGAAAAACCCCACCCCATTCGACGAGCTGAGCAAGAGCAGAGCTATAAGTGCACACTCCAAGTCCTCCATAGACAGGTCGAATGCGCGGAAGCGAGCAGATCGTAAGGTCAGCAGTTCGTTCGACTAGTGAAACAAATATTACCCGCACGCTACAAACCCAAATATTTAGCCAACTGGTGGGATAAAACTTTATCGAAACGTAAAACATTTTCATCGCATCCACTAATGCTCATACTCAGTCAACTTGCAACATATGTCACTCATCTGATCATTACATCTCGAAATGCCAGCAATTTCTGAATCTTTCACCCAATTCTCGATATAAGGAGGCCAAGAAAAAGCACTTGTGCTTAAATGGCCTGCGAAAAGGGCATATGCCATCAAATCCCTCTTCATATAACACTTCATTATCGCCCTCTGAGTCAGCAGACCAATCATCAACCTCATCTACCTTGGTCTCAAGCATATATTCATGTCCTCCCCTTGCAGTCTCGAAGTCCTTGCCAAACGACTATGTGCTACTAGCCACCGCCCTCGTATACGTAAAATGCCGGTCTGGGGAGCTCATACCCTGTCGGCCCATTTTGGACTCTGCCTCACAGCTGAATTTTGTCACATGTAGACTCGCCAATCAACTTCAGCTAAAACATCGACCTTCGCGCATTCAAATTTCTGGTATTGGGTCATCTTCTCTTGAGTCTGACAACGCTGTGGATATCGTCGAGCTATCGTGCTTCGTTTTTGGGGGTTGCTCACCCAAACCATTACTGTTTTGCAGCCTCACTATAGCTTAGACACCAAGGGATGGAATATCCCAAACAATTTGCAGCTTGCTGATCCGCAGTTTTACGTACTTCGCTGCATAGACGTGCTTTTGGGTGCGGAGCTAATTTTTGATTTAGTGAGTGGGTCAAATTCGCCTAGCCATGATCGAACTCTTTCGGGCCCTTGTATCGGTGGGGATGTATGAGTTGAACCATCGTCATCTACAGGATCAGTTTCGTCTTCTTCAAGTCTATAATATGTTAGAAGTCTAGCTTGCAACTCAGCTTTACGACCCATAGTAGCTAACTGCAACTCTGCCAGCTTCTCCCTCAGATCTTCCACACGGAGGTCTAAGATTTCGTTTCTCTCCATCTTACAATATTATCAATCGACAAATTGAATAAAATTCAGTTAATATTGTTCGATTTGAAACTTAACCTATTTGGTTAGATAAAATGTTAAGGCCTATGTTAGACCTAATATCGCCAAACAACTGCTCTCCAATCAGCTTAATATCAGCTCCAATCAGATACTTGACACTACCTGTGACCACGCTATCTTCTTGCGTAGTAGCCCAAATATGTGTATGCGACGCACAAGCGATAGGAGCCATTGCTCGTAGAAAAAGACGTTTTATTTCTTGAATTTTCTTCAAGTACTATTTGATGGAATCCAGACATTAGGTCAAGACACGAGAAATATTTTGGTCGGCCAATAATTGTTTTATTAATTTGACGATAGTCTATCACTAAACGCCATCTTTTCTCTTTTCAAATCGGTTAGGATTTCTTTGGTACTAATAGCAATGGGCTATTATATTCAGACACAGAGGGCTCTTCTATTTTATCTTTGACAAGTTTAGTTACTTGTTTAGCAATTTAGTCTTGTTGTGAATGAGGGGCTCTATAGTTTTTAATATAACTTGGTTCATCATCTTTCAATCTTAATTTTTGTTTGTAAAAGTTATTAGTTGTGTTTGGTTCTGTTTCCAACCCAAAAATATCTGTATATTTTGAACATAATTCTGTCATTATTTTCTTATGTGCTGGTGGAAAGTTCTTCTTCTTTTTTGCTCTTTGAGAGTCTTGTGAGACTGCTATTTGATAATTGGATAATGGTTCAAAATGTATATCGTTTATGTTTAAAACTTTATTGCTGTTGGTTGTGTTTAATATTCGCAAGTATACGTTTCTTGAATCTGAAATTGAACTTCTGACAAATATACCATCTCCAATTTCCTGATTAGGTATTAGGATTTGGTTATGTTTAGTATTTACGTTAATTTTTCTGATTACTTCGCAACGAGATGGAATAATTATCTCGTTGTGGTTGATACTATGGAAAATGGGTATTTGTATGGAACAACAATATTATTACAATATTGAATTTTTTAATGAAGTCTAAAGTCTTTTCCTATCGTCTAAAGTCATTTCCTATTATTTGGTAATTATGTGGTATAATGAAATTACAAGTTCTCAATTCGAGAAATGCTAAACCCAATGAGTTTAGTGATCGTTTACCAATTCCTGTAATTTGCGTTATATTATTATGATCGACATCTAAAAGATGATCTGACAATTGAATTTTTAATGAAGTCTATTCCAGTTATTCTGTCCCCAGGGATCGGAAAGTCGTTTCCTACTATTTGGAAATTATGTGGTATAATGGATAATCCATTGGAAATTATTTCGAAGATTGACTCAGATTATTTCATGTAGGCGAAAGTTTGAAGTGCTTCCATGTCCATATATTCCAGGATGCTCATGGAAAACAGGCACCGAAATTCATGAATTATGGAACGTATTTGGGAAAAGGATGCACATTGAAAAGTTTGGTGGCTCGGTTGTCCAGGCTGGCAAGGAAAGGCACACCATTTCTACTGGCTGTACCACTGGACAAAAGCATTGCCAATGCGTTTTATACTTTGGGCTCATCCGCAAAATACCGAACAGTAGGATCATTTTGAAAGACTTCTGCCGAGAAGTCATCATCCAGTTGGCAAATGAGTTTTTGCCACCAAATTACATGACACAGGAGAACGTTGTTGAGTGTGCGTGCTGGGACTCCAAAAGTTACGATTCCCTCAGTGCTTTGTTGTCTTCTGACATCTTGCCGCATCAAATTCAGTAATTTTTTAATGTTATTAATAGTGATGTACACCATGTTTGTTAAACAAAAATAGACGACTATCGAATAAAAACTATCGAACAGTCGAATAGAAAGCGAGTGATGCGACTACATTTTCCCAAAATGTACTTTTCTGCCATCTCAAGTGGCCTACTACATTCGTATGGGGAAAAATGTACAATGCAGTTGTAGTGAGGACAGCACATTAGTAATGAAATGGAAGATAAGAGATTTTTGCTATTAAGTGCATACGGTTGGCTGACCATTTTTATTTTTACAATTAATGGTCCAACCATATGTATTAGTATAAAAGCCTAACAGGCTTTATTAGTTTCCAAGCAGCGTTTGCACGCAGCGTCTTGGTTAGGTTTTAAATTAATGGCAAAATACGGCAGTGGCATTAATGCAGCTTTGTTTTGCGTTACTTCGCAGCATTGCGAATTTTGATATTTATTTGGTTCAGACGCTCTATGTAGCGTTGTCGGTCATCCTCTGATATGTTGGTGGCCAATAGATCTTTCAGCATTCGTCTCTGCTGAAGGAGGAGCTTCGTTCTCCGACCACTCATGTTTCGTTTCTTCTTTGGCTTTGCTTTTTGCCTGGCCCTATACTCAGCTATTGTGAGTGGGCATGGTGCATCGTTTGGATACACCTCCAATGCCTTTTGCAAGGTGGGTGCATCCCTTTGCTCGATAGGAGCAGAATTGTCTTTGGTGTCCAGATTTGCGGCTCCTGTTGTACGGGGCCTTTAAGTTAGGCGATACCGGTGCTGGTCATCGCACAAGTCATTTTTGATAGTTTGATCTAAAGTTGGGGGGATTTGCTGACCTTGGCAGTCGTCCTGGGTACTTCTCAGTTTGGTTTGTTTGCCATCCGGTTCCTGGCTTGGTCACCGTATCTTCCTTCTCGCTGTCCACAGCCTGGTAGCCGTTGTGGCGATTAATTATATTTTTTTTAGGTTTATTAACGGCAGCAGCGTCGTTGTCGTCAGTGCTTTGCACTATTGTTGAAAAAAATGTTCATGGAAAGGGCGGTAATGTGGTTTGTTGGCACACGTGTTCAATTTGTTTTCTTGGTTTCGGACTTTCTTTTTCCATCGGGTTAACGAACTACTTTCTTTTTCCATCTGGTTAACTAAATATCCGGTGATTACCGATTAGGTTTACGGTCGCCATGTAAATATAATTAACCGACAATCGTCATAAAAATAGAATTGCGCGAATAATGAAAGGCACAACCTTCCTTTGTGAAAAGTGCTAGAGAAAGTGTTGCAGCACAAATTAATGAAGAAGGTGGAATACATGTAATTGTGTTTAAAGTTCTTAAGTTCATTAATGTTATATATGCTTGCCAGCGAATGACAGTAAGAACGCTTGGAGAGCGTTAGACAGAGACTAGAGAGAGAGAGACAGAGAACGCTCTGAACGACAGTTTTTTTTAGTTGGGTTCCACACACTCAAAACAAACAGCAAATTCCTGGCAGGAATTTTCCGCAGTGCTGGATACAGGCCTTTATACTAGATTAATTATTTATTTTGAGGGACACGAATGCTTCAATTATCGGGGAAGATGAAGAAGGCACTGACGGTAGACGGTGATAGTATGAACACGAGTTATATTTTTTCATTATCTTCTCTTCGTTCCGCTAAGATAGACTGTGAATAGGCTATTACGGTAACGTTACCATTATTTTCTTTATTTATTACCTGTTTACATTTTGCTGTTTAAATTTTGCTGTTACCTTTTACTACGAGTCTATTTGTTCTCTCTTAGATATCTGCATTTCTAATAGCGTCGCTTTCATCGCGATACCAAATCCCCCTTGTTACTGTTCTTGATTATCTAATTTGAAAAATATTAAATCAAGATACTTTAAAAAGTATAAACGAACTGGTTCTGCGATTGATTTTTCTAAATATTTCATAGCAAAATCTAACTTTTCACCTTTTAACTCTAAGCGCTACAACAAATATCTTGCTCGGTGCAAAATTCAATTCACACAAAATCCAAAGCAATTCTATAGCTTTGTGAACTCTAAGCAAAGATCTTCTTCTTTACCTTCCTCTATTTTTCTGGGTAACCAAAAAGCTAGCAATGATTCCACAGCTGTGGTGTAAATAAATTTAACCGACAATGAAATAATGAAAGGCACGAACTTCCTCTTGTAAGATCTTTATTGAATTCTGTTTAGTTTTTGTGTAAAAGTCTTAGCTTTGCTAACGGGCTGCGCAGCTGCGCCGCCAGATACGCTGACAGCGGAGGAGCCGTTTAGTGTTCTTGTCAATATATGTATGTAAGGATCGGATGTGATCCAAGTTTATTAAAAGGAAATTAAGTAAATGGTTCATGTACGACAGGTGAATAGTAAATGGATTAGCTTAAATTTAATCAATATTAAATAGCGCGGACGAGCTGCAGACAACCGACGACTTGAGCTGGCCTTTCAAGTCGTCGGTTGTCTGCAGCACGACTTCTTAAGAGACAGCAGATGACTGATCACCACAACAGAACTTGTACTGCTTAGACGTTGCATCCATTGGCCCCAGATGGTCGATGTGCAGCGTGTGAAGTGGAACATCCCCTTTATCTATGCATTGCAAGAATCCTTCTTGTTTGCCCAACTTTTTGCTGTGGATTATACAGAGAATACAATTAGCAATAAACCTTGATACCTTTACTTCCAAATGTGGAATGTAAAACTGCTGCCGGATATTGTGTATCGTCTTCTGAACTGGGAAGTGTCCCGTTTCGTGAGCATTCTTGATCACCTCTCGTTCCATCATCTTTGGTACGACCAACAGTTCGCTACCATCCACCTCTTTGAACAACAGTCCCCCTTTCAGCTTAAAGTCTTCATACGATACATCTTGAAGGATTTTAATGATCGCTTTCATGTGATCATCATCCAACTGCGCCTTCCTCAAACGAGCCGTCAACTCGTTTGCAACTGAGAACACATGTTGTGGGTATCGGCTAAAGTGGTCAACATGTCTCATCTTTACGCCTGGTCGGTGCTCCATATAAAAAGTAAAGTCCTGTAGATACAGCA
>JAWNNM010002680.1:0-298627 GCA_035044965.1 Lordiphosa andalusiaca
AAAGCTGTGTGTGTGACGTTCTGTTTTGCTGCGAAATTCATTGTGGCCGCGGAATTTAAAATGGCTGCAAGACTATTTTCTGCCCGCCAACGCAGCACAGTGCTGTTAAACGCGAATAGTTCCTGTTAATCGCTACAAATTTCGCTGAGTACAGGTAGAGCTGCTAAACGCGCACTTTGACTGTTCAAATATCACGTCCATTTTAAGATAAAGGGTTCAATAGTGCAGCCAAATCGACTAAAATTAAACTTCTCATTGGTCTTGAACAACAGTGTGACCATTTCGAGCCTTTCACAAATTATGTAGTGAGACCACTTGATAGTATTATAAAAATCTCGTGAAATTATAAATATATTGAGAGGAGTAAGTTTGAAAATTGGCCGTTTGGTTGGCTAGCAATTAAAATTAAGGCGCATCTTGCTTAGTGTAATCATCCCAACAACCTCGCCAGGCGCCTACTTCGATCTCGAAGGATCAACGGGATCAGGGCAAGACGCAGACTCCAAAGGATCCACCCAGGTGACCTGGCTAATCGGAGGATCTAGCCCACACAAAGACTGCGAACTGACAACAACAACCCTAACAAGACTTACACTTACATGTATATATACATATACTTAGAAAGACAAAACTTAACTAAAAAACCCCCTTTCTACCTTCTACCAACTAAAATTAATTAAATTAACATACTAGATTTTAGGTAAGCAGTTAACGAATACACAAAGTAACTGATTCAAACCAACGTAACACAAACATAAATGGGTATCTAAATAAATAAATGAAAATAAAAATAAAAAAAACCAAAAAAAATGGTGTAATCATATACCAAATACGAAAAGGTTCAATGTAAGAATTGGCGGAACCAATTTTAAAATTGACGGATAAGACAAACATGTTTTGTAGAATTAAGCCATCTTAATAATAACACTGTATGTAGACATATTATTGTTAATCTAAGTTTAGCTTTTAATGTAATCATGTAATGAAAATAGATTTGATTAGTTGGATATACATTTGATTGGTGTTAATGTTTGTTTTTTAAATTAGGGACTTACCATTTTAGTTATAAACCTGTAAACTTGTATTTCATGTTCTAAGCTCCATCCCATCAAGCAAGTTTAAAATAAACATTAAATATATTTTTCGCACCATTTACCCAAATCACATCAAAGTATGATGCCATTGGGTAACAGGTGCCCAGAAATGACTACATAAGATAGCAGCTTTCATAGCTCTCTGGGAGACTGTGTGTGCGTGCTTATTCTCTAGCACAGCCATAATTTAATGGCCGCAAATCCAAAATGGCCGGCAAGATTATTTGTCTCTCTCTGGCGCTCTAGTGTCATACAGCGCACGATCCCTGTTAAACTATCGCACTTAGTTTCAAAATACAGGGCTGCAGATCGGTGAAGATCGGATAAGCGGTTATCGAGTTATGATCCAAAAACTATTCGCTGCTGCAGCGCAGTAGCAGCACTGCTTTCAGCTGCTACTGCAGCATCAAAATTTATGCTGAGCGTATAATTTCGTTGGAACGGAGTATGTTATAGTCGGGCTTGACCGACTATCTTTCTTGTTTTTATTTGTTAAAAATAATTTTATACTCGTCCCCAAATCTGCATCCAAAACAGTTTTGGAAGCAAGTTCAATGATTGGTTTTAATATTGCCAACTATCTCAATTACTTGTTCGATCTGCTTGATGATTTGTTCAACGTGGTCCCATGACATCGGGATGATGTCGTTTTTTCTCTCCCTATTTTATTGGTGTTGTTGTTGCTGCTGCCCCATGGCGCCAAGCGTTTGCGGCAATATGTGCCAATGCACAGTGGTCGGACTTGTATGGGAGTAAGTGACAAAAATAGTTATACGTGTCTTACAGGTCTATAATTTAGACTGTAAGCTTAAAACAATAATATAAAACTACTTTAAACAAAATGGGCGTGGTTATACGCCCATACGCCCATACCACCCATAATATATTTAACAAAATACGAAAATATATTTCTTACAATACTTTTAAATTCCAAATATGATAACAAAAGAAAGAAATAATTATAAAGAAAAGTTTTATATGCATTTCATATAAAAATATATATATATATATACAACAAATTCATTAATTAATTATCTAATAAATCAAATACAGATTCTTTTAATAATGTTTTTTTTTTACATGGCAATTTTCTTAATCCACTTATAAGAGGATCTGAACTTAATAATAACCTATTTAATAAGTCTATATTTGTTGCGGATCGCGAGATTTTTCTTGTGTGCTGTAGTCTAAATTTTTTTATATCTTTATTTTTAGCCTGCAGCTTCCTCAGAGAGCTCTCCAATCGAGACTAATGCTTTATTAATAACCTCAGGACCGTGTAGACCGTTACATGCCGTGTAACCGAAGCTGGCATGTAATACCATGGATAGGTTTCCACAAGTCCTCTTGCTGTCTCCAGCGCATACTCTCTAAATTTTTCAATATTTATTTTGTAGCCAGAATTTAAAGCCTGCAAAACAGTGGCGCATCTGTCAATTAAATTTTTATCTAGGCCTGTAATTTTTGCAGCTAGTCCAGAATTGTTAAAAAATGTACGAGCTGTGTTTCCATCATTTGATGTACCACTACCGCCAAATAATTGTAAATAATTTCCTATTGCCAATTCGAAGAACCAAAATTAAATTAGTAATAATAAATAAGAACATAAACCAATTTGACATTCACTACACATATAACAATAACAAACACATAACAGATCACTTAACATGCAAAGTACAAACAACAAAAAACACAAATACCTGCTGCGTTCGGATCAAAATATATTGACGCTGGGCAGCTCCCGGCAGCTGATTCCTTTTGGACATTAATCTATTATTATTTAGCTATTAATAATAAAAGATTTGATCATCGGATGCGATCGTCGTAACAACTAAAAGCTTAAGGGAAAGTACAAACACGAAAACGAAACACACTCACAAAAGGTTAATTGGGATTATTTTTGTATTAGACGATATACCACGATAAACAAAGTGTTATGAAGTAAAAATCATCAAATGTTGTTATAACTTTAATTTGTTAACTTGTTTACTCTTAATACTGGTGTCACTTTCATAGAATACACAACGCACAGAATTGCGTAGCGCGTTGTCTAACTTTATGGTATTTTTCACAACGTGCGAATGGTCACACTCTAAAAATACGTTTGATTCAAAAAGTTAATTTATTTATGAGATGATCGACATACTACGAATTGTGAAATTTTGACTTCGGTTTTTTTATTTTTGTCATATGGGAGCGACCACTGTGCAATGGTTGAATAATCTGTCAATAAGGTTTTGTCATAGCTAAGTCTAGAATAGTGAGGTAGGGGAAAGATGGTCACGCATTTTTATATTGCTTGCCAGAGGGTCTGCATTAGTTCGGCGGGTTATACATACTACGTCTTGGGGGCGTTTATTTTTGGAGCAAGCACAAAAAACTTTTTAATAAAAGTCGATAGCTGCATGTCAATTTGCTTTGTGCTTCCTGCCCAAAACGGCCACACATAAGGATGAGAAACTTCTGGCTCGCTCTAGCGCACCGTCACGTTACGATTAGCTTTGGCAATAGTTCTCCTACGCTCTGCATGAGCATCCGGTTAAGGAAGTGGGTGTGGTTAAATATGGACGCCCCAAACGTCTTTTTTGGCGACTCTTCGTCTTTCGTTTTATCACTTATTACTTCCGTTACGAAACTTTTTGGCTTAATTTCTTGTCACCTTTTGCATTCTAATACTTTTCTAATGAGAAATAGCTGACAGAAATGGCACTTCAACATTAGCATTTAAATGGAGAGTGTTCGCGGCAGCAGCGCAGTAATCAATAATAATTTCCAAATCTGAAGCCAACTTTATCTGCGTACAGCATACATTCACATTAATGCAAAAATTTGTGGCTCTATCTCTTATAGTCTCTGTTCTGTCTCGACGCGTTCATACAGACAGACGGACGGACAGACGGACATAGCTATGTCGACTCTGCTGTTCATGCTGATCAAGAATATATATACTTTATGGGGTCGGAGATGCTTTCTTCTGGATGTTACATACTTTTGCACAAACTTATTATACTCTATGTACCTTTGGTCCAGAGTATAATTAAGTGACAATACCAAACTGATATTAATTGCATTTGCCCGTATTCAATAATCCCCATATTCAGGGAAAGAAATCATTAGTTGCCATCTTTAAAGAAAATTAGCAGAGCATTAGCATAAATGCTAATACGTAAACATTATGCTGACCCAAAGTTGATATATAGAAAAATGAGCAAATTATAGATATTTAGAGAGTCCAACTATTTTATTGCACTTACAAATTATTTCAAACTTAGATGAAAATATTTTATATTATTAACTGTGACCATATCCTTCTATTTTTACAGATGCGAACGCCATTAAGATTAAAGCAGCACCTCTTAAGTTTGAATATCAAGGGTAAGTCTACGCAGTTAATTACGACTTGGCATGTGGTTTATGAAATTAAGATCCACATGAGTAATACATGCCAATGTTAAAAATCAGTTGCAAAGTGAAGTCCATTCAAATTTTTACCAGTCAGAAAAATGTGAGACCCCTTGGACAAAAATTGTTATCTTTTAATACAGCTGATTACCAATGAAAAATTTAAAAAAGCCAATTTTTGATGAATTATTAAAAGTAATCAATTGAGGAACGACACAAAAAAAAAACAGGGGTTTGCCTGCCAACCATCGGTATAAAATTGACTGAGTGTGTTCATATGTTTGTGTGTTGCCATAGATAATCAAATTTGGCACTAATTTGCGGCAGACACGCAAAGAGTAAATAAAACTGTTGGAGTCTCTTTTATTCCTTTTATTTTTCCCGAGCTAGGTGCCCCAGAGCACAAAGTAAATAAAAAACGAAGGTTTTCGGTAAAGTCAGCCTTGTAAAACTCCTGTTAATTAATGTTATCGTTAATAATAATAAGGAGAGCATAAGTTAAAGACGGCCCTGCCCGACTTCGATATACCCGTTACTCAGGAGAATTAGAGTTTAGTAACCTCCAATCCACAGAGTATTAATATTAATTTGAATATTTTAACATTATGAAAGCAAACAGGCATACTAAAGTCATGCAATTGTATGTAACAGGCAGAAGGAAGCATATCCGACCCCCTAACTAATCAGCATCGACAGCCGAGTTGAAACAGCCCTGCCCGTCTGGTCCTTCTATCTTCTATCTTCTATCCTTGTATCTGTATGTATAACTTATGCTCTCGTTCCACTATGAGCCATTTTGAGATTTTTCGATTTTATGTCAAATGATTTCTTTTAATTGCTCTACAATATATACATATAAGTATACTTATGTGCATAATACAACAACTAAGGTACGGTGCTCGCAGTGTGCGCGCTAAGCAACGTACTTAAACGTTCAGTGTTTCGCGTACTCTTGAACTGTGTCGTCCGTCTGTCTGTATGAACACCTATATCTCAGTGACAGAAGAGCTAGATCCATCAAATTTAAAATGTAGACTAGTATTGTCTGCACGCAGATCATGTTTGTTTAAAATTTTGGTCACCACCCCTACCGCCCCCATAATAAAAAAAAAGTTTTATTTCTCCTAAATTTTTTTTAGATATCGAGCTCAGATTTTGCAGAGTTGTGAATGTGGCTAATATCTTCAATCTCACAAATTTGCAAGGCTGACTTTAGCTTACGCTCTCGTTCTAACTAATTTAATTGATATTTTCACTGAAAACAAATAGTTTTTCTCACTAAGACTACTTTTCTGACTCTAATTTTTTTATGACAGCTATATAGATGCCCGATTATGACCAAATTTAGTGGAATCGTGGGAAAGAATACCAAACTAGGAAATACAAAGCTGGAGGCGTTTTCTTTGAAAACAAAAAGTTTTTCTCTCTCAAATTATGCTATTGTCATCTGATTCGGCCGGTGCCAAAACGTGCAGCGTATTTGTACTAGAAGACTTCTTGAAAAGTTTCGTGTTGAAAGCTTTCAAACTAACGGAGGAAATCGCATAGCAACAGACGGATGGACAGACGGTCATGGTTATTTCGACTCAGCTCTTCATGCTGATCAAGAATATATATACTTTATGTGGTCGGAGATGCTCCCTTCTAAGCGTTACAAACATCTGAACAATTTTAACATACGCTCTGCAAGGGTAAAATAATAATTGACTGTACAGCCCCAAAGGGCTGCAAGCGCGTCTCTTGACATGTGGGGCTTCTAATTCTCGCATAAGAGAAAGTTACCTTCATCTTAACATCGAATCCAAACGGCAAAGTTTGAGAAACTTTTTATAGGATAGTTACTTCACAGCTGGTGCCAACTGCTGGTGAAGGTGACTGGGTAAGTCTTTTAAGAAAAATATTATTTTGAATCTGAACATCTGAATTAATAATAGTCTGTAAAAAACTGCTATCGTCAACTCACCACGATTATTCTCTTTAATATAATGCTTAGAACAAAACTCCTTTATGAATGTTTCAATTAAGCAAATTTGAAAAGTGAGGAAATGGTTTGAAAAAAATATTGCTAAGTCTTCTACTACCATAGTTATGGATCATTTAACAACGAGTGTAGATGTTGGGCAACTTGGCGTATGAGTAACACACTCCAAATAGCTTCAACAAATGAACAAAACTGCCGACTTATGCGGAAAAGCAAAAAGCATAACTATAACTTACGGCTAGCGAAAAGCATAACATAAAATAACAACAAACTGCAGTAGTTTCGCGGGTGCAAAATGGGCTGAAAGGGGGAGTGTCTAATAGCTGCAAGTTGTCGTTGTCATTTTGGTTTATTGACTTTGGAAAATAGTTGTCGGCGCAGGTATTAACATCAATGCAGTTGCCATTTTTTGCCTCCATCTCCCAGTCGAAATTTACACTCTTCCGCCCATTTTGCGCTTTTTTACTTCGATAGGCGTTTCGTTTTATTAGTAACTACAATTTCATGTCAGGCCAGAGGACCCAACGGAACGCTCCATAAAGCTAAGAATTATTGTAATGCGAATATTATTATGATTATGCGATCGTTATCGTAAATAATTTTCAATGATACGCATGTGCTTGGAGTTGGCAAGAAATGTAAGCCCTTGCATTATGGAAATTTTTGAAAAGTTTTGCAGAGTCCTGGTGGAGCTCTTTGCGACTATTTCACTCCGCAATGACAAAAACATGAAAGTGAAACTGTTGGCCATCTAAATTATCACATACTAAGACAGTTTATTATACTATGATGCCGAAAGCCGTAGAAATGTAATCAACAGTTTATAAAGCATGAAGCGCTCGGGCAGTGAGTGGAAGAGAACTCGCCATAATTTTCGTGCAGACTAAGCAAAAGCTTTGACATTATTTAATATGGGCTCAAGTGGAAGCAGATAAGGTAAATACGATATTATTTTATCCCCAATCGGATAATTATTCAAATTACAAACAAACGGGAGGGGCTTGGTCAATATTAAAAATAAACTTGATCTGCCTGCAGACATAAGAAGTATATGTCCCTAACATGTCAAACCACTATCTCTTACCATCTCTGAGATCTGTGCGTTCATATGGGAAGCATCTCCGACCACGTAAAGTATATATTCTAGATCAATTAAAGAAACTGATAAAGTAGTTTTTCCACCATATTATAAGAAGACCATTGGCCTCTTGATTTTTTTTTGTGCTTATTATTTCAATGGAAACATATTTAGGCTTCCCGGCAAGCACAAACAATGAATAGGGCTCACATCGACTAAATCTATATAGTTTTGCGCATTTGGGAAACAAAGTACCTCAATCATGCCAACTTCATCATCTTTTGGTTCAAGTCAGCCAGTTGGTAGGCACCAAATAAGTTAATAGCTATGAAGCAGTAAATCTGGCATAGGATCCTTAAATGCGAGTGGTCTTTTGCCCTTTAGTATATGTGTGAGTGTTCTTCCGAATACGCACGCTATACATACATTCAATAAATGGTTAATATGCAGGCGCGCTGTGATCCTAGTTAAAGATCATTGGCATTTTCAAGAACTTACTCAATTCCTTCTTTCCAGCTCAACATCCTTAATAAAATGGCAGAAGCCTGAGCAATCAATACATAAATCATTCGCCAAAAAGATAACGACTGGTGATAACTAAATCTTATTGACTTCTTTCAAACTGTTAGATAGATAACAGCACACAGCGACTTACAAGCAAACAATTAACTCTCATTATATTCATTGTGAGAAAATATTATACATAGTGTATAGGTATATGAATGTATTATATGTTTGAAGGTATGTATGAATTGATATTAGGGATAACGATTTACTACACTTGATATTAGGGATATCGATTTACTACACTTAACCTCTTACTTCTATTGTAAACGTAAGGCGGAAAGTGCCAAGCCCGACTCTGGTAGCTTATTAGATAATGCTGAGGTATGAATACGCACAGTAGTTGCATAGTATTTCAGGATAACATTTAACTTGTTTTGAACGGTAACATATTATTGTTAAGTTAATTGTTTGCTGAAATGAAAATGGAGTCGCATTTCAGTCAGTACCTGTTACTTCCTGTTAGAATTAGTTCACACTCATTTCTCAAAACAGTTGTGCCTGAATATTACTATTTATAAAGTACTGTTAACTAATAAAAGTAAAGCCAATTAAATACTTGTACACTAGACCACTTTTCACTGCAACAGTCAGCATCTCAGTTGGCAGAGCAACTTAACGCAACTAAATGTGACACATTGTGCAACGAGGCGAGTAACTGTCTTCCCCGCAGGCAGTATATCTCTTTTGTAAATTTTCATGTTTTTTGTGTTTCAAATCAAATCGAAATGACTTTTGTACGCAATCAATGCGGAAATTATGCAAAAAATATTATTAATCAATTGATTAGCAAATGCGTGAGTAATTTATAGGCCAAAACGCATGACATTACTTGTTGTCAGACTAAAATGTTTTTGAGAAAATGAAGAGTCAATATCTTCGATTTGCTTTTTTCTTTGCTATTATTTGTTGTTGTTACAACCCAAATAGATGGCGCTAACATTCTACAAGCAAATCGCATCAGCAAGAAATCGACGAGTACAAAAAACAAATTTAGAGGGCAAACCCCTTCAAGTTGTTATCTGCTTGCTAAGCTGCTGTCAGTGTGTGTGCGTTTGTGTGCGCAGCCCTCAGCATATTCACTTAAAAGGATAATGGAGCACAACAGTTTTTACACGAATATATTTTACTAATATTTGCATTTTCCTGGCTGTGGGAAGGGGACACTCGCATAACTTTGGCGTACCTTTGGCATTGCTTCTTTTTCTTTTTAACTGGTTGGGCCTGAAAAGAATCAACTTCAAGCTAGAGGGAATGATACAGCAATGAAGAGATGTGTTGGTTTATTGCATGAAAGGCATGCCACAATGCAATCATAACTTTGGATGTTTCATAACTTCCCCGACCCCCTGCGAGAATTTTTCCACAGTTTGGGTAAAAACGAGTTGGCAGGCCATGCTCATTCTCAGGGCGCATTTGTTGTGTCTCCTTGCCCGCTCTGAGAATGTGCTCTGAGAATTTCCCATAGCGCATTCTCTGAGCTATGTAATTATATGAGCTCAGAGAAAATTCTCATCGTCTCCGTACTTAGCTAAGCCCCCGAAAATATTCTTAAGTTCATGGCAATTTGGCCTAAAAATGCCCCAAAAACATCTTAACTTTACTTTAAGGTAGCTAATGACCTTAACTTTTTATACCCTGTTCCCATTGAAAATGGGAAAAATGGGATCATGAAGTTGTGCGAATGTATGTAACAGGGAGAAGGAAAATTTTCCGACCCCGTAAAGTATATATATTCTTGATCAGCATGAACAGCCGAGTCGATATAGCCATGTCCGTCTGTCCGTCCGTCTGTCTGTCTGTATGAACGCGTCGATCTCAGAGACTATAAGAGATAGAGCCACAAATTTTTGCACGAAGGTAGATTTATGCTGTACGCAGATCAAGTTTGTTTCAGATTTGAAAAATTCCACCCCGTCCCCCTTTTATCCCCAAAAAACCTAGACCTCCTCTAGAAATCCTAGACCTAAATAGCCGCCAGATCCACAATTTTCAAGTTAGAGCCTCGTGGTTTAGTATACATCAAGCTATGCCCAATATCTATCTATTCCACAATCACACTACAATCAGATTGGACAAAAAACACCGGAGTTATTAGCGAAACAGTTGAGCTGATAAGAGCACCCCCCCAAGTTTATGGTCAGGACTAGAAAAAAGTGTTGCCTAAATTTAGGTTGAAAATTTTGTTACAAAAACAAATAAATGAAAACAAATGAACAGGGTATTTTGTGGTCGGGAAACTCGACTGCAGCGCCCTTACTTGTTAAGTAATGGAAACGGCCTAAAAGTTAGAAATTTTTTTCCCAAATGTAAGGTCCAATATTTCTCAAAAATTTTACAATTTGAATCCCCACCGAGGACTTGTATAAAACAGGGAAACAAAATAGCCTTGTGTGGTGTGGGGTATTGTGTTGAAATTCTTTCTAAAAACTCTTAAAATCGTTTTTTTTTTTAAATATACCGTACCTTACTGAGCTTGGAGCTCGGGTCCTCCGGTTATTAAACATTAATGACATGACGTCTTATTGTTGTCCTCCATTGTCGAAACGCGCTATTAAGGGTCATGTTACCCTAAGTCATTTTAGCGGGCAAAAGTCATTTTATTGTTGAAGAAATAGTCACCTATTTATGAGGTCGCTTTTCCCCAACGTTCTTAATGTCGAAATGTCAGTTTAAGCTTTGAGTTACCAACAATCCGAGTGGCTCAGGTGTTAGAACGTTGGCCTAGAACATGGAGGTTGTTAGTTCGTGTTCCACTGTAGGTGGACTATTTTTGTACAGAAACATTTTTTTGGTTTTTTCATTTGTAGTGAATTTTTTTATTTGACTTAAGATTTAAACTGTGACACATACTGGTGGTACAAATAGTTAGGCCTCCCCAAGCATTGTTTAGAAATAAAGTTAATGTTAAAAAAAAAAACAAACAAAAAAATGAATAAACAAAAAACACACGAAAAATATAAATCCTTGCAGTAAGTTAGTTAGGTTATGTTAGTTAGTTAGTTAGTTAGGGACGAGTTAGTACTAGTTTTTAATGCTTCTCTATAATTCTGCAAAAATTTGGTTGAAATCGGACATCTATATAGTATAGCTGTCATACAAAAGTAGAGTCAGGAAAGTAGTCTTATTCGGAAAAACTTGTTTGTTTTTAGTGGATATGTCCCTCAAATTAGAAAACGTGCTGCAAGGGTATACAAAATTCGGCCGAGTCGAAGTTAACTTTCCTCTATTTTGAATTGTCAATTTTAGCTTATACTTCGCCACCGAATGTTGGTAGTTGTATTATGGGCCGCGCATTTGAAATAATTCAAAATTATGAAATGAAAATTGGCAGATGAAAATTAAATTCCACTTATTTGTGTATGAATCAGAAAATCATTAATTAGCTTTGGCGCAAAGGTCAATGAGCAGAGTGCATGTTATTAATTTGTGTGTGCATCCTGCGGATATGGGTCAACTTGGGGTCAAGTCAATTCGAACTTCGACGGTTCTTTTCGTAAACGTTCTGTCCAAATACTTAATGTGGTCGAAGATGTACGATCTTAGTATTTCCTTTTTCTCTGCTAGTTACGGGTATTAAAATTGATTTACATGACACGACGTAGATGACGAATCTAGAGCCCAGGTCAGGAGGTCCTTAAAGCTGTCAGCTTTTCTCTTTGTCTTTCTGTCGACTTGTTATCTGTTTGAGGCGATGTGAGACATACTGTCGACGTCGAGCTGGCAACAAGAAAAAAAGAACTCTAAAACGTTGGCCTAGTGGCTGCGTGCAAGGCAAGTGGCGCCAGTTTGTATTGTCAACCTTTTGCCGTTGCTTTGGCGTTTTTCTCTCTGGAGCTAGCTGCTCACTGCGTGTGTTTGTGTGTTAGACAGGCAGTCTGTCTCAGTGTCTCCTCTGTGCTTTTTCTTTTCTATTATTGTCTCACTTGAAAGTGTACCCGATGTATTATGCATATCCTGTAACACTCCACTTTTGTTGTGCATTAGTCAAATGTGCGGCAGTTGGAAAATGGAGACTGAGTAGGCACGCCGTACGAATGGAAATATGGGCTGGTTCCACTTAAGTCACACAATTGGCTTGGGACAGGACCAAAGCTTAGCATGTTTTGTTGCTAGCTTTTGATTTGCCCGTTCGCAGGTAGCAAATTAGGAAATTTAAATGCTGTAAGCGGTGCCGAATTAAGAAACATTTTGGACACGGCAAAAACTAATCATGAATTATTAAGTTATTATACCTTTAAATTTTTGAGTAAAAATTTGTATTAATATATTGGTTGAATTTACTGTGGGGAACAGTAAAAGTATCGTAAAAGTGACGTTACACATAATGTAAGGATTACATTTGCACAGTAGAACTACAAACCAATCAACTAAAATCACAATTGAAAATGCTTCAAACAACAAAAATAGTAATAAATAGTCAATTTTACCATGGTTTTCAGTAAATTCTTCAGTAAATTTTGTGGTAGAAAAACCGGGAAGTTAATATTAATACTAGCACATTAGTATTTTTACCACAAAATTGTTGATATATTACTTTTAGATGTGAGTGAAAATGTTTATTTATTATAGTCTCTGGAACCATCTCGAACTCAGGGCCATTGGACTGAACACGCACGGAATGCGGTTTCAAACAGTTACGCCATCGCACACGCTGGTAGCGACGCGCCTGAGATCCTAATCATATTTAATTGAATAAAAAAAGAAATGTCTAGCATTCCGCACAAATTAGACCACTTTTAATTCTCAAGTTATAATTCAACGGCTGATCAAAAAGGGGCAACCAAAATGTGCAGAGCGTTTACTATTTTAATGGTAACCTTTACTTATATACAAGACTGTGACGTGAGAGGTACTACTTCTATGGTACAATGATACTGCAAGCCGCAGTTCTAAAACCAACAATAAAACGCTAGTTTTTACGCTGAGCTGAGCTTTCCGCCTCGAATTTTCTGCATAATTGAAAAACCAGTTAACGTTTCCAGTTCGTATCCTGACACTTGCCACCCTGACTGAAATCTGGTTTTCGTTTTCAATTTAATTTTCACTTGAGCAACACTTAAAAACAGTCGCCGAATTAAATTATTCAAAATGTCAAACAATTATTCAAACGCCAAAAACGGAAGAAGTTCTTTCACTTCTGTGTGGGTTGGACTGGTTGGCTGTCCGAGCCCCAAGGGCAACGTGTATGCATAAGGCAACTTATGATTTAAAAAGATATTAGACTTGTTCACAGTTTGCCGCTCCCTTTGTCGTTGGTTTTTGGCCTTTATGCAAAACAGAAGGAGAACTCTCCTTGAGAAAATAATATAAGAGAGTAGCAAAAGCTTTGGAAAATTATGTCTACAATGAAATATAAACACGCTCAAAAAAATTTAATTATCTCTGAAGTTAAGGGCAGTTACGCATAAACTTTTATTAACTCTGTATGTTCTGACGCAGATTTAGCAAATTCGTAAACTTTTCTTCTATCCATCTCACTTTTCGCTTATACTTCCGTTTTTCCTTTTTTAAGGCAACAATCTTCTGAGTCATGTTCATCTAGAAACATCTAAATGCCATTACAAAGTGTATTTGAAAATTCGAGAGATTTTAGTTTAGAATTTTATTGACAGGCGACGATTTTGGTTCAAACCTTGGTTCAGCCCATGCTTTATACAAGTTTTTAGAGAAATCGTCCTAAAAACGACACAAACTGTGTGGGAACCGTGTAGATTTTGGTTCGAACGTGATTTTAAGAACATAAAACATGGAATTTTTGCAATTAAACTTAACTGTAAAGAATAATTTTTATTTCGTAGTCTACATTTTAAAAATAAGTCTACGTAATGTCGAAGTAATGTCTAGCTCTTATTTTGTGAAATATTCTAAAAGCTTTGTCTAGGATCTTTAAAAACTTCTGAACATTTTTATAGATTTTCAGACTCTGTACCGTAGGTACACAGTATTATAAGTTTGTGCAAAAGTATGTAACATCAAGAAGGAAGCATCTCCGACCCCATAAAGTATATATATTCTTGATCAGCATCAACAGCCGAGTCGATATAGCCATGTCCGTCTGTCCATCTGTCAGTCTGTCCGTCTGTCTGTCCGTATGAACGCACAGATCTCAGAGATCGTAAGAGATAGAGGTTTGACATGTATGGGACATATGCTTCTTATGTCTGCAGGCAGATCAAGTTTATTTTCAATTTTGACCATGCCCCCTTCCGCCCCCGCAATTTAGAAAAACGTCTATCTCCCACTGTTTTTAAGATAGATGGATCGCTCGTATTTAGTAATCAAGATAACTTATCGATCTTCGAAAGGAATGGTGAAGATCGGATAAACCGTTGTCGAGATATGATCAAAAGACTGTTCCCTGCTGCAGCGCAGTAGCAGCGCTGCTTTCAGCAGCATCAAAATTTACGCTGAGCGTATAATTTCGTTGGTACAGAGTATGTTATAGTCGGGCTTAACCGACTTTCTTTCTTGTTTCATTTATGTACACGGAAAAAAAGATCACGATATTTAGTATCAATCGGGTATTTTTATAACCTGTTCCCATTGAAAATGGGAAAAGGGGGTTCATGAAGTTGTGCGAATGTATGTAACAGGGAGAAGGAACATTTTCCGACCCCATAAAGTATATATATTCTTGATCAGCATGAACAGCCGAGTCGATATGGCTATATGGCTATCCGTCTGTCCGTCCGTCCGTCTGTCCGTCTGTCTGTTTGTCTGTATGAACTCGTCGATCTCAGAGACTATAAGAGATAGAGCCACAAATTTTTGCACGAAGGTAGATTTATGCTGTACGCAGATCAAGTTTGTTTCAGATTTGAAAAATTCCACCCCGTCCCCCTTTTATCCACAAAAAACCTAGACCTCCCCTAGAAATCCTAGACCTAAATAGCCGTCAGATCCACAATTCAAGTTAGAGCATCGTGGTTTAGTATACATCAAGCTAGGCCCAATATCTACCTATTCTGAAAAGTACAATCAGATCGGACAAAAACACCGGAGTTATAAGCGAAGCAGTTGTGCCGATAAGAGCACCCCCCCAGTTGTTGGTCAGGACTAGAAAACAGTGTTGCCTACATTTGGGATAATTTTGTTACATTCGTCGTCAAAAATTCAAAAACAAATAAATGAAAACAAATGAACAGGGTATTTAGTGGTCGGGAAACTCGACTGCAGCGCCCTTACTTGTTCAGTATCGAATCGGCCTTCATCTGAAGAATACCCAGTTGATATGCTCAAATATATCACTCGTACATTTCGAACATATCAATGTGAAATGTTTCAGATCAACAATCTGATATTTGTTAATATCCCTGATATATTTTTATAGTATCAATATTTTTATAATATCAAAGGGGTATTATTGTATAATGTATTATTATGTATCAAAGCTATATTTGTATAGTACACATTGGACAAGATGTATTAGAATTAAAATTAGTGACTTTACTTGGCTGAAGGTCCCGAAAAGTTGCGTTTGTTCACAATTGTAAACAACTTATGCATTTATATACACCAAAAAGAGCTGGTTACCTATGTAGTACTGTTTCATAAATCTCCCGATTCAAACTTCAGTAGGCTTTTCTCTAATGACTGTAGCTGTTTGAATGTCTCTCCATGCGCTCACCGCTTTAAGCAGTTGGGAACTGCAATCGGCAATGAAAGCAAAAACAGACAAATCGGAAGAGTGTTCGCTGTCTCGCGCGCTGCGGCAGAGCCTTGTACATTGTTTTTCCCTTTTCGAGTTGGACTATAGCTGTCTCTCTTTGTTTTGAGAAACTCTATTTGTCTCTTTCTGCCCTTATATTTTCAATGTCTACTTTGATCTGAAATCACGTCACTGGGGTATTTTTCATATAACTGTGAGAATTTCGCTTATTAATATAATATTTTTAGTATCAATGTAATACTATAGCAGCGTATTGTTATTAAATAGTAACTCTTGGATATTTAAAAATTTATATTTTTGAAATTATATTGGAAGATCAACTCGATATTTGATCTTATTTTTTTCTGTGTATGTAACAGGGAGAAGGCAACATTTCCGACCGTATAAAACATATATTTTCTTGATCAGCTTGAACAGCCGAGTCACCGCCGACTGTCCTTCTATCCGTTTGTCTCAAATTTTTGCCACGCCCCTCCCGCCACCGCAATCCCAAATGTTTAATGACACCAACAATTTATATCAAGATATCAAGTTCATATTTTGCAGTTGCAATTTTTACAACGATCGGATACTAAATGGCAGAGTTATACAGGATATAAAACAAATAATTGCCAGGATAAGACGACAAGGATCTGGCCACAAAATCCACAACTCAGCACGCGACTTTTGACAAAGCAACTTAATTGGCAATGCGGTGTTTTTCAAAATTGCCCAACAGCCGGCTGATCCAAAGCTCAGCAAATGACAGAAAAACTCCAATCTAAATTTTTGCCTCCCCCGGCACAAATAAATAAACGTTTATTTACTGAATGCGAGAGCAAATGCGGCTAGACGAAGTAAATAGAAGAGTTCATCTAGCTTAATGAGCTGGAATTTGGTTATGCATACAAAACTGTTTCCACTTTGAAGATAAGCCTGAGCTAAACTTTCGGGATTACTCTTTCAGTAAAATTTAAAATGGAATTAAAAAAGAAGTGTCAAGCGCCTATTACCAAGAGAAGGTGATTTATTAAAAAATATAAAGAAAGCAATTTTTGGTTCGAAGCAATTATATTCCCTTTGAATTGGATTAGTTTTTACATTTTACAAAAAAATATCTTTGCTTTGAAAAATTCAATAACCCATTTATGGCTCCCCTTCTACGACATATCGGCGCTCAATCCTGTAGACGATTGCAAAATGGAATCTTTGTTTAAAATCGGCAATTTTGCAACCATTTAAAACATTAAAGTATTTGCGGGGGCGGTTAGGGGCTTGGAATTTCACTCTATTATACGCGGTTAATATGCTGCTGTTATTTTTAAAGCAGGTGGGGACCTGCTTGTAGCTGAAAGTCCGTGTCTCCTTTGTGATGCGGCAGTATATTAAAACTCCATGGCAGTTGCGTTTTCCCTTTCAATTGTTTTTGTAGGCGGCAAATTTTTGGCATTTTTAGTGAAATATAAAAACAACAACTACATCCAAAATTGTCAGTAGCTGCAACATTGTTGTTATTTTAATATCGCGTGATAAGCGATTTATGAAGAAGCTCTCATGAATTAGTACTTCAGTTTTTGGCATTGCGCTTGACTGATTGTCTGGGAACTAAAAGCAGGGAGCCATTAAACGGTTTGTCATGGTAATAAACAGTAAATGGTTTAATTGTTATGCAACAATTGTCTGGCTGTCCGTCCGTCCGTCCGTCCGTATGAAACAACAGATCTCAAAGATGGTAAGAGACAGAGGTTCACATATTTGCAAATAGTATATTTTAAATTTTTGTCACGCTCCCTCCCGCTAGCACAGTCTTATAGATAGAAGGTACTTTCTCTGCGTAACGGGTATTTCGAGGTCGGGCAAGGCTGACTTCAACATACACTCTTGATTAATATATATACATCTTGGCTAAAAAATATAATACCTTCCTCCCGTTAATTCCATTTTATTATACTAAATATTTGGTTAATGTGATGCTGGTGGCCAACACAGACAAAATAAAGCATTTTATGATCTAAAGCTCTGCGTTTTTATTACCTTATTGTACTAAGGCAGGGTTCCCCAAGAAGAGAGGCTCCCTGTTTCTGTCTAATAACCGCTGATGCTCATGCATGCCAGGAGTTATGGCTGAGGAACTCTTTTCTTGGGCAAAGGCTGATAAGAAAGCGCGCTCTCTCTCTCTCTCTCTCTCCCTCTCTTTGAGCCACCTTCTTGTTACATCGTTACTGTAATTATAAACTGGTTTGAATTTATGTGTGTGTTCTTGACATCCTTCGTCTTCGCAAATGCCGCGAGCGGACAAATCAGAGAAAAGAGAAAAATGAATTAAACAAGAAAGAAAGTCGGTCCAGCCCGACTATGAGATACTCTGTAACAAGGAAATTATACGCTCTGCATAAATTTTGATGCTGCAGTAGAAGCTAAAAGCAGCTCTGCTACTGCGCTACAGCAGCGAAAAGTCTTTTCATCATAACTCGAAAACCGTTTATACGATCTTCGCCATTCCTTTGGCGGATCGATAAGTTATCCTGATATCTAAATATGCCTTGACAAAACGAAAACAGTGGGGGATTTGACGATTTTTCTAAATTGCTGGGGCGGGATGGGGCATGGTCAAAATTGAAAATAAACTTGATCTGCCTGCAGACATAAGAAGCATATGTCCCATACATGTCAAACCTCTATCTCTTAACATCTCTGAGATCTGTGCGTTCACACGGACAGACAGACGGACATGACTGGGCTGTTGATGCTGATCAAGAATATATATACTTTATAGGGTCGGAAATGTTTCCTTCTGGATGTTACATACATTTGCACAAATTTATGATAGTCTATGTACCTACGGAACAGAGTATAAAAACGAAGTTTAAAATAATTAAATTTATCAGATGCTGAAACTGAAAAGCCCAAACGCAGCAGAATTGCAGCCGTACGAATGGAGAGGGTTGCACGCCAGGTGAGCACAATTTAATTTCTCGAGTTGGAATCTCGCTCTTATCAAACTGGATTTTTATCGCAATGGCGCACTTTCCGCCTTACATCTTAGACAGCTTTAGGTTGTTATGCATTGCCCATGTTGACAGCCAAGCGAACACCACTCTGACAAGGACACGGCAGCACGCAGAAAACCGCCACGACTGCCTGGCTGGCTGGCACCTAGCTGTATACTGAAGTGTGTGTCACAAACATGACAGGCAATGTCGACGTCAAGTTGCTAGCTTCTGGTAACCCTAAGCAAAGGTTGGTAAATCATTCGGCCAAGCCAAGCGTAAGAAGGTGGGTTTTTCGTCTTTTTCCTCTTTGTTTTCCACGTCCATGGCAACTAATTAAATTAGGCAATCCTTTCGACTGTGCGTCTGCAAAACATAAATAAGCACAGCCCAGAGTCAACGAACCAACTTCCACATCCGCTTCCGTGCCGGAAACCATTTTGGCGTGAATTTTCTTCCAGTTGCTACCATCATTTGCAGCAAATTCGCTTGAATTTTGCATTAGCCGTCAGCTGAAGCAGGAGCTCCTTAGTGCAGGCTCGTTTGAAATAAATATCCCGCAAAGCAAACAAACAATCAGTAAACGAAGGGTAGGACAGACGCAACCACAAAGCAAACCGCAGTCCAAACCAGAGAAGCCCAGCCATTCAATGGCTGCCTCTCTTATGGCCTCGCTTCCGTCGTCAACGTGAACGGGCCACATTTGCAATTCAATTGCCAAAGCGCCACCTTTCGACATGCGCCGGAAATCGCTTACTAAGCAGCCTAAGCGGCCAAAAAGCAAAGCAAAGGTTTTCTAATACTTTAGCCCTTATCCAGTAAGCCCATTTTCTCAAAGATCCTTAGAAATTGCACAATAAAACGGCAACATTGTGCTTAAAAAATATAAAGCGAGATGGCGACAGCAAGAACTAATATCGTATATATTATATATTGAATATGTGCATTCTTAGGTGGTTTGTAAGGATGCGAACAGACTATTGAATTTTGTAATACAAAGCTGGCATCAAAAAATAAGTCTTTCTTCTCGTAAATATCGGGTACATCAAAGTAGGGCAGGGCTAACTTTCTGATCAAATTGGGAATATCAAAATATAGAAAGTTGTTAAATAGCTAGTCAGCGATTTATTTTATATTTCTTTCAAATTAATTGACCAAATGTACTAATATACTAAAATAAATGTTTGGAGCTAGTCATGTCTTTTAGTAGTACTGCAAAGACGCGTTAGTGTACAGAATACCTCAAGGCTAATTAGCTTTGATCCATTGTTATTGAGCCTCCATAAATCTCATGAAGCATATACATTCTTAATAAGTTTGGCGAACTGATTTGGAGTCCTACTGACCCCCTTTTTTTTACATCCTATTTACTGCTTCAGTCTTAAAGCTATCTGGACCATCAAATAGCTGCCAATGGAGCTTGTTCTAGAGAGAAAAACTTGTTTGTTTCAATGCTGTCGTCTTCCAACTCGAAATCGATTGATTTTCATTGCTTCCACATAATTTAAGCAAGAAAGAAAGTCGGTCAAGCCCGAATATAACATACTCTGTACCAAGGAAATTATCCGCTTAGCATAAATTTTGATACTGCAGTAGCAGCTAAAAGCAGCGCTGCTACTGCGCTGCAGCAGCGAATAGTCTTTTGATCATAACTCGAAAACCGTTAATCCGATCTTCTTCATTTCTTTGGCGGATCGATATGTTATCCTCATAGCTAAATATGTTTAGAAGGAACAAGCCATCTATCTAAAACTGTGGGAGAAATGACTCTTTTTTTTTTAAATTGCGGGGGCGGGAGGGGGCGTGGCCAAAATTGAAAATAAACTTGATCTCAGCCTAAATTTTGAAAGCAGCGCTGCTACTGCGTTGCAGCAGCGAACAGAGTTTTGGTCATAATTCGACAACCGTTCGATCTTACCTATTCCTTTCCATTAAGATCCATTAATAATGTTGATTACTTAATATGTCTATAAGGTACGAACCATCTATTTTAAAAACTGTGGAAGATCTTACGTTTTTCCAAATTGCGATGACCAAAATTTAAAATAAGATTGATCTGCCTGCAAGTACACTCAGGGAAAAATACACTGATATTTTAATATTTACACTTTGACTTGAATATTTTCACCATTGATTTAGCGTTAAATATGGAATTCGTATATATAAAGAGTGCACCCTTAAAATTTAATATTGGCAATAGTAAAATTTAATTTGGAAATAGTTAAAAACTTTTTTTTTTAATTAAAAATTTTGCCAGCCAGCCCCTTATACTCAATTTCCTTTGTATTGGAATCCTGGAGTTGAATACTCTGTTACTCTGTGGGGGACTCGATCTCGGGCACTCTCTGGACTTGAACTCGATTGGAATGCCGTCTCAACCAGTTGTGCCATCGCGTGTGTCAGCTGATGGACGGCTAAAATACTACTTATATTAAAAAGCCTACAGTTTTTCATAAATATCTTTCTGGCATTTTGGAAAAATACAACTGCTTGAAATTCTCAAGTTGGAATTCACTGCATAGGGAATATAAAAGGGGTAACTGAAATTCTCCGATTGAATTTGTTTTTAGTCAATTCAAAGTGGTGTTAAATCAATTTGAGTACAAAAGGGGCATTGTTAAAGCAAATATGTTTGTGTTTGTATTACTTTTTACCATGCAATTTTTCCCTGAGTGTACTAAAACTAGTTTTCCCTAGTTTTATGTTAGTAGCGTGCAGCAAAAAGAAAACTGTGTGCAAAATTTCAACTCGATAGCTCCAAACTGAGAGATTGGTTCGAGTAGAAACAGTCAGACAGACGAACAAAGCTCAATCGACTCAGCCCGTTACCCTGATCAAGAATATTTATGGTTTATTATATGATGGGGTGTCGGAACCAAATTGAAGGAAAAATAAATAAATCTCAAATTAAATAAATCAAAACGGGATCAGAAATGAATATTTCAATACCCCTTTCCTAGTGTATAATTAAACAACACTTATCATTTAGTTAAAAACATGTTTTTTTTTTGTTTGCCAAAGAGGACCACCCCCTACAGCATAAGTTAGACTAAGTAATAACAATAAGCTGTAACCATTTATATCTAGGGTCCCTAAATGCTATAAAAAGATATATTTTAGTATAAAAAAAATAAAAAAAAGCCAAAGAGGTGGAATATGTAACTTCTAATTTTCTTCTGTATCAAAACACCTTATTGACATGTATTGTATTTTATTGTTTAATTTTTGCGCCAAATGAAAGCAAATCAAAATGAAACCAGGGTCGTTCCGTTAACTGCTTTTGCTCTGCTTTTTGCTCTCACGACATCAAAATCGAAAGCAAATCAGTTTTAGGAATACCACTACTAATTATTTTGCTTTAAAAACAAGTTCTGAAAACAAATTAGGTTCCATATTGCAAAGCAATTGTAAGTCATATTTTTGCATCGCCCACGTTCTTATATCTGGTGACAATTATTAAAGCAATCCGTAGAAAAAAATAAAAACAAAAATATTAAAACGCAAGTCAATTTACTTAGTATCAAATGGTTGGTGGAAAAGCAAACAGTGCAAACACTCACAGCGCAAAAGCATTTCAAGCATCTTCTGCATAAATCGAGAGCAAATTGAGCCAATTCTGTATAAATACTATGCACCAACGAGATGAAAGAGCAGCCGGATAGATTGGGAGAGTTTTGGATGAGGATAGCTTTGCCACGATAAGAGGCGGAGCATTACCAGCCAAAGTGCCATAAAAATGTGTATTAAAATGAGTAAAAACATTTATTTGCATAAAGTGAACTAGCGAGCGGATGAGACAGCAATTGAAGAATGAGCGGGGAATCAAAGCAATGGACGGACAGAACGGTTTGGAAAGTGGGTTGCAAAAACTATTTCAAGTGGCAAAAGTTTTAGTTGCGTACACTTTTAGTGCAAGCTCCGAGCTCTCGAGTATATACTCGAGTCACGCATAAGTTGCAAGCAAGCAGGTCGGAGAAAACGCCAACCAATAACAACAGCAGCCAACAGCGGACAAGGGAAGCGTACAATAAGAAGTAAGGGTAAAACGCAAGTTAGGCTAAAAGAATTCGCATGCTCACACATATACTAGTGCTTAGAGCGTATCAGACATACGGCCAAATATTCTAAACCGATTCTCGAAAAGACATTAGTTTCTTTACCTTACCGAATGCCAACACAGTCTACAATTATACCCAAACAAAAGTTTTAAAAGGATGCATTTAAATAAAAATAGAGGAAAGTTTGTTTACCCTTGCAGCACGTTTTATAACTTATTTGAAGGACATATCCACTAAAATCAAAACAAGTTTTTCTCAGGACTACTTTTCTGACTCTACTTTTGTATGTCAGCTTTACTATATAGATGTCCGATATCGATTAAATTTTGCAAATTCATGGAGAAGCATTAAAAAAGTAAATACGGAGTTTGGAGACGTTTGCATTAAAAACAAAAAAATTTTGTTTTTTACTAGAGCTAGTTTTTCGACCGATCGTTCCTATGGCAGCTATATGCTATAGTCATCCGATCCGGCCGGTTCCGACAAATGTGCAGCGTATTTGGGCCAGAAGACTTCGTGCAAAGTTTGTTCGCGATAGCTTTAAAACTGACGGAGGAGATGTCATAGAAACAGACGGACGGAGAGACCCAGGTCGTCATGCTGACTCAGAATTTATTTACTTCATGTGGTCGGAAATGCTTCCTTCTATGCGCTACAAACATCTGGACAATTTCAATATGCTGTCTGCAAGAGTATACAAAGTTGGTCAATATGAAATATATTAAATGTTACAACGAAAAATATTTGATTTGATGTTGACCGTGGTAAACAACTCGTTAAGTTCTTTACTGCGATTTGCAGCACGATAACGGTATTGGTTGAAACGCCGACGTTTGTGTGTTAGTGCCCGGGTTCCTGAGCTCAAATCCCAGTCCAAGGTAAGTTATAAAAGCAAATTTATGAGTTTTGTTTTTCAGAATAAAGAAGACTTTGTCATGGTACTCAATACTATGATTTATATATAAATCATAGTTGAAATTAATAAGATTCCACATTGATTTTAATATGCCGTCCCATCAAATATATCAGCAGAACATTTCAAAACAAACATGGGCATATTAAATAGAAGATTTTAAGTGTATTGTCTGATTTTTTAATGGTAAAAATAGTCAAATCTTAGTGTAAATAGTAGGATTTGCGTTGTTTTTATACCCGTTACTCGTAGAGTAAAAAGGGTATACTAAAGTCGTGCAAATGTATGTAACAGGCAGAAGGAAGCATCTCCGAAATCATATATATATATATTCTATATATATTCTTCATCAGCATCAACAGCCGAGTCGATATAACCATGTCCGTCTGTCCGTCCGTCCTTCTGTATGAACACCTAGATCTCAGAGACTATAAGAGCCAACCAATTGTCTGGAGGCAGATCAAGTTTGTTCAATATTTTGGCCACGCCCCCTCCCGCCCCTGCAATAAAAAATGTTGAATATCTCCTACAATTTGTAAGCAATCGAGCTCAGATTTTGCAGTATAGTGCATGTGGCCAATATGTACAATACCACTAAAGATCGGATAATAAATGACAGCGTTAAAAAACGTAGCATACTTATCTGAGCCGCTTGAGGTTATTAAACACTAATTGCCTTGAGTAACGGGTATTTCGAAGTCGGGCAGGGCCGACTTTAACTTACGCTCTCGTTTTTTCTGTGTATGCTACGTTTAGCATTCAGTTTTCTAAATTTTTCGTGTGAAATTTTAAAGAGTGAAAGACGATTTGTTCAGGACTACCGTTTCTACACTAGGCATGTAGCTAATTTTGTTTTCTCTGTGTAATTCTATTTCTAAGTTTAAGGGAGGTTTGACTTCGGCAGGTATTTGGCATGTATGTATTTGAAGTGCCTAATGTGCTTGGTTACCAGGGGGTATGGGCTGATTTGGACTTACAATATATATTTAAGATACCTGCAGACATATGGGTTATGCCTAATGACTTATCTGCTTTCTTTAGAAAACTTATACACCCAGTCATCTTTACCAGTTGGTTTGTTCCCACTGTCAAGTAACTAGTCATGAATAAGCTTTTCAAACTTTGACGTTCGGATTCGGCGTTGAACTGTAGGTCTTTTGCGAAAACACAAGTCAAGAGATTGAGAGAAGCTCAACTTTGGCTCCTTTGGGGAAGTGTATGTGTCAAGTGTTGATTGTTGGTGTTTTCTGTTCAGCTGAAAATGAAATGGCATTGGGCCAATGCCCGCAAAATGAAAGTACACGCAATCAATTCAGTTTACCCCGAAGCTGTTAGTGTAAGTCTCTTTGAAGTCGACAGTGGAAGGCCAACGTCGATTATCTCAAGTCAAACATTGAAGGATTGTTTTTATAGGATCAAGTCTGCTGGCGATTGCGAAGCTGCATTTGTTTTCATAGACAGACTTCTGTTGCATTTTCAGTTCCAGTTCAGTGTTAGAATGCAACGCATACAGTGTCAAGAATATCAGCCATCCGCGGTATGCGCACAGATAAAAATAGTTTTAGAAATTGCTGTCGCTTCTCCCCACTTAGTGGAAGAGATGACAAGGACAACATGAGTCATCTTTTGCTGATGTGTCAGAGACGTTTTCTCTTCCTCTGCGTGTGGCTCCTTTGCCTTGCTTTACAATTCGATTTGTGTCGCCTTAACTTTGCTGTCAGCAGCAAAGCTTGAACTTTTCTTGCTTATCTAGTGTGAGCGGACACCATAAAACCCCGCACCCCATGACTCTGCCCCAGCAGACATACTCACTATTCATGCTACTTCTAAGTATGTCGACACTCATCCATCAAACAACGTCTTTCACTACCCAATATTAACATCAATTAGTAGTGAGAATTTATGTCAATTTTCTTTTTGTTTTGCTTAGTAGCAAATTCAGTTGCAGACATTCCATAACTTGCTCTTCAAAATTTGATGGCCATCTATTAGTTTTTCCGATCCTTTCTTGTAATTATGAAATACTCCCCTGCAGAACAAGCTGAAAGTTTGCCAAAGAGCTAAAGTTCTTTTCGCATAGATGTCTCATTGCGCTTATGATAAATGGTCATTGAAGTTGGCGGGGTGCGGAACAAGGAATATGGCTGGGAAGGACGAGTGTGATAATGAGAGGGCGCATTTCAAGTATGCCATTTATATTAATCATGGCATACTTATGAGCGTGAAGTGTAATTGAAAGACTTAACCAAACATGTTACTAATGGCGAACTATTCTGCTATGAATTTGTATTCGTTCTTTAGTCCATTTATTGCGTTATTGGGGCGTAAAAATATTGGGTGCAAAACGTGTGTGTTACCATTTTTACAAAAGATAAAAGTAAACATGGGAAATGACCGTTCGTACATTGTAGAGTGGATTAGGTAAAGTATTTCCTCATTCCTGTTTTATTCGTAGATCAATAAAATCTGAAGACGTGGCTAAGTATGTTGCTTTTACAAATATTTAGAAATCGTCATTATATCCGCCAAGGAGTAAAAACCGGATGAAAGTTTGAAATTACAAAAATTAAATTTAATTTGATATTTTGTAAGATTTCTACTCAACTTTTTCATGAATTTCGAAAAAGCGGGCTTAGCTGAGTATCATGACCGAATTGTCATGATTTTGGTACATTTAGAACGGATTTTTTTCTCTGTGTAACGAACATAAGATTGTCGCATTCGTTGTATTAGCTGTTCCAGCAATACAAGTATCAGTCGAGAGCGCTTTTTATACCCGTTACTCGTAGAGTAAAAAGGGTATACTAAAGTCGTGCAAATGTATGTAACAGGCAGAAGGAAGCATCTCCGATATCATAAAGTATATATATTCTTCATCAGCATCAACAGCCGAGTCGATATAACCATGTCCGTCTGTCCGTCCGTCCGTCTGTATGAACACCTAGATCTCAGAGACTATAAGAGCCAACCAAATTTTCGATGTAAGGTAGTATTGTCTGGAGGCAGATCAAGTTTGTTAAAAATTTTGGCCACGCCCCCTCCCGCCCCTGCAATAAAAAATGTTGAATATCTCCTACAATTTGTAAGCTATCGAGCTCATATTTTGCAGTATTGTGCGTGTGCCAATATGTACAATCTCACAATTTTCATAAAGATCGGATAATAAATGGCAGAGTTAAAAAAACGCTGCATACTTATCTGAGCCGCTTGAGGTTATTAAACACTAATTGCCTTGAGTAACGGGTATTTCGAAGTCGGGCAGGGCCGACTTTAACTTGCGCTTTTGTTTGCTTAAATGTTTTCCAAATGAGCGAAAAACGAGAAAGCTAAGCTTACTTTGTCTGTGCCGAAGTTTTTATACCCTTGTAAGTGCTCGCTTAAATATTTTCAAAAATACTCGTTTTCCTATTTTCCGACTGATCGTTCGTATGGGAGCTATATGATATAGTCATCCGATTTGGCCAAAAATTTGCAAGATTATGTGAAAGCCTGTGAAACAAACAAGAACAAAATTGCAGGATGCTACCATTAAAAACAAAAAAGTTTTTATTAACTAAGACTGTTTTTCAGACCTATCTTTTGTATGGCAGCTATACCATATAGTTGTCCGATTTTAATAAAACTTGGTAGAATTTTATAAAAACATAGAAAAAGTACGATTACAAAGTTTGGAGACGTGTTCATTGAAAATAAAAAGGTTTTTTCACTAAGACTAGTTTTCCGACCGATTGTTCCTATGGGAGCTATGAGATATAGTCATCCGATCCGGTCGGTTCCGACATATTAGTAGTGTGCAGCAAAAAGAAGACTCTGTGTAAAATTTCAGCTCGATAGCTTTAAAACTTAGAGACTAGTTCGCGTAGAAACAGACAGACAGACAGGCGGACAGACGGACGGACAAAGCTCAATCGACTCAGCTCGTCACCCTGATCAAGAATATATATTGTTTATAGGATCGGAAATTAGTATTTCCATGTGTTGCAAACTTCTGGGCAAAATTATAATACCCTTTGCAAGGGTATAAAAATACTGCCTGAACCCCGGTTCGAACCAATACCTGAGTTCAGCAACCATCCCGCTCCGTGAACCCGAGCCTAAAATTTTTCGCGGGATCCAGCACCGGATTGAACTCTTCCTGATTTTTTCGAGGTTTGCTGCCGTGGGTTCGACAGTCTAGTTCCCGTGCCACGGATTGAAAAACTTAGTTTCATTTCGCTTTAGTTTGGTGTATAATTAATTGTTTTGATTAACTGAAATCTCTTCTAATTATTGCTGTTGATGTGGCATTTAAATCTTTTCTTCTGCAGAAGTGGGGGCCTTTAATGGAGTTCACTTTAAGTTTAGCTTTAGTTCGAAATAAAATCAAAAGTTTTCTCAGCTTGTTGAGACGACGTTCCACTTGCATTGCTGAAGCTTATTACAAGTTGTATCTGTATTAGAGTGCGGTGTAGATTACGCTTTAAAGCTGCCAATTAAAAGTTTTTTCGAGTGGGCTTGTACTGATTCTTCATTATGCCTCAGCAATGCCACTGAATTCGATTAAAAATTATTTTATTTCCACAAACAGAAATTTGCCATTGACCCTAGCCCTTGATTTTGACATCCCTGACAGACCATCCCTGTCCGCCATATCGCGTGTGTGGGTGTTATTGAATTTTTAAGATTTATCGATTTTATGCATACATGTAGGGGGGTTACTTTTAGTTCGTAGTTATACACACCTAGAGCTTTGAATTCTTGACAGCAGGTGCCATCCTAGTGTTATAGTCAATGTAAAACACAGACCATAAAAAACGCAAGCCAACGACGAAGGCTGCCATAAATTAAAGGCTTTAATAATGATGAATGTTATGTGAAGAGGAGTTTTTTTTTGGGGAGAGAAATGGTAAATGGAAGCAGCGCCCAGGGGACTGCTTTAAGTTAGGTTGCAATGGCTGAGAGCGACAAGTCGATCTCCCTTTTAGGCCAATTTGGCCTGTTGCGATGCCTTATATTCCCTGTTAAACACTTTGTGTCATACTGGCTGGGTGTGGTGCAGCAGTTAGTGTGTTTATCTACTGTGCAGGAGGTCCACCTCAAAACAGCCAAGAAGTGAGTTTTTATACTCTGTACCGTAGGTACAAAGAGTATTATAAGTTTGTGCAAAAGTATGTAACAGCCAGAAGAAAGCATCTCCGACCCTATAAAGTATATATATTCTTGATCAGCTTCAACAGCCGAGTCGATATAGCCATGTCCGTCTGTCCGTCTGCCGTATGAACGCACAGATCTCAGAGATGGTAAGCGATAGGGGTTTGACATTTATGGGACATATGCTTCTTATGTCTGCAGGCAGATCAAGTTTATTTTTAATTTTGTCCACGCCGCCTTCCGCCCCCGCAATTTAGAAAAAACGTCAATCTCCCACAGTTTTAGGATAGATGGGTCGTTCTTTCTGGACATATTTATAAGGATATAAGGTTGTCAAAAAAGTAGTAGCGGTATTTCCGCAAGCTTGTCTTTGCAAGCGCGTAGTTCTAGTTGTATTCGTCGCATCGGTTCACGCTAGAGCTTTTTGGAAAGCTCTTTTCGCGTGTGTTTGACATTATATTGAAATTGTCCAGATGTTTTAAACGCATAGAAGGAAGCATTTCCGACCACATAAAGTATATATATTCTTGATCAGCATGACGAGCTGAGTCGATATAGCCATGTCCGTCTGTCCATCCGTCCGTCTGTCCGTCTGTTTCTATGCTATCTCCTCCGTCAGTTTTAAAGCTGTCGCCACCAAACTTAGCACGAGGTCTTCTGGTCCAAATACGCTGCACATTTGTCGGAACAGGCCGGATCGGATGACTATAACAAATAGCTGCCATCGGTCGAAAAACTAGTTTTAGTGAGAAAACTTTTTTGTTTTTTATGCAATCGTCTCCAAACTCCGTACTTACTAGTTTTTACTGTTTCTCCATAATTCTACCAAATTTGGTCGAAATCGTATAGAATAGCTGTCATACAAAAGTAGAGTCAGAAAAGTAGTCTTATTGGGAAAAGCTTGTTTTTTTTCAGTGGATATGTCCTTCAAATAAGTTAAAAAACGTGCTGCAAGGGTATACAAACTAAGTCAGAGCCAAAGTTAACTTTCCTCTATTTTTATACTCTGTACCGTAGGTACATAGAGTATTATAAGTTTGTGCAAAAGTATGTAACATCCAGAAGGAAGCATCTCCGACCCCATAAAGTATATATATTCTTGATCAGCATCAACAGCCGAGTCATGTCCGTCATGTCCGTCTGTCCGTCTGTCCGTCTGTCTGTCCGTATGAACGCACAGATCTCAGAGATGGTAAGAGATAGAGGTTTGACATGTATGGGACATATGCTTCTAATGTCTGCAGGCAGATCAAGTTTATTTTCAATTTTGGCCACGCCCCCTCCCGCCCCCGCAATTTAGAAAAAACGTCATATCTCCCACAGTTTTGAAGATAGATGGCTTGTTCCTTCTGGACATATTTAGTTATTAGGATAACTTATCGATCCGCCAAAGGAATGAAGAAGATCGGATGAACGGTTTTCGAGTTATGATCAAAAGAAAAATTTTCTTGGTACAGAGTATGTTATAGTCGGGCTTGACCGACTTTCTTTCTTGTTTTACTTGCTACTTTTACATATTGATTTTGTGAGTGGTTATTGCCGCCAAGTACGCCCAAGTAGTCAGCGTGTTTAAGTGTGACACTGCCACAGCTATTCGTTAGGCAGATAGTCATATTTTTTCCTGTTTGATTGGGTTGTAGGTACGTTGCAAACATTTTTGACATATCGATTGTTATTAATTTCAAGAGGAACTTAAATATTTAGTCTAATTTGTCAATAAGCTCAGTCTGTTAAAGGGGCAAGTGACGACTGGGGGTGAGTAATTCAATCATGCATCTTTAACTCGTGGATAACACCTGCCACACTTCATCAATGCGAACTCTCTCCCTTTCTATGCCTATTGCACAAATCGTTTATAATTATCTTAGTGTTAAGTAGATTATCCTTTGCTGTGGCAATAATATGGTATTCGTCGCCAAAAAGTGCAATTGAGGTAAAAGTAAAGCAGAACAATTAACACAGTTGTTTAGATTATAATTTAAATTATTTAATTGTCGGTAGTTTTTTCACAGGATTAATAAATATATTAATAAGAATTAAAAATAGTTTCATTAATGCTTACGTTCGCCCAGAACAAGATCGACTGAACAAAAGCAACTGAACAAGTCTGACTGAACAACTCACAGAACGTGATAGATTGAGCAACTGAACAACTCTGACTGGACAAAAATAAAAAAATTAATGAAGAACATATTCACTTATTCAGTTTATTCATCCCAAACGGCAAGAAATGAAAGATTGCAATTTGGACAGGAGTTTTCTTCTATGGAAAATGTGCCCATTGAAAAATTCCACCCGCAAGGTTTGGGATTGTACCTATTATTTCGGGGGGACTTCAAATTTCAAGTCAATCGTTTTATTGGTTGACGAGTAATTTGCAGAAATAATAAAACATAAACAGAGAGAGATAAATGTCTGGTGTTATATCACGTTTTAACAAGCCATTTTGACTGCAAATTAATAAGTTTTAACGTACTTATCAGAAACAAGATTCATGAATATATAGTCCCATTTCTTGCGTTCCCAAAAGGTTGTCAAAGTTTTCAAAATTTAAAATTTTAGTAAAAATTATCGACAGGGTTAATTATCCTTGACTTAGCAGCTTTCAGATGCTACTGCAGCATCAAAATTTTAGCTGAGTGTATAATTTCGTTGGTATGTTATAGTCAGGCTTGACCGACTTTCTTTCTTGATTTGTTTTGGCAGTTTCTTTGTTTAATTGTATACGAAGGTTAAGCCTGTTTTGACATCAGATATAAAAGAATGCAACCAGCTGATTGAATATCCAGTTCTACGTAAAAGACAATAATAATTAATATACATTAAATATCTGATCAATATAAATGTATCTATCTGTGCATTAGTTTAATTTGTATCCGTTGCACACGCACACTAACTTTGCATTTCGACTAGCCACAAGTGAAAAATATTTTTGCATAATTTCTTTTTACTGATATTCTGGGTTATTTGGTTTTTTTCGCATTGTGCGCAATAAATTAAGCTGAAAAATTGTAAATAAATTTTAAAATAAAAATAATAAAAAAATTTTAATCTCCCACACAAAGAAATTTGGTTTATGGAAATGAAACAAATTTGATGTGTGGTGATCGGAACGAAATTATCATTTGGCTGCCATTCCATTTGGAATTTGGATGGTGATTTTTTTTATGGGTATCAAGTAAATGGGAACAGATTCTCAGAAAAATGGGGCAGGGTCCACTTTGCTGCATGCAAATTTTGTGAAGCCTCTTTGCCTGTCTACTTGGGTTTAAGTTTATGCAATTTAATTTTTGGTGTGCAATAAAAACGATTTGATTCAATGACTAGCGCGTTGGTATTTAATTATTTTTATTGATTAAATAAATCGATTAAGTTTATGTAAATTAATGTTGTTGACAGCCAGCACAAAACACTGACGTCCCTCGGTTGCGCGGGGCGAGTTCTGGTAGGAGTAGACTTAAATTAAATAGTTAAGCAGTTAAAGCGATTCTCGCTCTGTCTTTCTCCCTCTGTTTAGTGAAATAACTTTAAGCCAAGCATAGGAAATTAATGAGGCCATTAAATCCCGTAGACGCTAAAGAAACACACGAAGGAAAAGCGTGCTTGTGTTTGACAGCTGGAGGACAACTCTTTGTTGAGTCCCTGTTTATGACTCTACGTGTGGGTGCGTGCGTGAGTGTGTGCCGTTTTACTCTAATTCATTGGTCAAGGAAACGGTTCAGCTGAGTGAAAGTGGTCGCATATATGCAGCTCCTTTATCCGACTTGGATCAAATATTAGCCAAATAGAAAAACGATTGTATTTCTTTTTTCAAGAGCTAAAAAACAATCTGATATTGAGCCACACTCAAAAAATTTTTATCCCATTACTCGTAGAGTAAAAAGGGTATACTAAAGTCGTGCAAATATATGTAACAGGCAGAAGGAAGCATCTCCGATATCATAAAATATATATTTCCTTCATCAGCATCAACAGCCGAGTAGATATAGCCATATCTGTCTGTCAGTCCGTCCGTCCGTCCGTCTGTATGAACACCTAGATCTGAGACTAGAAGAGCTAGAGCAACCAAATTTTAGATGTAAGCTTGTATTGTCTGTAGGCAGATCAAGTTTGTTTCAATTTTGTGCCACGCCCCCTCCTGCCCCCGCAATAAAAAATGTTGAATATCTCCTACAATTTGTAAACTATCGAGCTCAGATTTTGCAGTATGCACTATGTGGCCAATATGTATTTATTTATGTTCTTCTAACCATTAAGTCGAGGACCATTTTCCTAATAAAACAAGTAACGGCGCTGCAGTCGAGTTTCCCGACCACAAAATACCCTGTTCATTTGATTTCATTTATTTGTTTTTGAATTTTTGAAGATGAATGTAACCGCTTTTGCTTTTTCTGGCTTAATTCTGGAAACTATTCACACCACGTTTTTTTAAACCACAATTGTCCGATTTTAAAACGAGGTGTAGGGAGATTCGGTGTTTCTTTATTCAATCTTCAGCCACCTACGACCGATGCCAATCCAAAAGAAGGTTTAAAGTCAAAACAAAGTTCCGACCACAGGTACACAAATAAGAAATCTTACTTAAACTGACATAAAACATCGAACATCGTACGCATTGACCAATATATCATTCTAAAATCATGACCATATGTCTTTAACAAATCAAATAATTAGAACGAAAGCGTGAGTTAAAGTCGGCCCTGCCCGACAGCGAAATACCCGTTACTCAGGGCCATTAGTGTTTAATAGTCTCATGCGGCTCAGATAAGTATGCAACATTTTTTGAACTTCGTCATTTATTATTTGATCCTTATGAAAAATTGTGAGATTGTAGATATCGGATAGACTACACTGCAAAATCTGAGCTTGATATATTCAAAAATGTATGTAGATATTCAATTTATTATTTTATTGCGTGGGCGGTAGGGGCGTGGGCAAAATTTGAAACAAACTTGATCTGCGTGCAGACAATACTAGTCTACATTAAAATTTGGTGGATCTAACTCTTCTAGTCTCTGAGATCTAGGTTTTCAAAAGTTCGTCGGCGAAAAGTGCATCATTAAATATCAGATTGTAAGGTTTGCCAGGCAAAGGCGTTTGGTTTTTTTGTACCAGCGGCATATTGGCACGTATGCGTAATAAAGTTGAACAAATAAAATTCGTTTTCCTTTGACGCAAAAGTTATAATTTTTCTCTGCTGCTGCTTTGTTGTTGTTTGGCTTTTGTTGGGCTTCAGTTGCAACCTAAATTTCATTTGAGGCTCTAAACTTGTTTAGTTGACCAACTTTGCGAGCAGTCAATAAGGGAAAGCAGGATAAAGAGCGTTGAGCAGACAGTTTGGTGTAGGCGCACGCCATGATATAATCTCGTGCGGGGTCGTCGTAACGCGTAAAGTTGTTTTCTCACAAGCGTTGAACTCACAAAAAACGAGAGCGTAAGTTAAAGTCGGCCCTGCCCGACTTCGAAATAGTACTAAAGTCGTGCAAATGTATGTAACAGGCAAAAGAAGCATCTCCGACCCCATAAAGTATATATATTCGTGATCAGTATCAATAATCGAGTCGATATAGCCATGTCCGTCTGTCTGTATGAACACCTAGATCGCAGAGACTAGAAGAGTTAGAGCCACCAAATTTTAAAATACAAGTATTGTCTGCAGGCAGATCAAGGTTGTTTAAAATTTTGGCCACGTCCCCTCTCGCCCACGCAATAAAAATAGATGAATATCTCCTACATTTTTCCAATATCTGCCAATATCTACAATCTTAAAAATTTTCATAAAGATCGAGTAATGAATGGCAGAGTTAAGAAAATGCTGAATACTTTTCTGAGCCGCATCAGGTTATTAAACACTATTGGCCCTGAGTAACGGGTACGCTTATCAAGTTTGTTTCAAATGTTGGCCACTCCCCCTCCCGCCGCCTGTCACCTCTCTTATCAGCACCAAATTTTAATATGTGATATCCAGCAATGGGAAACTCACTTTCCCAAATTTTTAGGAACTGATTTGGATGAGTTAACTAAATGTTGTAAGTGTCCACAATATAATGCAACAAATAATTGTTGCACATTTTTATCAGCAATTCTAAGTTCCAAAATAAGTTATTGAAATTTTCCATTATTTTTTTAAGTTGTAAATTAACCACATTTTTATGCTGTTTTTTCCATTTGGTTATCCCTTAAATAATGTAATTATTTAAGCGATGGTATCATAAGTGTTCAGCATGGTGAAAATCCAAAAACTTGTGAGCAGTTTTGAAATACATTTAATACTATTAAGCACACCGTATCTACTCACTCATTGACTAATACTACGTTTGTGCTTAAATAAAAACCACATGATTTTCGCCCCTCAAAGTATGTTGCTCTATTAAGTATTAGCCATTAGGGAAACTATTTATTTTATAGTTTCCTTAAGCCTCATTTATTTATTACACCTATAACTAGACAGATAATCTGAGGAGGATGAATAGGATGAATACTGCCATCAGTTATCGCATTCAAATAGATAATTGTGATTCTTATAATTGAATTTTGTAACCCTCATAGCTCCACTCTAATAGCGACTATCAGACTAAAAATTTAGGAGAGTGAGCTTCTCATTGATGGCTATCACATATTTTAATTTGGGGCTGATAAGAGCGGGGGCAGTTTTTGTATGCTTAATCGTCTAGGACCTTTATAACATTTGTGTGTTGTTTGTTCGTATCCGTGTCAATATGATTAACAGTGGTGATGAAACTGTTAATGTGACCGAGCTCAAACCAGATAAAAATAATTATTTACCTTACCTTATAAATATATATTATTATATTGCATATTAATCATAATTCTTATTATCAATTTAGGGTAATTCTGTGACCCATCTTTCTTTTTTTTTTTGCATTACGCATATCGATTTTTGTGTGTGTGGGTACGGATGGCGCTTAAGTGCATAATTGGCGATTAGACGATTGGCCCCAATATGCCAAACTCGCTGTAGCGAATGAATTCAAAAGCGCAGCAGCTTTTCATTAAATACTTCTCTTTCTAGTGTCTCGTTTATTCAGTCTAGCGGTCACTAATTAGGTCACGCCTCTACTCCTACATATTTATATACTTACCTAGTCTATACCTGTGGGGAAAAAGAAAAAGTAATGACAATGCTTGATGCCGTTCGTTTATATATATGTTATATATATTTTCTTTTTTGCTTTGTTCATCTTTTAGTTTGCCGTCATTCATGTATTCAATGCCTCCCGCCTTAGCCTTTGTTCTGTGGGCACGGCTCTGCTCTGTTCTGTTCATACATGGTAAGTATAAGTACACATCTATATACTAACTGTAGGTATATTATACAATACATAAGTTCAACTTAAATGTTAAGGTTCTTTTTGTTCTATTCTCTTATCTGTGTAGTGTGTTCACTTTTGTGTGTTTTGTTTATGTTCAGGGTCGTTTAATGCTCCGCTCCATATACATAGATGCAAAGAAAAAAGTCTTTGGTTTACCTTAGAAATATATACTTTGTTGTATTTATGTTTATACCCTTGCAGAGGGTATATATTGCAATTGTCCAGATGTTTGTAACGCATAGAAGGAAGCATTTCCGACCACATAAAGTAGATGTATTCTTGATCAGAATTTTTGTTTCTAATGGCAAATTGGCATTTAATTATTTTATAAGCTTTCTCACAATTCTTCAAAGTTTTATTAAAATCGGATGGCTATTAGTTATAGCTGCCATAGCAAAGATCGATCGAGAAACTAGTTTTATTGAGAAAAACTTTTTTGTTTTTAAAGAAAACAATTCGAAATTTTGTATTTCTTAGTTTGCTATGCTTTCCCATGATTACACTAAGTGTAGTGGAACTCGGACATCTATATAGTATGGCTGTCATAGAAAACTAGAGCCGGAGTCGTGAAAATGTCCTTCAAATTAGTTAATTAGTTAGGTGCTGCAAGGGTATACAAACTTCGGCAGAGCCGAAGTTAGCTTTTATCTATTTTTCTCTTGTTTTTGTCTTATATCTTCAGGCTTAGTATATACAGGCAATTAATACGTTATGGATACGATTTCAATTGTTACAGGCATTGTCATATGTACATATGTGTAAGTGAAGTGTGTGTGTACTTTAAGTAGAATTTACATATTTCTGATTACGTATGTATTTAAAGAACTTGACTCAATATTATTTCCCTCTTTAAGAGAAGTTTTTATTTATAAAAATTGATATCTGATTGCTCACCAAATGGGACACTAAGGCTTTCACATTATTTCATGAATAGCGACCAGCCATATTTCTGTTGCTAAAGTTCTTATATTTAGAGCTGACATATGACCCTGACCAGGCCATATGGTCCGGGTGTGGTGCAATGGGTCGTGTGTGTGCCTGCTGTGCAAGATCTCGCCTCGGAACATTTAATTAAAAAAAATTTTCTTTAAAAACTTTCCCACCAGTTCACCTTCTCGAGCTATTGGCGCTTGTTTTTAAGTAAGTAGCTTTTAAAAGGCTCCTCAAACATTGCCGTTCGAGCTCGGCGATAAACTGTATGTCTTGTGCGAAAATTTAGAACACAGAAGCCAAGAGAGAGAAGCTTGGCTTGGCTCTTTTGTGCTGTGTAAAACCAAGTATTTATTTATTTTTTATACTCTGCACTAAAGGTACACAGAGTATACTAAGTTTGTGCAAAATCATGTAACAGCCAGATGGAAGCCTCTCCGACCCAAAGCATATATAAAGCATATATATTCTTTATCACCATCAACAGTCCAACGTCTGTCCGTTGAACGCACAGATTTCAGAGATAGTAAGAGATCGAGATTCACCATATATGGGACAAGAACTTATTATACTTCCAGGCAGATCAAGTTTGTTTTCAATTATTTGTCACGTCCCTCCCTCCCCCAATTTGAAAAAAGGCCTATCTCCCACAATTTCAAAGATAGAATATTGCCTCTGGACATATTTAGTTTTTAGTATTATTTTTCGATCTGCCAAGTTAATGATGAAGATCGGGTAAACGATTGACGAGTTATGGGGAACATCATATCTTATTTTTTTTATAGAATAGAAGTAAGTTATTGAACCTTTTATCCAACCTTTAATAGTATCAGTGTCAAACTGTCAAGTTTTTGTATGTGAAAGAAGAATTAGTAATAAAGTCAGAGAAATAATTAAACACGAGTAAAAAGGTTTCTATTTGAATTGTTGTTATAGTTATGGACAAAGTGTCTATAAAATTAATCAATAATTTGTTTATTCACTTATAGCTCTTTCTTATATTTGGTAACTGCTTTATTTGTATTTTATTATCTGTAATATTTCGGTTGTTTTCATATTGATCTCTTTTACACTACGGGGTTTGTTCACCAAGTATTTTTAGTTGGTTTGCTAGCAAGCAATAGGTAAAGAACGTTGGGTAGTAGCGAAGGACACGTAGAGATGGTATATTAATTCTGTCTAGATATTTGTATCTTAAGTACAAGTTGATAGGTTTTCTCGGCTTGTTGGTCACAGTTTCAATTAAAAAAAAACTTCGACTTAACCGTTACTCAAGGGAATTAATGATTAATAAAAACCCGAACTAAGGTAAAGTCACACAATAGCCTTTACTTTTGTTAATTGACAGAGCATTAGCATTTATGTGAGCATATAAACATTATGATAGCAAACAGCCGCACACTGATCTGTAAAATATGCAACATTTTTTTATAACCTTCATAACTCTGCCACTTATTATCCGATCTTCATTAAAACTTAAGAGATTGAAGATATTGGACATATAATCTAATGTGCATATGAGCGGAATATCGGAATTGGTAGGAGATATTCAACATTATTAATTGCTGTGGCGGGATGGGGTGTCCAGACCGACGGGGCTAGATCAACTCTGCAGTTTTCGTCGGAGATACTTCCATCTGCTGTTACAAATACTACTTTAAAATACACTTTAAGCTAGAGCTGGAGAAACATCGATGTCTGGCAACGTCTATAAAACATCGATGTTTTTTAAAATTTTTAGCCCGGTTACTACAAAGATAGTCGAAGCCAAAGCTATTTGTAATATAGATATGTATTAGAATGATTTTCTTATAAGTATATTAAAAATACTAAGCCGCTCTAGATCAAATATAATTTATAAAAATTATAAAAGTATTTGTTAAGGAACATTCATCGTTTTACAATCTTCGATTTTATGGAGCATCGTCCCGTTTCCTCATAAAAACTCCTCTCAAAAGCTGTGAAAGTTGCCGGAATAGAGAAAACAATTATAGACACTTATTTTAGTGCGTTTTCACAAAATCAGTAAAATAGCAGAAGCAAGACCTCCCAGCAGAATTTATTTCCTAGTCCTTTGATGGATGGACGGAGCCTTAGAAGCATATTTCTTAAATGGAAGACCAGTTACCTTGGCACTGTCTCGTATTCGGATGTTGAAACCATCTCTGATATTAGTGGGATAACTAATGTTACCGTGGCAAATTTGCAATCCGATATTTTCAAAATGTATAAAATGATATTTCTTCTGCTTTCGAGGTTTAATGGTAAAATAGAGTATATGTGGTCAGACAGCTTTAAACTTTTCAGACAATCATGTTCCACGCAATGTGGTCGTTTGTACATTTCCCCAGAAGTGGATTTAAATAAAAAATATGTCGAATCTTTTTATAACCAGATAGAAAGTCGGTCAAACCTGACTATAACATACTCTGTGGCAACGAAATTATACACTCAGCATAGATTTCGATGCTGGAGTAGCAGCTGAAAGCAGCGCTGCAGCAGCGAACAGTGTTTTGATCATAGCTCGACAACCGTTCATCTGATCTTTACCATTCCTTTGGCGGATCGATAAGTTATGTCTTGACTTCTAAATATGCCTGTAAAGTACAAACCATCTATCTTTAAAACTGTGGGAGATATGACGTTTTTTGTAAATGGAAGGGGCGGGAGGGGGCATAGCCATAATTGAAAATATACTTGATATATCCTATACATGTCAATCCTCTATCTCTTATCATCTCAGAGATCTGTGCGTTCATACGGACAGACAGACAGACAGACGGAAATGGCTATATCGACTAGGCTGTTGATGCTGATCAAGAATATATATACTTTATGGGATCGGGTATGAGTCCTTCTGGCTGTTACATACTTTTGCACAAACTTATAATACTCCATGTGTCTACGGTACAGAGTATAAACAGTAAAATCAATAATGCCGCTTCTGATTTTGTGGTAAAATCAAAAGTGTTGCACTTCTCTTTGATTTCAAAGAGCAGACAGCTTGGTTTTTTACCGTAGTGAAATCAACAATGTCGCTTTGATTTCGCAGCACAATCAAAAGTCCTATAGTTGCAGGTCAAGTTTATTTTTCATTTTATTCAAGCACCTCGGCCCACCCCACTTTTATTGACCGCCTAAAACTATTTATCATTTGTGTCTAACTAACGTTATTCTTAGTTTTAAATGCACATACAAAAAAAAAGTCTGGTGTATATGGTGTATGTGTCTAGTGTATATGTCTGGTGTATGTGTCTAAGATTTAGCTAAATACATGTGTATGTTTGTAAAGTAATTGACATATTTAAACTTCCTTTTGTGAAATATTTTTCCATTTCAAAGTGAAGCCAAAAAGTACTGAACGATTTAAATATTGTATGGATAAAAGAGAGACCGGGCCGGGTTGGTTTATGGTTTGGGCAAAGAACCTAGAACTGAGTTCTAGAGTTTGCTTCGAGATTACATTGAGTCACACACACACAAATACATATAACAGTACCAAGTAAATTTACAGGATCTTTAAAGTTATGCGGGAAGTTGAGTGGTAATGTTTTCTTCCAATTAATTTTATGTACAGTTGATTTTAGTTTCCATTTACTTTAGTTTATTTGCCTTGTATATCGAGTAAACTTCAGTGTAGTGCTTTGCTTTATAATTCTTATGATTCTTTTCCCTTTACTTGCAATTATTATCATTTTTTTGTCAGACACTATCACAAACAGATAATCTTTTCTCTAGCTATTAAATCCTTCCATTAAGTTTAGTCAGTTCTGTTAAATGTTAGCTTAGACATCTGTGCCGCAGCCTTCTTGATAGCCTTCGTCTGGAGAATTCCGGCTGCTGCTGATCAAGGCCCGCTTCAGGGCGGTTACGGGTGGCAGCACAGGGACACCCCCTTTTTGCCACACTCTTATCGTCTTGGCATTGATGGGTTGCCCATTGGGCAATATTGAGCAGGAACTGGTTGGTGGTGGGGCAGGAGAACTAACGCTGCCGCCCCCACCGTCGTGGAGTCGAGGCAAAGTACGACTGCTAAAATGGGGACTACCGCTGGAGCTGCTGCCACCACTGTAGCTGTTGTTTGTTAGTGTGGAGCTCAATTGCTGTTGCAGCTGCTGCAGAGGATGCATTTGCAATTGATGGTTGTGCAGATGCTCGGCTCCGGGCACTAAAGGCAAGCCATAGTCATTGGGATATCCGGAAGAGCCTGCTGCTGATAAATTAGTGGTGGCTGTGGAGCTCGAAGAAGCGTTCCCATGCGAGCGTGGCAAGGTCTTACTGAAGTATTCGCGCTCACGTAAATCATATAGCTGATTGGATGAGCACTCCATGATAGGGGTTTTGTCAGTATAACGCTTAAGAAAGAGATCATCCGCTGAACTGGTGGTAGCGTGCTCCCCCCATAGACCCGAGGGGTAAAGGGAATCGCAGCCAGTGGGTCGACTATACTCCCCAGAAGTGGTGCCCACCAGGGTGACTGGAACTTTGAAGGAATCTGTAAAGTCATCGCGTTTCGTATCATTAATTAGATCAGGGTTATTGCATGAGGCTGACGGTGATATAAAACAGGACGCGGTAGACAACACGCTGCCCACATTGTCATAACCTTGGGTAGAGTAGGGTAAGTCCGTGAGTCGTGGAGGTTTTTGTATCAAATTGGCCGCATGTGGATCTTGAGGAGTATGAATAGGTCTAGTAGCACTGCCTTTGCTTTCCAGACTGCCTCCCTGAACAAGGCTACCTTCCAGACCATGGGTGACCGCGCCGTTGGCTATGACCACGCCTCCACCCAGTCCTCCGTTAGCCGCAACTGGTTGGGCTTTGTTTACAATGGAATTCTGATGATTCACCGATGTAATCACCTCCATATGATTAGGTGTCTTGCTATCCACATAGGGTTGTCGTTTCACTCTTAGTAGCAGGCACATAATTACTCCTAAAGCAAAGACTATAAGCGCCACTAGGGCGGCACTTAAGCCCACTATTTGTCCGCTGCCCAGCGAAGCCATTCCTGCTGCACGCATGCTTACATGTAAAGTAAAGTTCGCCTCTGCACTCCCAGCCCGATTTTCGGCCACGCAATAGAACTCACTGGAGTCAGTTTCCTGAGCATTGGTCAGCACCAGTCTCGAACGCTTCTCAAAACCGCCGCCACCCTCCAGTAGCTCGTACATGTGTACTCGCTGATAGGCAGTAAAAGCACTATTGTTAGTCAAGAGCCTTCCATTCCAGTACCAGTTAATGTAAGCTGCAGGCACCGCTCGCGCCCGACAAGTGATGGAAGCATTTTCACCCATGGCCGTTTCCACATAATGCGAAATGGGTAACATTTCGGGACGACAAGCAAAATCATCCACATGCAGCTCGGCAAAACTGCGATCTATGATTCGCTCAGGTCCACCAGAGCAGACTGGAGCCACAGGGTAGGGTATATTTCGCTGCATGAGCCAAATCTTGGCATCCCGTAGACGACAGTCACAAAGCCATGGATTGTCATGCAATTCAATGCCATGCAACCGACTTAACGTTTCAATGGTCTTTGGCAAAAGTTCACTTAACTTGTTGCCGTTCAATCTCAGCAAAGTCAAAACATCCAGGCTACTGAAAGCTTGGGCTGAAATTGATTGTATATCGCAGTGTGACAAATCCAATTTGTGCAGCGAGGTGGTACTCCCAAATGCCTGTGCCTCGATCTTATGTATATGATTAGACGCCAGAGTAAGTTCCCGCAGTGAAGATATGTAGCTTAAAGCCAAGCTCGGCACGCTGACTAGCAGGTTGTGGGACAAGTCCAGCTCCACCAGATTGGTCAATCCCTTGAAGGTCTCACGTTCGATTTCACCAATCTTACAGTTGCGCAAATATAGCTTCTGCAAATTCAGTAGGTTAGCTCGCACAAATTGCTCATTCGATAAGGTTTGCAGCTTATTTCCGGACATGTCCAGAACCTGAGTGGTGGGATCTATGTGCTCGGGTATTTGTATTAACTGACGGTCAATGCATTCCACGGTCTGCTTGCCACCCTTCCATTTACAAGCACACACAGTCTGGCAGGTGGATAATTGATGCAAAGGATGATCAAAGTCCGAGTGAGATATAAAGCCATCATCTGTCATCGGTTGACTGTCGGCTATGGAGTACACCTCATTATGTTGTGGTTTACTAGATGCAGCTCCTCCACCTCCTGCAGCTGCTCCATCACTTCTCTCTCCATTGTTATACAACTTCAGTTGACTATAACTATAACGTTGAGCTCGCACACCTAAGGGTATGTGAATTAGACTAATAATAATCCAAAATTTGATATGCATTTTTCTTTATTTTGTTTGGTTTGAAGACTTCTTTTGATAGTTTATTTTTTTTTAGATTATGTTAAGAGAGCTTCTTTAGTTTCAACAGTGTGGGTCAAGCGGAAAATTGATTAATTGCCGCCTTGGCTACAGTTTTTGCAAATATGTTCATGTTTTGGCGTAATTAGCGCGATATGGCTCGGTTGACCTAATGTTATTTATAGTGCCAGATGATAATCGTTTTTCTTTAGCTTTACGCAACTTTTTCGTATATATTTTCTCTTTTCGGCTCAGAGCATTTGCGGAGGCTAGCGAGACGCGCCACGCCAAGCTTGATTTTTCATAGCGATTTCCCTTTCGTTTCCCGCAATCACCACAACACAAAATTTACACACGCTTCCGGGGGTTGTTCGGATTGTTTGGTTGCTACGAGGGGTGCCCAAAACTTGATTTACATTTTATTTTATTGACTTTCCCTTAAATGCAAACAGAGTTTAACACTGCCTTTTGCATTATCATTATTTGATTTTCATCACCACTATGTTTCATTCACATTTCACTTCAACGTCGTTTGTTCGCGGACACAACCCAACCGCTCCGCGGCGTATATCGACTTTGACTGAGCTGGAGCTCTGGTGTTGCTTGCAAATTCACGAAGCTAGGTCTTACATTCGTGTGGTGCAGTGGCGGGGGTGGGGTTTTGAGCTTCGTATACAAGCGCGAGCGTCAAAAAGAGAGAGAGCACATTTAAAAGAGCGACTGAGTTTCTCTAAACCAGTTTCAGTAATTTTGTTGCTTTACCCGTTTCAGCTGGCCACATGTGACCAAATACCAAGATTCAATGTTTTTATTTTGCGTCCTGTATTAAAGTAAGCTTAAGCTGACAAATGTTAAAAATTAGGAAACTTTAATTTTTTTAAAAAACCATTGAAAGCTTAATGTATGCAATCTTCGGCCAATTTCAAAAGCCATACACCCTTTCAATTTTAATTATTTTATATCTATGGAGGTTTTATAAGGTGTGCGAAATAAGTCACCTTACAATCATATATTTTTCGATTAAAGCTAAATCCATAAGTAATTTAAAAAAGTTGTATTTTATTTTTAAAGTTAATGAAACAACAGTTTTATTCAGGGATGCAAACTACTCGAAAATAAGTACTGGTTCGGTTCAGTGGTTCGCACTGTTTCTAAACCGCCGCGGCGGTTTGGTTCATAACATGGTTTTTGGAGTTAAATGAACCGCGCTTTCGGTTCGGTTCAGTGGTTCACAAAGGCACACTAAATATAATTTCAGTGAAGTGGCTATTCGATAATTTTTGAAATTTGATTCCTATAATCCATTCGAATATCTTTAAAATCCTTAGAGCAATCTGAGAAGATTATTATGTCGGATTCAAAGGACTCGTCTATCAGTTCCTGGAGGAAAGCCCTTATTTATTGGCAGATTAATATTGAATTAAGGTTAAGAAGTACCACAGAAAATTGTAAATATTGTCTAATGAAAAATCAAATTTAGATTGATGACAGGTAAATTAAGAGATCGGCGGGAAATTGCAGAAGACTTGTAAAATTCTCTTCAGGTCTTCCTTAAAAGTTATATCGATCCGACAACGCTAAATATGTAGAGGGTCGAACGAAATGTTTGAAAATTATCTTCGGGAAACGATTCAAATTTCCTAATTAGTCAAAATCATTGGCTAAAGGAAAGCAATTCCCGTTAAAACTCGTCAGAGAACTGAAACGAACCGCACCGTTTTTATTTGTGGTTTTCGGTTCGGTTCAGAAATTCTGAAAGGAAGCCGGTTCGGTTTGCGGTTCGGTTCACCAGCGGGAATAAGCGGTTCGGTTCGGTTCAAAACCGGTTCAGCTCAGAGTCGGTTTGCATCCCTGGTTTAATTTCAGTCTTGCAAAACTTTATGAAATCATAATATATTTTCTTAAAATAATTTTTTTTTTTTCAGAGCGAAGTAAGTGATTTTATAATTCAAGAATATTTTTTTTTTTTATAAGATTAAATCTACTTTTTTTTAATGTACCTAAATATGGCCTCCATTACTGTTAATGACTTTTAATATACGTCCTGGCATTGAATTAACCAAGTTTTGAAGAATTGATGCATCCAATTTGGCCCACTCTTCGATAATTGACTCTTTAAGTTCTTTTAAGGTGTTAAACTGCCTTCCATGCATATAAACTTTTTTGGATATAATGCCCCAAAGGTTTTCTATTGGATTAAAATCTGGACTTTTTGCGGACCACATCAAAACCGGTATTTGATTTTCTTCAAAAAATTTTTTTGAACGTTTTGAAACGTGGATAGCAGCATTGTCCTGTTGGAATGTCCAAGAGTCTCCGAAATATTCTTCTCCAAAATTTACAAGAACTTCATCTAACAGTTCGACATATTTTTCAGAGTTCATTTTATGCGTGACAAAGCATATTGGACTTTTTCCAGCAAAGCCAAATGCAGCCCACACCATGAGTGAACCTCCTTGGAAATTGCGTGACACTCTTACTTGCTTTGGTGTCCGAATATCCCGATAATAATATTGATAACCGTCTGGGCCATCCAAATTAAATTTTTTTTCATCGCTAAAGATAATATGTTTCCACTCTAAGTCCCAAAACTTATGCTTCTCTGCAAAGTGCAAGCGGGCAACTTTGTGACGAGGAAGTAGTTGACACTTGACAATTCAAATGAAACGAATTGATCGGCATGTAAAATTTGTTGCACGCGACGCGTCGATACTGGAAGAGCCAGTTCGTGGCATATTTGGGCTGCACTTTGGTTTTCTTTAACTGCTAGACTCCTTATTTTTCTTTTATCACGTTCTTGCAACAATGATGGGCGACCAGATCGAGGTCTTTTTCCGTGATTTTCGGGACCTTTCAAATACTTTTGAATATTAAAGTAGCTTCTCTGCATTTTGGTAGCAATTTTTTGTAGAGGCATCCCCATTTCGCGATATGCTGATATTTTAGCTCGCTCTTGGCTAGAGAGGTATCGGCTTTGAGTCATTCCTACTGAAGTGGAGATAATTTAATATTAATATCACCTGATTATGAGTTAAAACTCACTTCTTTTATTGGCTAAAAATTACTGCGAAAACCTGCATGAAATTAATGGCTGTATACACGTGTACGATGTGGAAAACTGATAATGTAAGCTCAATTATTTCGCTCTGCAATGCGAGGAAGTGAGCTTTTTAATAAAAAAAACGGCACCTTATCGAGTCTTATGCTTTACTTTTTTTTTGCAAGCATGGGAATTGTCTTAGACGAAACCAAACACAAAACGGAAGGAAAAAATAATTAGCAAAGCTCTGGCAGCAGATCATAAGCTTTATCAGGTGACTTATTTCGCACACCTTAGATTCTTTCTCATAAAAAAAATGATTACTTTAAAGCAGTGGCGGGCGCGAGCCAGACTCGCGAGTCTGGGAGTTATTCTGCCGGCGCTCTGCCACGACATCAACACTGTTAAACCAGTGGCAAGTCACTGCACACATGCAAGTCTTACATGTCATTGTATTTGTGTGCCCGCCACTGCAGCCCAATATGAAACTGAGAGAGGAGAGCAAGCACATTTTAGAGAATAGCGTTGAAGCTGCTTTTACAGTTTTGTATTTTATGGGAGAGGGGTGTGGGGAAGCTATCGAGCGGGGAGCGTGATGGATTTTTGCACTCATGTTGCTTTGGAATTCCCAACCAGTTATGGCATTGCTGGCATGGAGAGACCTCTGTTCGACTGATAGTTGACAGACAAGTACTGACGCTGCTTTAGCCGGCTAAAACTTGCAACATGGCTAACAATTAATTTTCCATGAAAATTTTTTTAACAAAATGGAGAAAATCAACTGATTTTGAATTGTTGTATGGTTGGAATCTGTGAAGCTCTTGATTTAAGAGTAAACGATCTTACTCTTGAATCTGATGAGCTCTTTATAATAGGAAGAACATTCTCGGGTTTTGACCAAAGCAGTATGCTATTGATTCAATAATGAGCAATCTTGAATTCGAGTATGTTTAGCACTTGATCCAAGAACTATTCTGCTTGATTTTAGAATGATTCGTACTTGGATCAAGTATTAAAGCTCTTGGATCAAGAAAACAGGGATCAAAAATGCATACTTGGATCAAGAATTTCGGTCTTGGATCGGGAATTTTCACTCTTATCGAACTATTGATCTCGAAAATTCTTGATGTTGAGGTTAATAAACACTAATTTCCTTGAGTAACGGGTATTTCGAAGCGGGCAGGGCCGACTTTAACTTACGCTCTCGTTTTTACTGTGCTAGCAACTTATTAACAAGCTCTTGATAGTGGTCCGAAAATTAAAAATAATATTGTAAAACAAAATGGACTTAATGTGTATACTCTGTACCGTAGGTAATAATTAGTTTGTGCAAAAGTATGTAACAGCCAGAAGGAAGCATCTCCGACCCTATAAAGTATATACATTCTTGATCAGCATCAACAGCCGTATCATGTCCGTCTGACCGTCTGTCCGCCTGTCTGTCCGTATGAACGCACAGATCTCAGAGAAGGTAATAAATAGAGGTTTGGCGTGTATGGAACAAAAACATCCTATATCTGCAGGCAGATACGGTTCATTTTCAAATTTGGCGACGTCCATTCCAGCCTCCGCAATTTGGAAAAAACGTCATGTCTCCCACAGTTTTAAAGATAGGTGGTTCGTTCCCTCTAGACATATTTAGTAATCAGGATAACTTATCGATAGTGAAGATCGGATGAACGGTTGTCGAGTTATGATCAAAAGCGCAGCGCTGCTCTCAGCTGCTACTGCAGCATCACCGACTTTCTTTCTTGTTTTTAAACTCAATGGTGGGGATTGAACCCCCTTTTGTTTTCTATGGAAATGCCTCCATAGTATGTATTTCTTGTTTTGCTTTGCTCTTGCTAAGTAGTGTCTAAAAAGAAAAACTTTTTTGTTTTTCATGGAAATGTCCTTACAATTGACGTTTATTGATTTCATATGCTTTTACACAATTCTACAAGGTTTTTGTCAAAATCGGATCAATTTTTACTTGTCTCTTTTCAATCTTTTATTTCTTTGATGCTTTATGCTTGAGTAAGTAGGCGTCCACTTCCTCTTTCGTATGGTTGTGACCTAAATGATGGCAATGTTTGTATAAGTACAAATGTACAAGATCGTTTCTTAGCGGAATTACTGACATATCTCAAAAATAATATAAGCTCCAAAGCCCCATCCGATCCAGGGATAACCGGTTCAAAGTCGGTGCACAGACAGAGCTCAGAAATTATTCAATGAACTGAATATAAAGTTTTCAGGTTGGACATGTGTATTTCTTTCCCAAATCCGAGACGGTTCCGAACAAATTTTCATTACTCGTCGAAATTTTTTCGTTGCTAGTCAGTTTTTAAGTAAAATTAGAATTTATGGTAATATTTCTACAGGTATTTCTTAAAAATTTCTTAAGGGGTTACATGGGATTCATCCGCTATACTTTATAGTTTTCCGATTTCGACTATACTTTGCGGAATCATGAAAGAGCTTAGCCAAGTAGTAGAGTTTGGAGACGTTTCCATTAGAATCAACAAACATTTTCTCACTAGAACTAGTTTTTCGGACGATCGATCCTATGATAGTTGTATGATACAGTCATCTGATCCGAACGCTTCCGACACAGCGTATATGCAGCGTATATGTATTCAAAGACTTCCTGCTAAGCTTGGTTGAGATAACTTTACAACTGACGGAGGAGATGGCATAGAAGCAGTTGAACGGACAGACTGACATGGAAAAATCAACTTAGCTCATCATTCTAATCAAAAATATATGTACTTTATGTGGTCGGAGATGCTTCCTTCTTTTGCGTTACAGCTGTTGGCCAATTCTCCGTATCTTTAAGCGTCTTTATTTGCCACCGTCTGTGCCTGACATGCAAATGCAAAAGGCTCTTCAATATGTGACACTGCCAATACCCCGCTATCTGTACTGCCATTGATTGGAGTCTGTTTGATGGTGCATACTTGGTTGGCACTTATTACGTTGGCGTCTGCGTATGGTTTTGGCGTGTATTCATGCAAATTTTCCTCAGGCCTTTGCATTTGACTGTTGTTGTTGTCGTTGTAGTGGATTTTGGACTTTTATTTTTTTTTATGGGCCACAACATGCCACTTAATTGACGTCTAATGTCGAACACAAGTGCGCCAAGCGCTGATTAGGGTTGGCTTATGTCAGAGCCGAAGTCAAGTCTCTCGAAGTTTGTGCAAAGTATGTTACATCGAGAAGGAAGCATCTCCGACCCTATAAAGTATATATATTCTTGATCAGCATCAACAGCCGAGTCATGTCCGTCAGTCCGTCTGTCTGTCCGCCTGTCCGAATGAACGCAAAGATCTCAGAGATGGTAAGAGATAGAGCCACAAATTTTGCATGAAGGTAGACTTATGCTGTCCGCAGATCAAGTTTGTTTCAGATTTGGAAAATTCCACCCCGTCCCTCTTTTATCCCCAAAAAAACAAGACCCCCTTTTAGCCATCCTAGACCTAAAAAACCATCAGATAGACAAGTTTTAAGTTAGAGCCTCGTGGTTTAGTATACATCAAGCTAGGCCTAATATCTATCTATTCTGAAAAGTACAATCAGATCGGACAAAATTCAAAAACAAAATTCAAAAACAAATGAACAGGGTATTTTGTGGTCAGGAAACTCGACTGCAGCGCCCTTACATTTTTATACTCTGTACCGTAGGTACATAGAGTATTATAAGTTTGTGCAAAAGTATGTAACATCCAGAAGGAAGCATCTCCGACCCCATAAAGTATATATATTCTTGATCAGCATCAACAGCCGAGTCATGTCCGTCATGTCCGTCTGTCCGTCTGTCCGTCTGTCTGTCCGTATGAACGCACAGATCTCAGAGATGGTAAGAGATAGAGGTTTGACATGTATGGGACATATGCTTCTAATGTCTGCAGCCAGATCAAGTTTATTTTCAATTTTGGCCACGCCCCCTCCCGCCCCCGCAATTTAGAAAAAACGTCATATCTCCCACAGTTTTGAAGATAGATGGCTTGTTCCTTCTGGACATATTTAGTTATTAGGATAACTTATCGATCCGCCAAAGGAATGAAGAAGATCGGATGAACGGTTTTCGAGTTATGATCAAAAGAAAAATTTTCTTGGTACAGAGTATGTTATAGTCGGGCTTGACCGACTTTCTTTCTTGTTTTTTTTCTGTTTAGGTACTTCGGAGTGTTTAAAATGGTAGCTGTTCGCAAATATTCAAGTGATTTGCTTTACTAACTGTCAACTAGTTTTCTTGGCAGACTGGATAAGATGATGTAATATGGGCCGATTTCTGAACATCTTAATAGCCCACAAGCTTCCAAATAATTGAGTACTCTCCACGTTCATAAACTAACTAAGTACACAGCGTCACCCGGGGCCATTGCATTATAAGAATATGAAAAGGTGTGGAGCACCACCACAACAAATTTCAAAGCTTAAATAACTTCTGAGGTACAGCTCAGAAAACAGAACAGAACCTGGGTTAATTATTCGTTCACATATAGTTTGGTCATGGTAAAATATATTTTGTAATTGTAAGCCGGTTCTTTGTTTAATAGCGGTTTTCGCCCGCAACCTCCCAACTGCTGTCCGCGTTATCGTCATTATCGTCGCATGCAACCGATAAGACAATCAATTAGTTTTGCCCAATTATTGAGGCCTGGCAGCCACTTCAACTCGAATCGATTGAAAAGCTTAAAAGCAGAATAACGACGACACGTCTCGTGCCTCCTTCAAACTACGTCTTTTCGAAATTTGGCATAAATCTAAGCCAAACAAGTCAAGGCATGAGGTTCTGGACGTAGTTGAAGGGCGCCCTTTCGCTTGTTGAACTGTTGTTGTTGTTTGTTCGGTAGACGGCCGCAGGACGACTCCATTAATCAAGACAGCAAACAAGCTACGCGACTCCAGCGAGTAGGGAGAACAGTGCAGTAAGGGTCATAGACACATACACACACTTACAGCTTACGCATACACATTAATAATTAGAATGATTCTTTAAAGGGCAATTACCTAATTTAGACGCTTTGAATAATTACCCAGGACTCATGGGCTCCGGCTAAAAATCGCCGTTGGTAACGAAACGACGGAGTAAAATCTGTGTAAATGCAAACATAGAGAGACAGAGAGAGAAAGGGAGCGAAAAGTGGAGTTGGACCATATCCTGCCATCAGCGGCAACGACTGCACTAAGCGGCTTAATGCCTCCAAATGAAGATAAACCGCTTTCTCTGGCTGCTGGTTCTGTTGCTACTGTTGCACCGCATGAGAGACATTTAAGTCTTAACAGTTAGAAAATAATTAGAGCGTTTAGTGGCCAGACTTAAACGACTGGGGCGTTGAAATGTCTTTTCTGTATCTAATAACGCTAAAAAGATTTGCTGCAAATGCAAATGTAACGACCACTATAATATTTAAACTGGACGTCATAAGTTATGTTTGCACAAAACGAAGAAACAAGACACACAGAAACACGTAAGGGCTCTGTAGTCGAGTGCTCCGACTACAAAATACAATGTACATTTTTTATTTTTTTTTGAACGAATGTATATACACTCAGAAATTCACACAAAGGTATGTGCGAACCCACGCACGCAGTAAATAACGATGTAGGGGGGTGGTGAAAATTTTAGGGTCGGCAAATCTATATTAATTATTCTCTTAAATAAATATTTTTGTAAACTTTGTTCACATAAATGATAAATACGGACACACTGGAAATTTCGATCGCAACCTTAAGCCAGTGCATTTTCATATATATATAGATAGATATATACCAATAGGGGCAATTTTTTAAAATTAGTCCACCAAAACGAGTTTATTGGGCTTCCGGAATTGCAGTTCGCCAAAATATAATTGAGCGGGTAAAGAAAGCTAACTATTATTCCATGATATTTGACAGCACCCCGGACATTTCTCACAAGGACAAGACAAGCCTATATTGAGGCATATTGTTCTTGAAAATGAAGAAGTCCAAGCGGTCGAACTGTTTAGAGTTTTATTTGAAAGCTATGATTTTTGGGATTAAAAAAGGGATTAGATCAGACGCAAAAAATTTTAGCACCCGAAAAGGTATTTTCTTAAAAGCAGAACAAAATTGATTAATATGCATTTCTAACTGAGCACATTTAACATCCAAAATTATGTGGGATGTTAGATTTTCTAACATTCTGAGTTACCTTTATAATTTTTTGTTTGTTTATCTGCTTGGCCTTAAACGTTGTAGGTGGAAATTATTAAATGCAAAATTTTAATGATAGCAAAATAAATATTGGCTTCAATATTTAAATATTTTAAGTGCCATAAGTAATTGAGCTAAAGATTTAATTTTTAACTAGTTCTAAATTTTAATAGAAAAATTCAATTCTAATTCAATTGACTTGGATAAACAGTTAAGCTTAAATTTAAGCAAATTTCGACAATACTTAATGATAATGGCAACCTTTTCTTTATAGATATTAACAATCTGGCTGGGCCGGTCTGCTTAAGATTACTCGATGGCATTGCCGCCGCCGCCGCCGGTCATTCATTGAAGTGAAGAGAAGAACAACCAGCCACTTCCCAAGTGACCCAAAAAAAACACTGAGAACCCTTGACACTAATAGTGGTCGAGCGGGCAGTCGGCGCACAGTTGGAAGTTAAATAAATTAAAGGCAATTAGGCGCAACATTACAAGCACAAAGGTCAGAAGCATTCCCTTTTCATCCTCAATAACTTTGGGCAGGTGAGTTCTGCAAAAATATTAAACGCAAATGTTTTTACTTGAAAATTGTGTTGTTCCAAGACAAATCAAAGTCATGCAACGGCTGCTTTGGCAATGAATTTTAATTACAAGATTAACACTGTACACTTTACCGTATACAGCTTGTTGTTGCTTCCCCAAGGCGGAAGTTGTCCATGTCTACGGGAAGATTAGCGGTTGCCAGTGCAAAAATGCAGAAAGCGTAACGCAAAAAGCATTTTGGTCAATTAACTGAAGCTAATTGTTGCGTACAAAGAAACATTATACTTCATACGTGAAAGCTAACTAATTGCACAAAAAAGTTGATGCACGCTTTATGTTATGTTTTTGAAAGAGTGGCACGATGGGGGATATGAAAAAGGCCAAAAAGAGAAAAAAAAACTAGCCGCGTCGATATTGTGGCAACTTCCGTTGCAAGAAGATTGGCTTGTGGTAGAGATCTACTTATGATTAGGCCAGCAAAATATCGGCAGAGTTGGCCCAGCAAAGCCCACCAAGTGTTTGTTTAGGAAGAATCAGTTCGTTTCTCTTAAACACGGTGAGAAAAAAGTCGAACTAAAATTAAGTTTGAACGGATCATATCACCTTGCAGAGGTCATTCAAATTCATTTCATTTCATTAAAAGTCATGTCCGTATGTATTCCAGATTCGATCCCGCAGAGAAATCTCACTTGTACATCACTCCAAATGCTTTGGTTTAATTTTAAACATATAAAAATAGAGGAAAGTTAGCTTCGGCTCGGCCGAAGTTTGTATACCCTTGCAGCACGTTTTTTAACTTTTTTGAAGGACATATCCACTGAAAATAAACAAGTTTTTCTCAATAAGACTACTTTTCTCACTCTACTTTTGTATGACAGATATACTATATAGATGTCCGACTTTGACCAAATTTGACAGAATCATGGGAAAGCAATAAAAAGTAGTAAAAGTTGTTCTCACTAGAAACAGTTTTTCGACTGATCGTACCTATGGCAGCTATATGTTAAAGTCATCCGATCCGAACGGTTCCGACAAATGATCAGCGTATTTGTAACAGAAGACTTCGTGCAAAGTTTTGTGGCGATAGCTTTAAAACTGACGGAGGGGAGATATCTTAGAAATAGACGGACATGGATATATCGACTCAGCTCGTCATGCTGATCAAGAATATATATTCTTTATGTGGTCGGAAATGCTTCCTTCTAAGCGTTCCAAACATCTGGACAATCTCAATGTACCCTCTGCAAGGGTATAAAAAGGCCCCATAGCCATTTTCTGTGGACGAGAACTATCTCGATTAAAGAACTTACCAAAATACTGTCCCTATTTCATGATGCAATAACTTCAGTATGAAACACGAACAATCACCAGAATTACCACCATTCTCGACCCACGATTTAAAGAGGATGGGTTTAAAATCGATTTTCCTTTATGAAGGATAAGCATCAAATGAAAATTACATATTCATAGACTGACGCCAAAGATATGATGCGACAGCATTTGAAAAATCAGACCGGCTCAGCCGGCTCGATTACGGACCGGCTTGCATCCTTGGTTAAAATGCTTATATTAATCAACTACAACTCCCTAAAAACAGAGCATGTTCGCTTTAGCGGCGTTTCCTAACTTCTGACAACTAAAACCACTAAACATCTTACCATTATTTACATCGATGGAATGGTACCGTCGTTCCTAACTTGTCTCCCTTCAAACTGCGCTTTTCAAAATAATTAAATGCTTGGCTCGACAAAAGTCTGCGGTTCGCATTAAATCATCAGTCTGTTGCTGTTGTTGACTCTTGCAGTGCCATTGCCATTTTGCCGTCAGCGACGCGCTGAATAATTTACATAAGCAGCTACCGCAAAACTGCATCTCTCACTTCGGCAAGGCACAGGGGATGCCAAATTAAAGCGAAACCCCAAACCCAAAACCCATGCAAGCAAAATCCCTCAACCAGGCCAAATAACAGCAACGCAAAAATCCCTTTACGTTTCTTTTTTGTCTATTTCTGTTTTCTTTTTTGTTTGGTGGTTTGCGATCTTTTTTTTCTGTAGCTGGATTTTCGTGCATTCACTTGTGGAATTTTCGTGCTGTTGACTCTGCGATGCATATGAATGTATGTCTCTCCGAGTCCCAGAATATATCCTTGCCATCTGTATCCGTGTGGAGTGTGCATATGTGTTGGCGCATACATAAACAATGGCAACAACAAGAAGACCAACACACACAGGCATAACAATGACAAAGGAACGCATTTTTGTAAGGCCAGCGTCCCATTGCCTGCTCTTACTGCTGTTCCTGGATGGTTTATTATGCAAAAGTTATGCAAAGATAAGCAAAACTATGAGCAACGACAGCAGCTCGGTATCAACTCTTTTCCCGCTGATAGGTCTCCCTTTTTTTGGCAGCTGTTATGGGCCCCCACCGTCATACAACTTAATTGTGCGGCCAAATGCAAAAATCAACTTTGGAACCAGTTCATCGGCTGGGACGGGAATGCGCAGCAAAGCTCGTCAGCACCTCGTGAACGAAATGGACACTTAAACTCCAGTCAAAAAACTTTGGCCCATATACAAGTCACTTAAAAATTCGCTTTATTTGACCAGCGAGTGGCGCTTGTCCACGAGTTTCGAGTTGATACTTCTCCATGCTGCGTAGCTTACCATAATAAGCTTAGAGATGGTCACAATTGCACATATCTGACTCCCCCATAAAGCCCGGCTGTCAGCTTTAAAGTTGTTAACCATATTTTGTGATCAGATTTAAACACCAAAGGATGTCCTTTGAAATGCCCGCAATTTATGCGCTGAATCATCGGATTCAGTTTTGAAGATCGTTAGAAAAATGGGAAAGTGGGTAGAGTACTCAGTTTTGGAATGTGAGCATTAATAGCATTGATCAGGCCCTATGAATTGTACTTTATAACGTTCTATAAATTGTGATTTACAACATTGTAAGTCATCTATTAACGCCTGAGACTATCTTTTGGCTTAGACACAAATTAATTTCAAAGGTCAAACAAAACACACTGTCAGGCAGTGGATTCATTCTGGCTGGGTACATAAAAGTTGAAAGAAGTGGAGTTGGATCCCATCTGTCACATTAATTCAACTTGTTCAATGCTTTTCTACAAGTTTCTCTAGGAAAGGTATCTTTATTTTGGTTGCGCCAATATTAACAAACAGGCTGATTTTTGCCGCCAAAGCAGTTGAATCCAATTTCGGAATATATCGATAAAACAGCCTAATTGAAAACGCGATTGTTGTGTAAATATTTTATGAAAAAACCACGACTGTAAAAAAAGCTGCCTTACAGCGAACTTCCCCGAGTATTTGATAAATCACATCACACATTAAATTAGCTTAACACTTCGTTTTGAAGCTGGGCGTAATATTCTGATGCTCATGCTGTTGCTAACCTTTACCCCTTGCTTGATTCCATATTCGTCCCTTTTTGCTGATCATGAGAATGGTCAAAGTAACATCAAACAAACTATTCATCATCACTTTTTGACGCAAGAAAAGCATACGGTAAACATCACAGAGCAACATATGCTCCTTCTCCTGTCCCTGTTCTTGTGTTGATGTGCTTTTAAGAGTGTTTCTGTATGTTCTTATATATGTGTGTGTGTAATGGAAAATTGGCATGAAAGATGAGCTCCTATGGAAATTTAATCACATACACAGCTCACACAATACATCATCATCGTTGTGTGTGTGTGGCACTTAAGAATCCTGTGCGAGGGCTTGTGAGTGAGAATGTGAGTTGTGTTCCCACAAGTTTGTTAACTGCTTTAGTCTGTGCGTCTGTGTTTGATTAAGTCTAAAGGGACGACAAATAAAAGGGTAGCAACTTTAGTACTTTAAGCCACAGTAGGATACTTCTTTCAAAAGTTTGAATTATTAACTTATGACATTTTACATATTGTGAATCCACATGAACTGAATTAGGTACAGCCGCCGCCTAGTATGAATGCTGCTGGCAGAGCTGTTGCTCCGTACGAATTGTGTTTTGCTCAGATATTCTTCATCTTAACTACCTGCTAATTTGTGGGAGATATAAGGTATCTTTCAACTTACAGGGTTGGAGGGTGCATGGAAAGCTTAAGCGCGATAAGATAAGCAAACGTTACTCAAACAGAGAATGAGACATGTGTTAGTTAACATTTTTTTGCCACCAATTGTATATATCAGTACTGTATGTTTGTGACTGGAGAAAAGTTAGCTTCATGATGTTTTTGAAATATCTTTCGTTTGTAGAAAAAAAGGAGTCGAAGGGCCAGCCACACTACTACACCTCCTTAATACAAGCAAGAGCTTTCTGAAGAACTCTAGGAAGTTAGCTTCACCGTGTAACCCAGTCTTTCTCTGCATATTAAACTGCAGCACCAAGCACTCCAGGTCATAAATTGAGCTTTGTGTTGTCATTTGCCATTTAATGCGTATGGTACCTCATACATATTTTGTATCATTTTACGGCAATCAAATCCAAAAGTTTTATGTAAGCAAAACTTGCTGAGTGAATCAGAGCAAAGCTGAAAAGAAATGCTTAGACTAAAGGTAAAATGTAAGCACTGTTATTTCTATGACAAAATTTCACGCTAAGTTTGCTAGCTACATCACTTTCGTGGACGTCTCGATATGCTTGACAACTTCTCTTTAATTCCAACAGACACGCCTTAAATTAAACATGTAAGATGGCAACAAGGCAAGCAGCAGCGTACAACAGCAGTAACATCAGTTGAATTAAAAGCGGCGCTGGCCTAGCCGGCCGAAACAAAAAGTACAGAGAAACTGCGGCAACTGCATCTTTTGCCCTGGCTAAACGACTATGTAAATTTAACATTGTAAAACGACAACAACAAAAACAACAAGCGGAAAAACCTCGCTATTATTCTAATGCCATTTCATGGTCCAACTTAGACAGAGAGAGAGAAGAAGCAAGATAAAGAGAGAGGGAGACAAAAACAAGAAAACCGCTATAACAGTCGTTGTTGGTCCTGCAAATCCTATCCTGCTGTGCCACCAAGTGCACAACAGGCCAGTGAAAGTCTGGCCTAGGCCAAGTCCAGTGTGACTTTTGCAATTTTTAGTGCAACTAATTCTTTCTGAAGTATCTCATTGTTGCACTGCCAAAGCCGCAATTTTGTGTGGCGTCTGCTTTTACCCTAGATATTTTCTTTACAACCACACCCCATAGCCCTCACCCATGGGAAGCTTAAGCCTAGCCCATGTCATTGTGTGTATGTTTGCCGCAGGAAGTCAAAAGTATCGCGGCAGCTTAAACAGAGACAGAGAGAGAGGATATCTGGCTTGTTTGCATGCCCAGCGGAGTTTATTTCCCCTGTGGATTGTCACAGTTAGCAGGCGTCCAAGCCAAGGGTTGTAGTTGGTGCACACTTGAAAACAAATGGCCTTTACAAGTTAGTCAATCTGAGGGAGACAGTGTGCTTTTCATGTAAAGGGAAAATTGCTGTAGATTGAGGCTTCCTCGAAATAACTCAAGTACTATCCAGCAAATACGATGCCTTTATTTCTGGAAGAAGATCAAACGATTGTTAGTAATCAGTAGGACAGAAGATCAAACAAATTTTTCTGCCGCTTTTAGTTAAAACCTGATGTCTAAATGGATATCTTTTAGTCTTTCAGGCTACAATTCCTTACAAATAGTCATTATCTAAAAAGATAGCAAACCGAAAGGGATAAGTTTGTGGAACTAATTATTTGGTTAAGCCAGCAATTGGATAACAAATCGATAGCAGTTGGTGTCCTTTAATAAATTTAGCTTGTTGTGTGTTAGGTATAATGCTGTTTATAACAGTGCTATAAAAAAAATCTAAGCATATTTTTCACGGGACCTAGTCTATTTTGTTGGGCGTGGTGTATAGTATTTCCTCACACTTGATTTCTTCCTAGCACCCCCTAAATTTGAAGTTAAGGCAGATTCTTAGAATTTTAAATCATTTAAATTGAAATAACTCTCTCTCACATCGTCCAATCGTGTATTACCAGACCTAACTCAATGGCTGAGAGTAAATTTTATTGTAGACTTGTAAACAAAACGGACAAAAAAGTGGCGGAATTTGAAACATTTTAGTATTATAATGAAGACGGCTACTTTGGTACAGCGGAAGATAGCTTTTCCTGTTTGTTTTGTGCTTAAAACTTTTTTCTTATCAATGGAAACATCTTCAAACTTTGAATTCATAGGTTTTTTATGCATTTTTATAATTCTGCCAAGTTTGATGAAAATCAAACAACTAAAAGGAGATTTTTTAAGAGCTAAAGGAAAGTTTAAAAAAAAAAACTCATAAAATTCAGAAAAATGCATGAAATCTTTATTTGAATCGATAGTACGGTCCATATAATTTAATGTTTGAAATTGAATGTTTGAGTCCGCTTAGTCAAATTTTGGCAAACTCTTTCCAACATTTCGGCCGGTATCTCACGAATAAATGCTTCAATGTTGTCTTCCAATGCGTCAATTGAAGCGGGCTTGTCTGTATAGACATGAGCTTTAACATAGCCCCACAAAAAATAGTCTTAAGGCGTTAAATCGCACAATCTAGGCGGCCAATTGACCGGTCCCGAACGTGAAATAAAATGTTCACCGAACTCGCCTCTTAACTTGCCCTCCATTGTTGCGCGTGCTGTGTGGCATGTGGCACCGTCTTATTGAAACCACATGTCATGCAAGTCAAGCTCTTGCATTTTGGGCAAAAAAAAGTTGGATATCATCTCACGGTAGCGCTCATCTCATCTCATCGCGTCGATCTCAGAGTCTATAAGAGATAGAGCCACAAATTTTGAAGACAGGTGTGTGCCGCACGCAGATCAAGTTTGTTTCAGAATTGGAAAACTTTGGCCTCCGAGATCGACGCGCTCATACGGACATACGGGCGGACAGAAAGATGGACATGGCTATATACTTTACTGAAATGGGAATTGATTCCTTCTGGCTGCTTATACTTTTGCACAACGTTTATATACTCTGTGTACCTTTGGTACTGAGTATAACGAAAAAGCCAAGCTAACTTCGCCCGTGCCGAAGCTTTTTTCAGTTTGATTACAATTTGGAAACGTTTCCATTGAAAAGAAAAAAGTTTTTCTCACTAAAACTAGTTTTCCGTCCGATTGTTCCTATGGGAGATATAGTCATCCGATCCGGTCGGTTCCGACATATTAGTAGTGTGCAGCAAAAATAAGACTCTGTGCAAAATTTTAGCTCGATAGCTATTAAACTGAGAGACTAGTTCGCGTAGAAACAGACAGACAGACGGACGGACAAAGCTCAAGCGACTCAGCTCGTCACCCTGATCAAGAATATATATAGGTTATTGGATCGGAAATGAATATTTCTATGCGCTGCGAACTTCTGGGCAAAATTATAATACCCTTTGCAACTGTATAAATCAGGGATGCAAACCGGTTCTGAACCGAACCGGTTTTGAACCGAACCGAACCGCTTATTCCAGCCGGTGAACCGAACCGCAAACCGAACCGGCTTCCTTTCAAAATTGCTGAACCGAACCGAAAGCCACAAACAAAAACGGTTCGGTTCGGTTCAGTTCTCTGACTGAAATCATGCCTAAAATCAACTAAGTTCATGACGTAGTAGGACATGTCAGAGTAAAATCCATGACTAAAATTCATAAAAATGATGTCATGAATTCAGGACCAGCCCTTTCATTTCTGAGCTGATTTAGCTATGATTCAGTTCTGAGCCTAACTTAAGGGATATGATAAATATAATAATTAAGATGCATAGTACGTAGAAAAGAATTTTTCTAGCAAACATTCTAAATTTTCGAGAGTATTCATCTAGGAACTTATAGACGACTCCTGGAAATCCGACATAATAAGCATTGGACATTCTTTTAAGGATTTTAAAAATATTTAAATGGATTAAAAGAATTAAATTTCAAAAGTGTTTGACAAGTCACATTACTACAACAATCATAATATTTCTTAATGTGCCTTTGTGAACCACTGAACCGAACCGAAACCGCGGTTCAGCTAGCTCCAAAAACCATGTAATGAACCGAACCGGCGGTTCAGAAACTGTATGAACCACTGAACCGAACCAGTCCTTATTTTTGAATGGTTTGCATCCCTGGTATAAATATTGCGAAAGTCTAAAGTCCTGGAGTATTTTGTATGAGTGTACACTTCATCCAATCGCTAACCGCAATCACGAATCGAGACTGCAATATTACTTTTTCAGCTCTTCTCTTACATTAATTACATGGGCGGAAGTTTCTTTCAATTTTCAACTTTCGTTCATTAATTAAACGATTTATGCGTCATGTTCTATACGAACTGGCTAGTGTTTCTTCCATTCTAAGACCTGTGCACCTGTGACCAGCACATCCTGTTCTGGGAAAAAAATTGAGATTCAAATACAAGAATTCAGGTAACATTGTCTGCATTGAGCCGCCGAAGGCAAAAGAGATCCCAGGGAGAGGTGACCAGGCAAATGTATGTTCAGGTCCAGGTAGCAAGGGAGGTAGAGAGACATCTGAACTGCTTTTGGTAAGCTGGCCCAGAGAGCATTTAGAGCGCTGCCGTGCCCCAGTCGACTATTAAATGTCAATGGACTTCTGCCTGAATGAGTTGTGCGATTTGGGTGTTTGCCTTCTCTTGGGCTTTTGTGCTCATTTGCGAACATTTGATGTTTACTAGCGTACGTACTTTCATTTTAATTTCAATTGGCCAAAAATAAAATTGCCTTTGGTTTGTGTGTGGGACACTTTAGAGAAAGAAAGATATTTGTGAAAATTTTGGCCTTATGAATGTAAAACAGTATACGTGCCTTCGCATCCTAAGCTAAATGTTCATACAGTCTAAGAGGGTGTTCCATTTAAAAAGACAAGAAAGAAAGTCGGTCAAGCCCGACTATAACATACTCTGTACCAAGAAAATGTGTCTTTTGATCATAACTCGAAAACCGTTCATATGATCTTTATTCCTTTGGCGGATCGATAGGTTATCCTAATAACTAAATATGTCCAGAAGGAACAAGCCATCTATCTTCAAAACTGTGGGAGATATGAATTGAAAATAATCTTGATCTGCCTCCAGACAAAAGAAGCATATGTCCCATACATGTCAAACCTCTATCTCTTACCATTTCTGAGATCTGTGCGTTCATACGGACAGACAGACGGACAGACGGACGGACAGACGGACATGGCTATATTGACTGGGCTGTTGATGCTGATCAAGAATATATATACTATGTGGGGTCGGAGATGCTTCCTTCTGGCTGTTACATACTTTTGCACAAACTTATAATACTTCTTCATCAGCATCAACAGCCGAGTCGATATAACCATGTCCGTCTGTCCGTCCGTCCGTCCGTCTGTATGAACACCTAGATCTCAGAGACTAGAAGAGCTATAGCAACCAAATTTTAGATGTAAGCTAGTATTTTCTGCAGGCAGATCAAGTTTATTTTAAATTTTGGCCACGCCCCTCCAGCCCCCGCAATTTAGAAAAAACGTCATATCTCCCACAGTTTTAAAGATGGATGGGCATAGTAATCAGGATAACCTATCGATCCGCCAAAGGAATGGTGAAGATCGGATGAACGGCTACGAGTTATGATCAAAAGACTGTTTTCTGCGGTAGCGCCATAGCAGCGCTGCATTCAGCTGCTACTGCGGCATCAAAATTTATGCTAAGCATATAATTTCGTTGGTACAGAGTATGTTATAGTCGGGCTTGAACGACTTTTTTTCTTGTTTTCAACTTGGTAGCTTCAAAGCTGATGGACTAGTTGGCGTAGAAACAGACGGATGGACAGACAAGCGAACAGACAAACATAAAATGGTAAAATAAAAAAATTAACACAGATTTTTAGATATCAGTGTTTAGAGCAGCGATGGGCAAGCCCTTGCTCTTTTTGCTCCCATTGCTCCCATTACTCCCAAGAGCCACACACAGATTCTTTAAAAACTGCCTCGTCATGCACACGCTGTGTGCATGACTTGCAAAAATTTTCTCGCTTCGAAGCAAATCCAACAACAACGCCAGGCAGATGCGATCACAAGCTACGCTTAAAAGTGCTACGTCATGCACAAGCTGTGTGCATGACTTGCAAAATATTTTATTGTTGTTGTTGGACTGCTCCCAAAATCAAATTTCGTGCGCACCGCTGGTTTAGAGTACTAAAGAAATAAGTTATGTCTGCGAGTTTGACATCTTCCCAAGGTTATTCTCTTCAAATTTCTGTTAATTAAAATGTAGGAGCGTAAGTCCACTTTGCTGAACTTGCCAATATAATTTCTTAAAAGTCGACGCTCCAAAAATGTTTATTAAAATATTAATATAACTTAATTTCAGCCCGACTCATTATGGAATTTAGGCCTCTTGTCAGGCTTATTTTAGTTATGGCTTTTCTTTCTGCTGCTGTTGTTGTGGGCCATTTAGTGGCTATTTAAATCTTCAAATGAATATAAAACGACCTCTCTCCTCTCTTATAAGTGTTTTGGTCTTTGAGATTTTGAAGGTTTCCCTCTGGTTATAAACGGGTAGCCTTCTTAATCCTTCGGCACAGTTGGAAATATTTTTCATTAGCATTAACAGGCCATAGATACAGGAAGCAGAAAAAATGAGATGAAAGAAACTTGCCCATAAGCTTGCCACATTTTCACGTGTCTGGCTGCTAAATCTTCAAGTCAACTTGGTAAGGTTCTGTGCCCCTTCTCGCTTCATCCCAGCTAGGTTTTATCTCAGACTAACTGCCAAACACATAAGTTGGCCACACACATGAGTGTGTGTGTGTTTTTATGGCTACGTGTTTGGCAAACGGAAGTGGCCAGATAGATTTTTCTATATATACTTATATTAAAGTAGATACTTATGTGTGAGAGGGAAGGCGGAGATCTCTCGTCTGTGATTTATACACCGCCGTTTAATGCCTTAACGACACTCATTAGAAACAATTGCGAGAAGTTTTAATTAAACAGCTTTCCTCATTAGCTGTGCTTACAATGTTTGGAGTTTAGATGAGAATGAGAAGAGCACGGTATTTTGCAATTTTCATAAGTGTTGCTCAGTCGGCCGTCACCGTGTCAGTAATTATGCTTTTTTACGCTCCAATTGCTCATTTCCGCTTGCTTTGGTTTGTTTGTATTTGTTTCGCTGTCTCTCAAATATTTATTTATTTATATGCTGTATGCTCAAATAACTTCGAATTATAAATAACTAAAGGGCTACAGAAAAACTGAAAACTTTTGACATGAAAAGTATGGTTGGATGGAATATTATTGGATTTAAGCTGAATATACTAAAGTCAATCATGGCTTTTTGGAAATGGAAATTCTTGGTTTTAAATTGGGTCGGTTTCATTTCACGAATACACATTCTTAAAAGTAAACATGCAAAGACTCGATTTCGAGAATAGATCGTTTTGGGGGCAAACATGATATGTTTCAATTCCAAGACGATTTTAATTTAGCATTTGCGCTATTTATACCCTGTGCCCATTAAAAATGGGAAAAGGGTGATCATTAATGTGTGCGAATGTATGTAACAGGGAGAAGGAAACTTTTCCGACCCCATAAAATATATATATTATTGAGAGAGCCACAAATTTATGCATAAAGGTAGGTGTATACCGTACGCAGATCAAGTTTATTTCAGATTTGGAAAATTCCCTCCCTCTCTTATCACCAAATCCAGATCCTAGACCTAAAAAACCGATAGATCCACAATTTCCAAGTTAGAGCCTCGTGGTTTAGCATACATCAAGCTAGGCCCAATATCTATCTATTCTGAAAAGTACAATCAGATCGGACAAAAAACACCAGAGTCATAAGCGACACAATTGAGCTAGTAAGTCAGGACTAAAACCGCTCAAAGGTCAAAATAATGTTGCCTACATTCAGGATGACAATTTAATAGCTGTTACAAAAACCGGTTACATTCATCTTCAAAAATTCAAAAAGAAATTAATGAAAACCAATGAACAGGGTATTTTGTAGTCGGGAAACTCGACTGCAGCGCCCTTACTTGTTTGTGTATAAACTTTAAGGTATTACTGGCGCCCAATGATTCGGTAGCTTATGGTGTATATTTAACGAGAACCAAAGTTCAAAAAGATATGATTAAGTGGACGCGACGGAGCTCCAAAAAAAAGTCTCTCAACTTAATATAATTTTGTAGTTGGCGTTGATTTCTAGCAAAAGATTTTCATACTTTCAAAAACATACTCTGGATTTAACTTAAGTTGGCAAAGCATTTAGCGATTTTGGGGAAATTTTGATCTTCAAAATACTGCAAACGCCTCCTGTGGGACTCGATCTCGCAACTTACTCGTTCACATGCGACGCGTAGCGTCGTTCTAACATCTGAGCCCTGAGGCTTTAAGTTACTTGTGCATTTTTGTACAAAACTCAGGAAATTTATTATGAAAAACGAAATTGCTTGCAAGACTTTCAAAAATTGAAAACTCGACCCATTTAGCACAGATCTCATTATTGAAATTTCGACGTAGATTACGGGACCTATGGGTTATTATACTCTCTCTACTCCGTAGGTACATATATTATTATAAGTTTGTGCAAAAGTATGTAACATCCAGAAGGAAGCATCTCCGACCCCATAAAGTATAAATATTCTTGATCAGCATCAACAGCCGAGTCGATATAGCCATGCACAGATCTCAGGGATGGTAAGAGATAGAGGTTGGACATGTATTATATTTTGCAAGAATTTGCCCTTCCGGTGCTCGCCCAAAAATCTTGAGAACGATTTTTTCAAATATTAAGAATATGACTGAACTTTGCAGCCTTACTTCAAACCACACTATTTTAGTTCCATATCACTTACAAATAATATGCCTATTAAGTGCTTAATGATTTGAAACTTCACTATCCTTAATGTTCATTTAGACCAAAGATTTATTGCACTTTATCTATCTGGGCGTTTTTGGTTTACACAGCCTGGATCTATCCCACATGATTTGCACAACTTCTAGCCTAGTGATCTACTTGGTCTCTCCAACTGATATCATCTAACTTACTTAAAGTGGGTGTACTCAGATATGCGCATAGCTCTTGCTTTTCTTTTGTCACTATTCCTTGCCAAGCCCGAGTTTAGGTTTGTCTTGTCTCTGGCCTGGCTGCTTCATTGCAATTCCGTTTGTTGTCGGTTTATTTTTATTTAATTAACTTCATTGCAGTCAGAGAGAACGAAAGAGACAAGCAGACCCAAGGCTGGTCTGCCCACATGCAAAGGTTTTTGCTGCTCTCGGGATTGTGTTTGTTGCTTCCTGTCGTCGTCGCACCTTGACAATGACTTATTGTCGTTGGTACCCAGAGACAGAGCTACAGCCAGAACAAGGGACAGGGCCACATCCAGGCAATCTCGATTCATTGGCAATTCCTGGGCTAAAGTGGCGTTTCTTGTTTGGAGTGGGCTCTACTCTTTTCCTCATGTGTATGTTAATCAATTTGCTTTAATGTAAAGGAAGGTGCACCCTGAAAGTCAAGTGAAGGTCACACAATACATTTTAGGGGATTGCTTCCTCTGCTTAAAATGCACATCCTGCGGCGGTTTTATTCATGACGATGCCACCATTTAAGTGAATCCCTGGGAGCAGTAATTTTAATAACCAAACCCAGCGAAGACCACTTTTGACCAGAAGCCTAAAGCTCCATTTCAGTTGCTTCTATTTGGCACAATGCAAACCGCAAAGTCATCTCCGGTTTATTTACTGGCTAGCGGAAAATAAACCAGAAAACGAAGATGAGACCAAGAAATACAAGAAGAAAAACAAAAAAATAGCTGAAGCCGCATGAATTTTGTGTAGCCGGTTGCCTCTGCGAAGGTAAAAACAAAAGGCCAGCCAAGCGAGTCTCAGTCTGGGTCTGGGCGATACATCGAATTTAATTTCCTGTCAAAATTGAGCCAGTTTGCCTGCTGCTGCTTGTGGTGTGGGGCATTCGAGCGGTAAGAATTTCTGCCTTGGCCCCACCACTTAATTTGCGGCTTGCATTTCAAGCAATTTGAAGTTTCCTTCAACATTAGCTTCGAAAACAGAAGCAGAGATAGTCGCTTTGTTCGTATTGACAACAAGTAAAAGGGCCGATCCATGTGTTCCCTCATAGTATATTTTAAGCCAGCTGATGGTGGCTTTTCACTTTGAAGTTTAATTTCTAAAGATAAGATCAAGCCTTTTTTTTATTGGTGTGCGGATTGAAATATGTGAGTTTGTAGGACAACTGTCAAAAGCTAACAAGTGTGATATGATATTTAAAAAAAGGAGCAAAAAAACGAAAAAATAAATAAATCGCGTACGATTTCAAGTTTTAATGCAACATGTGTAATTAATAGACTTATGTTCGGTTAAGGAATAAAAACACAAGAAAAAAAACGCACATTTCAGACTCTGCTTCGTAAGTCCCGTTAGCTGTGTATGCTTAGATGTCTATTCTGTTATTAACTCCCCTTGCAATGTTCAAGACCATAAAATAAACTTCCTACTGCCTCACACCCTACCTCGCTGATGTCTTTGTGCAGCTTTGACTTTGCCCGGCCCGAAAATAGCCAAGCAACCCTCTGCGGGCTGTGCCACTTTCCAAGTGGGTCACTGTCATCTACTCGACGATTTTGGAACAGCAATAGGCATAACAAGGCCAATAAAGATAAGAGACATAGTTACGTTTGTCGAATTTCTGTATAATCTAGAACTCTTTTTAAGATTATTATTATTATTATAATGAAATTATCACGAAATTGCAAATTACGCTTAACTTAGAGCTAAGCAATATCAACTAAGGCCTTCAGCTCCTCTTTTTAAGATACAAGAACTAGAGTAACCATTCTCTTATACATTTTTAAACTACCCCGCACAACACTGCAATTATGGTATGTTCATAGCTAAAACATTTTTATACTGTTCCCACTAAAAAATAGGAAAAGGGGGATGATGAAGTTGAGTTGTATGTAACAGGGAGAAGGAAACCTTTCCGACCCCTTAAAGTATATTTAATCTTGATCAGCATGAACAGCCGAGTCAATATTGCTACGTCCGTCTGTACGTCCTGTATTTATGAATAGTTAGATAGATAGAGCCACAAATTTTTGAATAAAGGAAGGTGTATACCGAACGCAGTTCAAGTTTGTTTCAGATTTGGAAATTCCCCCCCATACATTTGCACGACTTTAGTATACCCTTTTTACTCTACGAGTAACTGGTATAGACACCGGAGCTATAAGCGAAACAATTGAGCTTATAGAGGCGTGCTCTAGGGTTAGGGCTAGAACTGATAAATAATGTTGCTTACTTTCAGGATGACCCTTAAATAGCTGATACAAAAAAACCGGTTACATTCAAATTAAAAAACAATTAAATGTAAACAAATGAACATGGTATTTTGTAGTCGGGGCACTCGATTGCAACGCCTTTACTTGTTTGATTCGGCTTTGAACTGGTCTCCTTTAAAACAAAAGAAAAGCTCGACCTGGCACTTAAACTTATTTATTTGGGTAATTCAGTAAACAAATGTTAGCGCTTAGAAATGCCCGCACGTTTGTATACCCTTGCAGAGAGCAGAGTTTATAACACATAGATGGAAGTATCCCCGACGTTATATTGCATTGAATATTGTTGATCAGCTTGACTGGCTGTCGTTCCGTTTCTTTGTTAGTATGCTAATTCAGTATTAAAACTATCTTGATTAAACTTACTACAGCATGTAGCTTAGGGATTGCGGTATAAAGAAATTAAATCTAATGTCATGTTTTGAGATTGTACTTTTAGGTTAGCTTAAATGGCCCTTGACCATAGAGAAGTGGAATTCAGATGCCATTCCAGATCGTTGTGTTTTAGCAAAGGACTTCCGTTAATGTAGTGTAGTGTCTTCAACAGCAGGAGACATACTCACACACACATGCTGCAACACTGACATCATGTAACTGAGAGTGAGAAGAGTTGATATTGTGTTGGGCCTCTGTTTCTGATTTCTGGCATTGCTCAAGTGTTTGTTATCTGCCCGCTGCCTTCGCAAGGACATGTTCTGCTGGCGAAGGTTTCACTCCAGTTGGCGCGCTGGCAGCTGCGTGCACGCAAATAGAAAAAATACTCAAGGCACTCATTTGCACGAGATGGGGAGGCTGTTACGTGATAAGTACGCGTCATGCGGGTTCGGTACCAAAAGCCGCAGAGAAGCGCAACCACAGGACGAAATACGAAATTCCAGCTGCTGCTTTTGTGAAACAAAACAGTCATCAGTGGGCGTTTAAGCCAACTGGTTTGATGTCCGCAATGAGATTTAAATAGAATCAAATTAGTGTGCCATTTGCATTTACTGCCGTCGCACGCCCTGCATATTCCCTGACCAGGTTCAATGAACGGTTTTTTAGTTGCATGAGGAATTGTTTACTTTGCAGCTTAATTCGTTTACCGAAAACATAAATCTAAGGAACGGTCGTCGATGTTTCGTTTGCCTTTGTAAACACTCTCTTTCGGTTTTTTGTTTACCCTTGCAGAGGGTATATTAAAATTGTCCAGATGTTTGTAACGCAAACAAGGAAGCATCTCTGACTACTGTAAGTATATATAATCTTGATCAGCCTAGCGATCTGAGTTGATTTAGTCATGATGATCTATCCGTCTGATTCTATGGTGTCTCCTCCTTCAATTTTAAACCTACCTCAACCCATCTTTGCACGAAGTTCAATGTTCGCTTAAATATTAGGACACGCATCATAATCGTTTGAAAAAACAGTTGAATCACTGTTAGGTCACCTATTCTGAACGCTAATTAGTCGAAATGTCAGTTTAACCCTTGAGTTATCCGTTTGGCTCAGATGTGTGAACATTGCCTTAGTACGTGGAAGCTATAAGAAATTTTGGTTTTTATACCCTGTTCCCATTAAAAATGGGAAAAGGTGGAACATGAAGTTGTGCGAATGTATGTAACAGGGAGAAGGAAACATTTTGGACCCCATAAAGTATGAATATTCTTGATCTGCATGAACAGCCGAGTCGATATAGCCATGTACGTCTGTTTGTATGAACGCGTCGATCTCAGAGACTAAAAGAGATAAAGCCACAAATTTGTGCATGAAAGTAGGAGTATACCGTACGCATAGCAAGTTTGTTTCAGATTGGGAAAGTTCCCCACTCCCCCTATTATTACCAAAAAACAGACAGATCCAAAACTCAAAAATCCTTCAAATCCACAATTTTCAAGCTAGAGCCTCGTGTCTAATATACACCAAGCAAGGCCCATATCTATCAATTCTGATAAATACAATCAGATCGTACAAAAAACACCGGAGCTTTAAGCGAAACAATAAAGCTTGTTTGTATTGTGGTAGGCCAATTTGTTGATTTTAGTGATGGTTCATTTTTATGGGCAATGGCCGTTATTCCTCATCCAAAATAAAACATTTTTATTTCGTCTTTTTCTCCTACGCGTTTCGGTCGCTTGTCGCGCCTTCTTCAGGCAGCCTGTATTTCCATCACATTATAACAAGTAAACACACAAATACATTTTATACATACATACATAATAGTTTCCGTCCAGGTTTTACATATATTTGTGTAGTTCGATAGTTAGGGCTAACACCGCTAAAAATTGCAAAACGATGTTGCCTTCTGTTAGGATGACCTAACAGAAACCGGTTACATATAAATTCAAAACCAAATAAATGAAATCAAATGAACAGGGTATTTTGAAGTCGGAGCATTCGACTGCAGCGCCTCTACTTGTTTTTATTTATTTATTTTTTTGTTCTTTTTTTAACATTGAATTTATTTCTTAATGCACATTAGTTTGCTATGCCTTTCCATAATTGTACACAGTTTGGTCAAAATCGGACAACTATAGCTGCCATAGAATATATAGGTTTTAAACATAGTCTTAGTAAGAAATTCTCCTTTGTTTTTCATGGTAGCGTCTTCAATGTTTGGAATTTTATGTAGTTTCTCACACATGTACAAAGTTTTGTTGAAATCGGATGTCCATAGCATATAGCTGCCATCTTTGGAAAAACTAGTTTGAGTGAGAAAAATGTTTTTGGTTGAAATTTTTGGCGTCTTTATTCTTTCCAGCTGATAAAATTATTTGGAAACCACTCTTCTTGAATTCTTCAAAGCAATATTTATTCTTAATATTTATTAAGATAAATTATACGAACTGCAAGGGTGTACAACCTTCGGCCGAGCCGAAATGGGCACTGACCTATTTTTTTGCCTCTTAGTCAGGTGCCCAAACACACGCTCAGAGCCAGACAGAGTAAGCCCAAGCATTGACAGTTTGAGCTTAAAAATCCAATTAGTCTTTGATTTGCATACAAACATACTGACAGACAGTCGCAGCATTTCTTGCTTAATATTTTAAGCCCTATATTCGGTATACGACTTTGACAAGGTTACAAGCATCTGGGAATCTTCTTTCTCCACCACAATAGACAATTGGATTTTTGCGGTCTCTAATCCAATTTATTTCTTCTTAAATTCAAAAACTTGTTTGGTCCTGGGCTACAAAATATCCTGCTTTGCTGCTTTTTGGGTGCGGTTCAATGTAATTTAATGGATGGCCGGCAAAACACACATGTCGGCAAGTTAAGCCCTAAAAAACACACACACACCTGCTCACTCAAGTCGCCGACGACAGCTCTTAGCAAGCTTATTTAAATATTTCAACAATTAAAGAGGCCAGGCAATTAAAATAAACTAAAATACCCAAATCCTGACAAAGACACTCGCAGTAACAACAAAGATACATATGGTTGGATTAGCTTTCCAAGACGTCGAAGTTCGTATGCACTACCAACTATGAAAGCAGATATTATTTACGGTATTGATAGTGATTCTCTTGAACGTAAAAATGGGAATTCAACAATTCAGTTAAGTCCCAATAAAGATTAAGCATAGCCAGTCAAACAAAGTACGAAACTCGAATGTAAAAGCTAAAGAGCTAAATGAAACCGACCGCAAGTCGAAACTAATCCATTGAGTTATATTTATAAGAAATGAAAACGACTGTATGAGCAAATTTCTGTAATGAAAAAAAACAAAGACTCTCACTAACTTAGTAAGGGCAAATGCCAGCGGCGTTGAGAGCAATGAGGTAAGTCTATAACATGCATTACAGTGGCGCCCACGTAAATGTTCTGATATTTTTATAACTTTGTATAAATATTATATTGTATTATATATTTAAATTCATTATTAGGGTTTTTTTTTTTTGCCCAAGCATTTTCTGCAAGCTTATAGAGTAAAGTATTTTTGAGATTTTTTCAGATTTTTCGGATGACGTTTAGAAGTCGCGCAAGTCGCGTTTTCCACACAAATCCAGTATTCCGTACTGTTTTTGAATTTGACCAGTTACTTGCTTAATAAACACGATTTCTGAGTTTTCAAATCGTTCCTTTTGTTTGTATGTTTGTAACGAATAGGAGGAAGGAAGTCCGACCACATAAAGTATACATTTTTTTAATCAGCATATAGTGAATACGCTGCACAAATATCGGAAACGGCCGGATCGGATGACTATAGCATATAGCGGCCTAGGAATGATCGCTCGATAACTAGTTTAAGTGAGAAAAACTTTTTTTTTGCAAAGAAAACGCCTCCAAACTTTGTACTTCATAGTTTGCTATGCTTTCCCATCATTCCACTAAGGTTGGTCGAAATCGTACAATTATATAGTATAGCTGTCTTAGAAAAGTAGAGTCAGAAAAGCAGTCTTCGTGATAAAAATTTGTTTGTTTTCAGTGGAAATGGCCTTCAAATTAGTTGGAAAATCATGTCAATCTTCCTCTATTTTAGTATTTACACTTTGATTTTAATATGTTTACCATTTATTTAGAGATAAATTTGATATTGGTAAATCTTAAGTGTGCACACTTCAATTTGACAATGAAAATAGTTAAAACCTTTTTGTTTTTATTTAAAATCGTTGCTAACCAACCTATACTATTATACTAACCTATAGAATTTATTTTGTAATGAATTCAATGGCAGCAAAGAGTTGGATTACAGTTATTTGAATTTGTATGCATTTCTTACTTATTCAGGACCTTTGAACTTAAACTCCATCAGGCAAGCCATCGCTCACGGTAAAATACTACTAATATTGAACTGCCTAAAAGTATTAATAAACATATTCACATATTCAAACATATTCAATTCAAAGTGCTTTAAAATTAATTTGAGTTCAAAAGGGACAAAGTAAGTATGGAACTTGCTACGACTACTACTAAGATTGGTAGCGTGCGTTATTTCGCCAATATCAAATACATGGTGTAGGTTCCAGATAGTTCTAATCTCCGATGCGGTAAATGGTGATCATGACAGTGATACAATATGTAAGGGCCTCTGCTTCATCTTCCTCCAGCGATACACAAAATGCCACCAGGAAAAAACCATGGTATTACCTACTCTGAGAATGTTTTCAGTGGGTGAGTACCACGCTTAGGAAAATAACAGAAATAATCAGAATGCTCTTAACAGCAGGCAGTTTCTACGCTTTAAAACTTCTCCCCTCTGAAGTGTGTGTGTGGATTACGTTCAATGTCGGTGCTGTCCTGCTCACCCGCTGCACATCCAAGAATTCTTGCTATTGGCTGTTCTGGCTAGAGAGTTTGGGTTTTGGACGGAACCCAGGAACTGTCAATATCATTGCTGGACACATGACCGACACATATTTGTTTGACATATGGCGTACAAAGAGAAGGACAGACACACGCATAAGCAAAATTTCCCGTGTCTCGTTCTCTGTGTCTATGTATTAAGTGGAAACACCTTGTAAAATGGCTGACAGGTGTTAGAAGACTTTGCAAGATTTATGCGCTGACATTACCATGAATATGTATTTGTGTGTGACAGCGAGTGAGCTGCAGCTGTGTGTGCGAGTTGCCCAAGCAGTTAAAGGATAACAGCGCATTAACTTAAGCATTACATTTACAGCAAAGGCAACAATTTACTGAAAGACATATGTACATATGAACATGCGTACACACATATGAACAGGTGCCGGGACACGCTGTGGTTGCAACAATTAAACTTTATTTGCTCCCACAAGAAAAGTGAGGGACTAAGGAACAAAGGAAGAAGGCGGGGAAGAGAGGGATAGACACACAAACATGGCATGCATGTGTATTTATAGTCGCCTGACCACAAAATTAAATAAAAGCAAAAGTCAACAGGGAACATAGATTTGCTTGCCAGCTTTACTTGCTTGCGCTTGCTTTTGGTCAAGTAAACAACAATACCACCAGCTACAGCAGCAACAACAATGCTAACAATATGAGGTAACATGTTAGCCATCATCGTTGTAACGGTCAACAGACCCAGAGACCGACAATTGACAACATTTATTGTATTCTACTTGGATATAAGAGATGTAAGCGTGACTCAAATCAAAATTATACAAGCTTCAGCAGCGAATACGGTGTGCGAAATAAGTCAGATTTCGATCAAATATTCCTTGATTTAAGCTAAATCTGGAAAAATTTGCTCTATAGATATAGATGTGCGATTTTGACTTAACTAATTGGAATCATGGGAAAGCATAGCAAACTAAGAAATACAAAGTTTTTAGGCGATTTCTTTGAAATCAAAAAAGTTTTTCTCACTTAAACTAGTTTCTCGACCGATCATTGCTATGGCAGCTAAAACCTATAGTCAAAACTTTTAAGAAATGTGCGATAGCTTATAAAATACATAAATGCCATTTTTAAGGCGGCTAACATTGAAAACAAAAAAGTTTTTCTTACCGGTAAGTACGGAGTTTGGAGACGTTTGCATTAAAAACCAAAAAGATTTTCTCATGAATCATGAATATATATAATTTATGTGGTCCGAAATGATTCCCTTTATGAGTTGCAAACATCTGGACAATTTCAATATTCTTTCTGCAAGGGAATGAAAATGTGCTCCTGTGTGCAAACTTTCCTCTATTATTCTTCTTCTTCCATTCCATGCAGCAATGGCGGGCCACCAGATCGGGGTATTTTTCGGTAATTTTCGGGATCTTTAAATACTATTGAATTGTATAGTAGCTTCCCTCCATTTATGTGGCAATTTCCTGTAAAGGCAACCCTATTGCACGATATGTGAGGTGCATGGGCTTTTTAATGAAAATAATTTTACATTATTGGTGTTTTTAAGTTTACACTGTAATTGCAAGTACGAGAATTGTCTTAGACGAAAAAACAAAAAAAATTTTATTGTTATTTTTCCCTGAGTGTGGGTATGTAAAACACCTACATACAAGCAACAATTTGTGACTCTATCTCCTAGAGTCTCTGAGATCATCGCTTTCATACAGGCAGATGGACGGACGTGGCTATATCGACTCGGCTTTTGATGCTGATTAAGAATATATACTTCATGTGGGGTCGGAAATGTTTCCTTCTCCCTGTTACATACACTCAGAAAAAAGTGATTCCTAAAATTCGCAGACGGTTTTTGTGAAACTCACATATTTTGGGCCTAAGTTTAGTTACCATTGCACTTGCTCGTTCTTGATTTTATCAGTTAATTTGTAATTGGTTAACTATTAGTCGATGTCAATAGTAGTCTTATTGTTGGAAATAATTTCCATGCAGTTTTCATATCTATTGGTAGCATTAACGCAAGCTGCGAGTGTGAGCAACCCCCAGCCCCTATTTGATTGGTATATTTGAATCAACAGAGGGTTTGTCACACTTCTTGTTCAGCAGTGTTTTTTTATGAACATAATTAGCATTTTCCTTAAATGCTTCCAATATTAAAAATGTTTGGATATGACTGTCAACAGTTAGCTCACCTTTGACTTTGACTTCAAGCTTTTATTAAGCGATTCTAATAGAGCAAGTGCAGCCATAACTTAACTTTAGACCGAACGATGTTAGTTACAAGATCTCGTTTTTAATTTAACTTCAGTTGATCGCTGATGACTTGCATCTTCAAAAGTTTATATTCTGAAATTCCTGAGGAATACCTGTAAATGGTGGTGTATGCAAAGTTTGTTTACGATAATCGAACTTTGAGTTATAGTCAGGGTATCCTAGTGAAACAACAACTTGTTTAAATGAATCAATTCATAAGCAAAACCGTACACAGAAAAAAAAATGGTATTATCTGGGGCTCAATGTTATATTTTTTCATATCAATAAAAAGCCGATATTATAAAGTTACGAATGATCTGTTCGAAAATATCCATCTGATATTTTCGAGAATATTCGAAAAAAAATCTATATTAATAAGATTACATTGATATTTAATAATGTCATTATGATACAATACAAAAAAAAATTATTGAATATAGGAACACTTCACTCTGTGCTTTACTATTAATAATTTTAGAGAATCAGAAAAACACAAATACATAAATTTTATTATTTTATTTACTCTAACTCTCCTTGACTGGGGATCGAACTCTGGACCTCTCGCTGTTAGCACGAATAGAATGGCGTCTTATCGGACTGATACATGTGTGGCGACACGCCGCAGAGCCTACTTAAATAATTCGTTACGTTGGCTGAAATTTCGAAATGGAACACCATTTGTCTCTTTCCAACTTCAAATTTTCTATACGTCCCTTTATCTTTATGGTCAAAATGAACTGTTTTAGTTTCGAAGTAATATGAAAAAAAAGATATTTGCCAAAATGTCAAATTAACCAGCTAAGATTAAATTGATATTGATATTTTTTTTCTCTGTGTACGCAGAATACATTTTTGTATGTGACCGTAACCGCAACCGAAAGCGGAATGGATTTTATTTTGGTTAACCGTAAAATATTAAGACACATTAACTATTTGTAGTATTCAAGTACCGTCTGTGAAAGACATGAATATTCACTTTCACTTAGTCTTTCACAAAGTCACACTCATCGCTAATGAAATGTCCGTCAATAGCTATATGGCAGTAGACCTACGCGCATATTTCAGGAAAGGAATCGAAAACGGTAACAGACATGTCTTTTTTTGTTTTGCTACTTCAAATCAATAATTTTACAAATACTCACGTATTGATCCCGTCAATTCTTTCGGACACTTTGATGAAAGCGATCATAGAAGCATCCTAAATCGGCCCATCAAAAGTACGTTGTTGTATTCAGAAATAAAATAGCGCGAAGGTTAGCTTTTTGGAAATGTACGGTTTTATGTTGTATATTCATAGATGCATTGAAATTAGCAAAAAGAAGTGATGAATAGTGAATATACTCAAATGTTGGAAAAAAAATGCCTATTAAAACCCAGATTTTTTGGCGTAATTATGATACTGTAATCAAATCATTTGTAATTTTCTTCTATTATTGTAGAGGCCAAGAATAAAGTCCAGCTCGATCAATGGTCGAAAATGCGCCCTTCTGCTTGCTGAAAGCAAGTGATGAATATTAAATACTTATTTTCCTTAGTAACGGGTATATTAAAGTCGGACAGGGCTTTAACATATGATCCCGCCAGCGGTTTAAAAAAAACCAAGCTTGGATAGCTTTTCTTGCTCTACTTGCTCGTCTTTTCGTATAGAAAACCATCTCTAGGCCATTTCTCAGTGGCGTCAGTGTCCTGTTGTCAGCTCTTGCTGCTGCTGTTGCTCCTGTCAGCCATTTGCGTATTTGTTGTTGCTGGCTGTGTTGTTGCCTCATTATGATTGTCAAAGTGACGGACTGGTCATGCAAAGGTAAACACAAAACGTGTAAATACAGTGAGAGACATGGACAGGGATATACCACATACAATATGTCTGTGTCACCATCTACCTAGCCCCTTCTGATCCTGTTCCGCCTTCTCACTGTGTTGGCAATGTAATTATCAAAGCGACACTATTTGCTGTTAGCTTAAGTGCTTTGTATGCTTAGCCAAGCAAATCAATATGCGTGGTACCTGAAGTAAACAGGTGCCCAAACCTTAGATAGGCCATATCAAGGCTTTCTTTAGGGGCATTTATTGGATTTAATGCGTCTTTAAGTAGGCAAAACGCTTTATTTTTATGTCGTTGGCGTCCGTTCGTCATTAATTTTTTGATTTTTTTATATTTTGTGCTCATGAATATATTATAATTTTTTCCGGCTTTTCCACTTACGTATCCCACCTCCTCTTTAATCTCGCACCTTTTTGCTTTTCTTTCATATTTTTAAATTATTAAATTTTATTGGCATATCTTTTTTTAAGCCCGAGCCGCCACAGAAACATTATATTTCGATTAGCACCTGTTTGCTTTGCGTGCTGGAGGTACGGAAGTGTTTTGGATTGTTTGAGACATTGTATGGCGGCTAGACTATTTATTTTCATTACAGTCAACTCTACATAATGGGAATACCAGAAAAAAATCGATATTAAATTGATGCGAAATCAATGATTTCATTGCAAGAAAAGTCTGGGAATTTTTGGTTAATAAAATCAGATTTATGCGGTCCTTGGTTAAATCTGTAACTGTATGTATGTGAATCATTCTTAAAAGCATCTAAATTGCTGTGTAAGTTTGTGTTGATCAGGAAAAGTAATGGAATATGTCCCAAGTATCAGCTGGTTAGAAAGTTGTTGAAACTAACCCACAATCTCAGGGCATGTATGTGCAAGAGCTAAAAAAATTTGGTAGTTCACTCCAATTGTCTGCACCTAGATCTACCATTTTTATACTCTGTACCAAAGGTACACAGAATATTTTGCAAAAGAAGGTAACAATCAGAAGGAAGCATCTCCGACCCCATTAAGTATATATAAATTTAACAAATTTTTTTGGTAAGGTAACGGGGAAGGTGGAGTGATTATTATTCGTAGGTTCATGGTATATAATTTGTATTTTAAGGGGTTAGTGGCAGCCAAAGACAAAAAAAAAATTATTTTTAATCATATTTATCAGTAATTTTATTTACAAAACTTGATTTCACCCAGACTTGGAAAACAGTATTAATTAAAACAAGAAAGAAAGTCGGAAAGTAGTAGCTGAAAGCAGCACTGCTTCTGCGCTGCTGCAGCGAACAGTCTTTTGATCATAACTGATCATCATAAATTATTGGAGGGGTAAAAAGTGCCAAGCCCCCCCATAGTTGCCGCGCCTGCTCAACATTGATTTAGCTTTAAATATGATATTCGTAAGTCCAAAGTGAGCACACTTCAATATGAAAATGGTTAAAACATTTTCTTACACCTGTTCCCATTAAAAAAAGAAAAACGGAGGATCATGAAATTGTGGGAATGTAAGTAACAAAGAAAAGGAAAAAGTTCCGACCCCATAAAGTATGGATATTCCTGATCAGCAATAACAGCCGAGTCGACATAGCCATGTCTGTCTGTCCGTCCGTCTGTCTGTATGAACTCGTCGATCTCAGAGACTATAAGAGATACAGTTTGTGTGCATATGTTAGTGTATGTGTATACATTCCTCAAAAAATAAATGAACACAAATGAACAGGGTATTTTGTAGTCGGGGTACTCGACGTCAGACTGAAAACTACGAATTATGTAAATTTGATTTTACTTTTAACTTACACGAACTCGAGACCTTTGAACTTGAACATGATTGGAATGCCGTCTCAACTAGTTGTGCCATCGAGTGCGATGGCTGCTAGATGGCTAAAATACTACCTTTATTAAATTGCCTAAAAGTATTCATCAATATATTTCTGGCATTTTGCAAAAATATGCTTTTTATACAAAAGGGGCATAGTAAATTTAGCCGATTTTAGCCTGAGTGTACTTATTTGTAAATCAAACAAAGAAGAAAGATAAAATTACAGGTCTTAAATCAAATATCATTTAATATGGGGAATATTGTTTATCAAATGTGGCCTGGGCTGGGTTTTGTTTGTAAAATTTCAAGAACTTATACAACCGGCTCAACACAGCATTCCAAAACAAAGCTAACAAAACAACATGGACTTAAGCTTCGGTGTGCTGATATAAATCTGTAATTTTTCTATCATTAATGTGGCGCTTTTATCTTAACAAGCACTGTACGTACAGCATTCCGTACCCTTTGGGTGGTCCTTCAGCTGAAGTTTCTTTTGCTTAAAGCATGCAATCGTCATCGGCTGCCACCCACTGGGGAATTCTGTTGTCATCGTTGCAACTCAATGCCAACTAATTAATGCCGCTATATAATGGGCCATCTCACTACCCTGTTTCGTCTCATCCTTCGTCCACCCACTCGGAGAATGTGAGTGCGCAATTGAGAATATTTCGTGCTCGGTCAGTTAATAAACTGTCAACGTGTTCGATGTCGTTGCCATACTCATTTGTATGTGGCAGAAGGCGTTGAGTGCATACGTTTAAATTGATTTTTGTATGCCCCTATCCACATCATCATCATCATTGAGCACGACAGGTACCAGAATTTTTTTCTGAACCAACTGTCAGCAATCGCAGACATTGCTTCATGCTTATTTTAATTGAATAAACAGCAGAAAAAAATTAAATGTTGTCGACTCGATGCCATCGAGCTGAAGACAAACAACAGTCGATGGCAATTAAATGGGAATTTTAATTAGCGTAAGTTACCACCGCATGACGTCAGGGAACAAAAGGACAGACTGGGTGATTGAATGAAAATGAAAAATATATAATATTATAACACCAATAAATAAATGTGTACCTTAGGTACAGTGTGTAAAGAATCTTGGATGCTCCGAGGCGGAATCAAACCAAAATCAAAATCTTGCATCAGTCAGCGAGCTCGGGATTGTGAACTCTAAGAAGGATTGAACTCAGAAAAAATGTTTTCTGCTTTGGTACATTGTTTCTCAAAGAAGCTTAAGCAGCTGGTAAACCAGTTAAGCGAGACCCAACAATTGCGTAGCAAACTGACAGGATTCCTGCATATAAATAAAATGAAACGCAGTCAGCTAAATCGTCGATCCTCCGCAGTTGCAAGATCAAAGATGCTGCATTGACAGCTGCAAGGGACAAAAGAATATAAAAGCAGATCCAGTTTATTTCGTAGTTTGAGACAATGTGTCTTGATGTGGCTTTCTTGACATAATAGCAGACTTTGACAATTTTCTTGGAATTAAAGACTCCGGGCGGCCTGAGTCAAGATAGTCACCTTAAAGTGAATGTCGTAAGCAACTTTTCCATAGTTTTGCACTAAGTTAAACATCTAGGCAAGGCAAAGGCAAACTCAAAGGCAAGGTTCTTTTTTGCAATTTCCGTTTTCTGCATATGAAAACAGAATTGAATTTTAATTCCTCAACATTGCAATTGACACATGACAAGGGAGAGTCGAGGAGAGGCATATCGGGAAAGCAGTCAAATTGAAATGCATGAAAGCAAAATAAACTATGTAGCAGAAGAATACAAATTGATCAAATACAAAAACGAGCAACATCATCATAAAAGTGGATTGGGGAGTGGAAGCCCAAAAGCACTCAACTAACACAAAAACCAAGTCCCCGGAGCAGCCAAGAGTTGTGTATGTGTGTGTGTATGAGCGAGCGATGACGGCGAGCTCTTCATCATGGGGAATTCTGTATGAAAAAGAGTCGGCGAGCAATTTATTTGATGTGTCGATACGTGCCGCCATATCCTGGACTAGAACGACAACCAGCACCAGGATAAAATCTGCAAATCAAATTACAAAAATCATAGCGCAGAATTTTCACACGGCAATTCAGTGGGGACCACCGCCCCAAACCAAACGGCCGGCAAATTGTCACATGTCAAATGATGAAATGAAATCAAACCGAAACAGAAGCAGTTGAATAGTAGCTGGCACAACTCTAGTACATATATAGATTCGTATTTGTAAGTATGTATGTTTGCATGTATGTGTACATCCCGTGTCCATGTTTGATGAGCGACTAACTAGTGTGACTGTCCCGTTGGCTGTCATTGGGGAGCTTGCTTTGGGAATCTTCGAAAATTTGAATTTAAAATTTTTATTTATTTAACCATACGATTGAGGAGGGATTTAAGAAGGAGGGAAGTCCAAAAGTTGGTGTTTAAACAAATGAAGTGCGGAGTTTGGTTTGTTGGGCACTTACCAAAACCAAGTGGCCAACAAAATTTTTCCTGGAAAATTGTGAATGATTTAGGATCCAACTCTAATTGAATTGGGAACAACTAGATAGGATGTAGCCAGACTTCCAGGGGTAACTGCCTTGAGGGAAATTACATTTCTAGTTTGGAGATTCAAAGTTGGGTATCTGGCGATGATTTCGCATTGAAAAAAAACTTTCTAACCCAAGAAACTAAGTATACTATCGATTATGGCTCAGTCGATTAAGCTCTGTCCGTCCTTCTGTCTGTCCGACTTAGTGTGCGTGTTTTGTGAATGTGCATATAGCAAAAGGAACAACTGGATCATATTGCAGACTTAAATAATTATAAGCTCCCATTATTCGGCAATTACGAAGTTCGCTTTCCTCCATTATTATACACTTGTTTTTCAATATAATTTTTTCTTGATAATGAAGATGCATCAACAGCCAAGGCGATTTGGCGTCTGTTTGTCTGTACGAACACGTCGATTTCGGAGACTATAAAAGATAGAGCCACAAATTTTTCCATGCAGGTAGTTGTATACCGTACCATGACTAACTCAGAATTTCAAAATGTCCCCTTCCCTCCTTTAGAATAAGTCGATCCTCATCAACATCGGTACCTCAAAACTCCATTACTTATTTTTGAGTAATGTCATAGAATAGACTTCCTTACTCGATAAATTTAAAACAATTAAAAAAACATTCAAACCCGTAGTTCAATCGATAGTCAAAAATTGTTTTAATTATACTCTGTACCGAAGGTACATAGAGTATTATAAGATTGTGCAAAGGTATGTAACATCCAGAAGGAAGCATCTCCGACCCCATAAAGTATATATATTCTTGATCAGCATCAATAGCCGAGTCGATATAGCCATGTCCGTCTGTCCGTCCGTCTGTCTGTCCGTATGAACGCGCAGATCTCAGAGATGGTAAGAGATAGTGGTTTGACATGTATGGGACATATGCTTCTTATGTCTGCAGGCAGATCAAGTTCAAGTCATATCTCCATCAGTTTTGAAGATAGATGGCTTGTTCCTTCTGAACATATTTAGTTATTAGGATAACTTATCGATCCGCCAAAGGAATGAAGAAGATCGGATGAACGGTTTTCGAGTTATGATCAAAAGACAAATTTTCTTGGTACAGAGTATGTTATAGTCGGGCTTGACCGACTTTCTTACTTGTTTTAATTACCGCATGTGAAGAATATGGGTTAAACATTTCCGACCTACATTTGAACTGGTTAAAACTGGTTGGGAACCTGTTTTTATTCGGTAAAAAATCGATACAGATAACACAAACCCAAATGTCAAATCTTAAATTCAAAGCCATAATAATTTCTGAGATATGACTATGAACATTTTTTAAGCCTTTTTAACGCTTTAGAACCGGTTCACAGACTTTCCGTAGAATTGCCTCTTTCCTGATAAACAAGCAAATCCCACTTGTCCGTCTATTGGCTTCTATTATTTTGCGTAAAACTTTAAAATCAATTAAAATCGATTAGCCGCTACAGCATTTTTTGAGATTTAGCTCTTTTCATAATAATGAATTATCCCAACACTGACTTTATTCATCATCCGTCGTCAATTACTTTATGAGAGCTCATTGTCATAGATATATAGGGTAAGCTGGCTGTGACTGTATTCTGAACTTTCTGGTTTGGATGAATGGATGGCTTCTAAAGTGTTTCTGGGCCACCGTTCCATTTCTTTTGAACAACAAAATGAGCCATAAGTGGAACAAAGCTTGGAAACGTGACCAAATCAAATTAAATGTGTGCTGCCATCAGAGCGAAAGAGACGGAGTGAAAAAGATTGATGGAAAGTAAAGGAGAGGGTAAACAACCAACGGTAAGAAAAAAAGTGGCGCCCTCTGCTGTCGAAAAAAAATCAACATACATATAAGATAAACTTTATCAAGTAGCTGCTGTTGGCTGGATATTGGAATTGTATGAGTTTGATTTATGCCTGTGTTCAGATCGGGAAATCAGATTCGCCTTTGTATTTGAAATATACATATAAATACTTAAAGAGCGCGTGGCCATTGTAAATGGTATGTATGTCATGTTAGATGGCAAACAATTAATCAAAGATTTGTTTTTCCACAAGCGCAGGGCAAAAATAATGAGGCCCGCGGGAGGCCCATAGCAAGAGCAGCGTCATCTGTTGCTAGCAACATGTGTCGCTTTAACCGATTGACATTCAGCGCGCTTTGCTGAATGCGTGCGCTTTCATTCTCTTTTCCTCTCTCGCTCTCGTTTGGCCAAAAACGAGCAAATTGCTCCCAAATTCGTGAATTGTACCGATGTACAGTGGTCCAGAATCGTTTTGTATTGGACAAACTTCGGTAACTTTTGAACAGCTCAAAATTTCTAACTCATATTTGAATTGGTATATTAGGAATTGTTCATGGTTTTAAATAAGTTGGAGTTTACCAAAATTGATAGTGGCCTAGGTGTTATACAACGCTAAAGTCAAATTTTCCTAAACAAATATTTCTTTTAATGCTTCTGCAAAGCCTTGCAGGGTATGTATTAAAATTGTCCATATGTTTGCAACGCATAAAGGGAAGCATCCCCGATCTTCTCCGTCAGCTTGAAAGCTATCTTCACGAAACATTGGAGAGAACAACTTTTTTGTTTTCGGTGAAATCGTCTCCAAACTCCGTATTAATTAGTTTGCTGTGCTTAAATGATTCTACCAAGTTTGGTCGAAGTCGGAACTTTACAGCAATCTATATAGAAAAACTTTTTTGTTTTTAATGTAGCCTCTTCAAACTTTGAACCTATTTATTTTGAACATATTTCCACAGTTCTAAAAAGTTTTGTCAGCAGAAGCCAATAGCATATAGCTGTCATAGGAACGATCATTCGAAAAACAATTTTTAGTGAGAAAAACTTCATGTCTTATATTTTTGGAGCCTTAAACCTGCACGCTTATAGTATTATCTGCACCAGCACAATTTTGCAAAGTTTCACAGGCGAGCCAAAGTATTAGTCCATATTTCATCATTTTATTTTAAAATCCTATTAAAAAATCGAAAACCATGATTTTTATTTCAGTAAGTTTTAATTTAAGCCTATAGGTTATAGTAGGTTATAGTAACAATATTAACGTTTTGTTAAAGGCAGGGCTCGTGCCGGGACCACAGTGCGACCAGTAAAAGTTTGAGAGTGGCTTGCCTCGGCAGAGGCGACGAGTCGCCACATCGACGCCTGCGCTGGTTTGAGCCCTGGCTTTGGCTATCGGGGACCTCAGTCATCACAATCACAGGGTAATTCGTATACGTTATTAAACATCCACAGACACCATGTCAAGTACGTTCCATCATAATTTGGCCGTTAATACTCACCGGCGCACAACCAGGTAGGAAGCAATTTTGGACCGTCGACCTTAGTCGCTCACATATTCGTGACAGGATTTGTATGTTAATGTTGGAGGTGTTTCCTTTTCGCAAGCATTGCTAAATATTTAATCAAAAATATAATGTGGTTTTTAGTGCTGCTCTCCTTAGCTGTTGTTGCTGACCGGGTCTGGGCTTCAGCTTCTGGTTTTCAAAAGAGCCGTTTGGTGTCACATTGGAAATTTTTTACAATTTAATGTTGCTAGGGAGGGTTCCAAAAGAACCTAAATATTTGGACATCATTTAACGTACTTACTGAACTTTTCAGTATAGATTAGAAAAGGATACAGTCCGGCACTCAAAATGGCAGGGGAACGAGAGTTACAAATTGTGAAACTAGAGGCTTCAGGTTGCAAAACTTCGCACGCATTTTTTCAAGATCACCCTAAGAGATCGCGTTTATTTTGCTTACTTATACTAGCAACGAACAGTCACATCTGTTGCTGGCTCAAAATAAATGATTGTACAAAATTCACCAAATAAAAAAGTCTTCGATGCATTTGGTCTACTCCGACCTCCAACAGACATGGTGTTATGATTAGGCTTCACTTAGGTTTTGAAATTATTCTTATGAGTAACATGTTTGCCAAGCCCCCTCCCGCAATGAAAAATGTTCTGTGCAGAACATCTACAATCTCAAAAATTTTCATAAAGATCGATAAATGGTACACTCATTAAACGTTTTTCCTTAAAATTAGAAATTCTTCTTTGAAAGCCGTACTAAGGCGATTCACTCTTAAATTAATAAAAATGTGCACTCAATCGTGGCATATTATTCTGAAACTTAGAAAATTTTCCATAAAGGAAAACATTTTTTTCTCAATTTTAGGCTGAATCGCCTCAGGACGGATTTTATAGAAGAATTTCTAATTTTAAGGGCGAATTTTTTTGTGCAGTGTAGAGTTTTATAGGTTATAAAAAACTTTGCATACTCTTCTGAGCCTTCACCTTCACTTCAAGCGTTCACCTTAATATTAATGCTATTTTAAATAATATAAGGAGAGGCTATAAATTAAGGAGTAGTAACGGGTATATCGAGGCAAGGCCGACTTTAACTTACGCTCTCGGTAAGTAGACTACGCAGCAGCCTGTTTCTCTGTATCTCATTGTTTTATGACGTCGGTATCCCGTTTTTTATCAAAAATTGTAACAAGTCTTAAAATTTGGTTTATTTGTGTGAGTGTTTATTAAAAATGTAGTTAAGGTGTGCAAGGTCTTAAAAAAAAAAATCTTTTTCATTGGGTGGCCCCAAGCGGGATCCAAATCACGACCTTTTGTACAGCAGGAACACCCACCCAGCTATACCACACCGTGCTGACGTTGCTGTTGCAACGGTTGCTTGAAATCGACACTTCAGCACCGTCTTGTTGAAAAATCCAACTAAAAAGAAACAAACGCGTCAGTATGCTACAAATTCATCCGGTAACACATTCAATGAAAACACTGAAAGCATAAAATTGACCTCCGATTTTTGCACAATTTTTGGATTTAAAACTGTTCTTTTTGAACGCCCTTTTCACGATGTCCGCACACAATAAAAGAGGCAATTTTGGCAGCAGAAACTTTGGACGTCAACGACTTAAACTTCAAGATACATCAGATGTTAACAGGCCAATTTGTATTATTCAAATTGATCAACGCAGCTTGCGATGCCAACGAAGCTGTGAATTATTCAACACAGTTTTTGAACTCACTTGATTTGCCCGGAATGTCACCACATACAGTGCAGTACAATGGCACGCGATTGGTCTTAAAAATTTATTAAAAACACATAAGCAAATCCAACATATTGAACTGCAAATTCAGAGTCTCATAAAAGAGATAGACCTATCTTTTCTGGGGCAGCTGTTCTACAAGTCTTCCGGTTTTATCGAAACAAAGTGGAATAATAAAGGAGCATGTGCAATAAATATATAGGAAGCTTGAACTCACTGACTCAATTTTCGAACGATGATTTTTCGAACGATTTTTCTTAAGGCAGCTAAACACCTATAGGCTTTAAACAGCAAATGTGCGAGGTATTGGTTTTTAAATCTTCTTCCAAAATATGGCCAACATAGCTTCGCCTGATCATGAATATATATACTTTATGTGGTTGGAGATGCGTTATAAACATCTGGACAATCTTAATTTACCATTTTGAATGGTTTTAAAAGTTTTATCTGAAGGCGAACTACCAAAGCTAGTAAACAATTTGGTCAATCGCGACTTTAATATAATTTGCACCTGCCTTCAGTGTGGCGGCTCACGAACTGTGTGAAGGGCTGCCCTGCCTCCAACTATTTATTTCCTTTTAACTCAACTATGTTAACTCAACTATGTTGCGCAACTACATAATTGGAGGTTGGTTTATAAAATAAACTAGATCTGCCAGCAGAAATTATACACAAAAAACTGTACACAGAAAAAAAATATATCAATATTCATCTTGGCTGGTTAATTTGATACTTATTTTGGCAAATATTTTTATTTCATATTATTTCGAAACTAAAACATTTTATTTTGACCATAAAGAGAAAGGGGCGTTAGAAAATGTCAAGTTGGAAAGAGACAAATGGTGTTTCAATTTCAAAATTTCAGGCAACGTAACGAATTACTTAAGTGAAGTTCTATATTCAATATATATTTTATGTATTGTATCATAATGACATTATAAAGAATCAATGAAATTTTATTAATATAGATTTTATATTCTAGAAAATATTAGATTAATATTTTCGAACAGATCATTCGTAACTTTATTATATCGGCCTTTTAATGATATGAAAAAAATATTGAGTACCAGATCATATCATCTTATTTTTCTGTGTAGGTGAAGCAACTGATATACAACCTAAAAAATGAATGGTATAATTCAATAATATATTTTAGGCCTAAGAATTGGTGATAAAAATGTGCGAAAATAAGGTTTTTTTAATTTTATTGTGGACACTTACAACATTTGTTTAACTCAACCAAATCGGTTAAGCTTTCTTCAGAAAACCCATTTTTTTGATTAAACTTTCCGCCCACTCTTCAATAACTAAAAATTTCGGAAAGTGAGTTTCTCATTGATGTTTATCACTTATTTAAATTTGGTGCTGATAAGAGCGTGGCAGTTTTTGTATGCTTATTCGGCAAGGCCCTTTACGAAATCTTTTTCGCAAAAAAGTAAGCCTCTAGGTCCTAACATCTCTGTCTTACGAACAGACAGGCCTGGACTGAGTCGGATATGTAACATACATTCAGTATACGGTGATATCAATAAACTCTTTATACGTTTGGTGTAGAAAAAAGAGCATAACTTCAGGCGCACACAAAAGTTGCTTGCAAATAATATAGTAGCAATCTAAGCGTCGGTGACAGACAGAGAGAGGGAGGAAGTTTTGGGCAATGCGATCAGTTTGCTTGGATTTCTTATTTATTTTTACCGTGTGGTGGACTTGGTCTCGATTGGTCCAGAACATTTGGGAAATTGCCGCTGCTGTTTTTGTTGCTTGGCCTTGCTAATATAGAGAAATTTTTGGAGTTGCCAATTTTGGCGTTACCATATGAATAACCAACTGCATTAGTACTTACACACACAAACACTCTCACACACATGCACACACAAACTCTAAGCGGAAGTGGCAACATTGGCGCCACAAGCAAAAGTTTTTGTCGCTGACAGGAAGTTGCAATTTTGTTTGCAATTTCCTTTAGCGCCACATTTTGGTGTGAGAGAAAAAGCAACAACAGTAGAACTGGCTGTTCGGCTGTCAGCATGTTTAGTTAACTAAGTTGCGGTTATTACGACTGAGAGGTGTGTATGCGTTTTGAGTTCAAGCCATCCAAGAGCGCAGTTCGAGATGGAGACTATGTCCTGCCTCTGCCATATTTTGCTAGTCAACTTTCGTGGCAAATTAATTTGCAGCAAAAGTTGCACAGCGCATTACACAAATTGAAATACGCAGAAGCCATGCAAAAACATGGATTTTTATTTTAGAGTGGATCATGTTTTAATTTTTATTTTCCTTTTTGCATTTTGTAATTTCAGGATTAATACAGAATTATGTGAATGATGCTGTAAGCTGCAGTGCAGATTGCAAATTTTTCAATTAGTGTTAAGGATAATGAATTTTATTATGGGATAAATGGAATTGGATATATTGTTATGATATTTGGTATTTTTATATAATCTCAACAACAATTGGATGCACAAATAAAGAATAGCACAGCTTAACATGAAATAAACATACCAAATATTTTTTTCTCATTAGTTAGTCGAAAGAAATTATCTACACAAAACAGTAGAGACAAGATTGAGGTTGGACCAAGCCCTAAGTTGCCAATTAAAAAAGATTTCCAATTTTGTGTAAAGGCTTTCAAATATTTTTATGAATATAGCTTCCCATATCTGATCCGGTACTGGTTACATTTTTTACTTCCCCTCCTTCAAGTAACATTAAATCAAGTCAAGGCTCTTGTTAAGCAGACAGTTATAAAGTCAAGTACATTTCTTTAAAATAAAAATAAAATAAATAGAAAAATTTATTTCAAAATCAACTGAACAATTTGTTTTATATTTTTTTTAAATTTTATTATCCCATAATTAGAATTATAAGCTAACTTATTTCTACAGCCATAGCAACTAGGCCTTCAGCTGGGGTGAATGATTTCTTATTTGTTCTTAAACTTATCAATTGACAGAATTTGGTGCTATGGACAGCTGAACTCGCAGCAGTTGCCTTTTTACCCCGACGCCTCTTATCACTGTTGATGTGTATCGTTAGCAAAAACAAAACCATAAAGAATTATGGAAAAAAATTATAAATATTCAGGTCCAAAATAAACAAATTGGAAAATATCTCTCATGTGCTGATACTGTTGTTGTTAAGGTGATAAGAGGACATATTTTGCGGCTTGGGCTTGACTCGTGTTGCCGCAGCAGTTAATAATGTTGCCTTTCCATTTTCGATATAAAAATAATTGTGTTTACTTTGATTGACGCAATCAATGCACCACGACGGCAAAGACTCGAATTTGCGAATGTCTGTGTGTAGAACATTGAAATGCAAGGCAACTTTTTTCACTTAAAACTATCTGAATATATCAGAGAGCCTAAAAACTCAAAGATCCTGCAAAAAAAAATGACTGACAGAAGCACCAACACAGTAAGATCAGACCGCCGTAGAGACAATCTTACCAACGATAATGCTTATAAAAAGCAGTATTATTTGCGGTCCCTAAAGTGATCAGTGTGTTTGTATCCCTTCAGATGTCAACCATTGAATATATTTGTTACCTCTAAACATTTGTAAGAGCTTTCGCCATATTTAAAAAAAATTAAATTGATTATAATTATTATAAAGTGGCGAATCAAGCATTCTCTCAATCTCTAGGGTTGAGTGCTTCTAATTATCGCATAAGAGAAAGGGACCTAAAGTTTAATGCCAAATCCGAACGGCAGAGTTTGATCAGCTTTTTCATAGCTAGTTACTTCACAGCTGGCGTCTACGACTGGTGATGGTGACCGGGATGTATGTCTTTTAATGAAGTAGACTTATTCATTAGATGTCCCGAAACGGGATCTGGCACAGCAGACACACACTAACCGCTGCACCACACACGGCCACAATGCATTTTCTTGTACAAAAATGCCTAAATGGATTGAACTTTTAAGCCAATGGCAAAGTATCTTTGGGCTGGTCAAAGTAATTCTAAATCCGTTTTGTTCTTTTCGGTTTCGATTTCAATCAGAGCAAATCCAGTCTGGCCAGGGCTTCCATGGGCTTTGAACTTGGCCATAGCATTATTTATAGCCCCCTTTAGTGCGTAATGTGAGTAGCATAGACCAATTAAGGAAACTTATTTGGCTTCATCAAGCAGGACTAGGTTGGGAGGATGATTGGCTTCATTAAAAAAAACCTGATCAAAATCCAAGGCACCTTCTTTTCATTCTCTGTGTAACTCTTTGCATATTTATGATGAGTGCCAAATCAAAAATGCAAATAAATTTCAATTTCCAGGCACCGAGATGAGCTACCCAACAACATGACAGTTACCATTACAGTAACAAATGGGAGCACCCAAGGCACACGCAATGCCACAAATCATGTCGAGAGATGCTGACGCAGTCATGTGTTCGTTCTATTTCGCTTTCGTTTCTCATATGCATATTTATGAAAAGTGCAGTGGCATCTTGTCAAGCTCCTTCTGCAATTTCTCTCCTATTATTATTAATTTATCATTTTGTTGTAATAAATTTCAAGTTGGTGTTATGCCAAAGTGAGTGACATCTTAATTTGCTTAAAAAGCTAAGCTCCATCTCCCACAACCAAAAGCCATTTACTTGTGCTATGCCTGTCTGTCGTTTAAAATATTTACTATCCCAAAGTGAATTAGTTTTTATTTCACACAGAACTAGAGACTAGAGAAAATTACCTGCCGAGGCGGAAAATATATACTCCGTATCGCAAGAGTAATGCAATCGCAATTAATTTTTAATGTTAAATGTCTCGAGTAGATTGCAAGGGAAGCACCCAAAAATAGAGGAAATCTAAAGAAAATATTCCACCACCATGCCTGCTTAAATCTGTGCGTCGCGACATTAAAATCCTAGACACGGATCAAGTTGAGGCTTGTAGCCATCTCCCCTTCGTGATAATACTAATCGGTGGTGTCGCGGGTGGTTTTAGTGGGTGAGGAGCTCCAAGTTCCAGACACAACATCGAAAAAAAAGGCCCCCAAAATGCAGCACATGCTAGCTTTATTCTCTATTTCAACTTGAAATGTGCTTGGAAATCATAAATTATCGCTGCTAAAGAATGCAATTCCAGAAATTTATATAAGCGCAGCAACCTCCCAAACAATACTAAAGCTCGCTTCCACAACCCTAGATCACAGCTGTCAGCATTTGCAAATAGCCAAAATGTTAACATAGTTGTATTTAAATGTTATGAATGACTACACCGCAAAACCTGAGCTTGATATTTTAAAAAATGCAGATGTTCAATTTTATTGCGTTCCCGGCCTTGATCTGCGTGCAGACAATACTGGTCTACACTTAGAATTCGGCGACCCTGGCTCTTCTAGTCTCTGAGATCTAGATGTTCTTACTGACAGACGGGTGCTGATCAAGAATATACACACTTTATGGGTTCGGAGATGCTTTCTTCTGCCTGTTACATACATTTGAACGACTTTAGAATACCCTTTTTACTCTTCGAGTAACGGGTATGCAGTTTGCAGAATGCAGTTTAATAGTTTTAAGGTCGGAAGTTTGAGAATTGATATAAAAACACTGCCAGTTTTTAAGAACTACTCTAAAATTGTAGTCAGATCGAAATCCATCCAATGGTACTCATTAAAATTGATGCTTATTGCCACAAAAAATATCTAAGCTGGCAACTGGTTATGGGTGGCTGCTGCTGCACTTTTAGTCCACAGGCGAGTGAAAATATTTTAAAACCACTGACAGGGGACAACGCATCAGAAAGAGGAGGCCAGGTCCACCCAACCAAAAAACAAGCTTGGGGAATCACCAGCATGACACCAAGGGATGTATGTGTATATGTGCTTGTTTAAGCTTTCAAGTAAAAATACAAAAAAAAAAACCTGTCAACATAATAACGAATTTTTAACGCGCAGAGAGATTCACCTCAACTCGACGCTGGTCTGGATTGGTAACGCCATTTTTCCCTCTAACTAAAATCTGAAATCCTGATATAAATAAATTGACGTGGCTGTGGAGCTTATGCGAAGAGTCGGCGTCGGATGGCAGCGGATGAAAGGACGACACAATCATCAACGGCGAACGAAGCGTACTACAGAGCTTGGCGTTTTACTCGTAAATTCAGCGTAAAAAAGTTGCACGAATAAATTAAATTTGTTTGTAAAGGGAAAACAGCCAAAAATCTGCTCTGTATCGCTGGCCAGGCTACTGCTGCATGTGTTGGGCTATGTATGTGTATTTCGGTTTGCCATTTAAAACGCAATTTTAATTTTGCCGGACTTGGATTTGAGTTTTGACTATGACTGTGCTGTGATATTTTCAATGACGGGATAGGAGAAATACTGAAGTGGTCATACACTCAGAAAACTAAACAAAGCTTAATAAGTAAGCTCTGACATTAGCTTGGCAGAAAATTAAACTTGATCTGTCTTTCGCAGCGTTGCGCAACCAATGCGTGTCCTAGACCGTTTTTTTGCTTTAAAAGCAATGAGGATATCTAATGATCTCGCAATTGGGTACAGAGCAGAATAAGATTTTTTCTTTAAAAACTTATACAACCAGTCTCCGTCACCAGTGCTTGGTGCCAGCTGGGAAGTAACAAGCCATGAAAAAGCTCCGCAAACTTGTTTTCAATCCCGATTTCGGACTATTTTTTCTGTGAACTATATAGATGTCCGATTTCGACCAAACTTGGCACAATCATTGAAAACTAGTAAGTGAGGAGTTTGTAAACGTTTGCATTGAAAACAGAAAAATTGTTCTCACTAGAACTAGTTTTTTGACCGATCGTTCCTATGGAAGCTATAAGTTATAGTTATCCGATCCGGCCGGTTCCGACAAATGTGCAGCGTACTAGTACCAGAAGACTTCGTGCAAAGTTTGGTGGCGATAGCTTTAAAACTGACGGAGGAGATATCATAGAAACAGCCGGAAGGAGAGACCCAGGTCGTCATGCTGATTCAGAATTTATTTACTTCATGTGGTCGGAAATGCTTCCTTCTATGCGCTACAAACATCAGGACAATTTCAATTTTCTTTCTGCAATGGTATAAAATGCAAAAATTATCTAAATACATTTAACAATGGTATTCAAATAATTTAAAGCTATTATTTTAACGACTCTTTGTGTAAACTCTCATTTACTTAAAATACATTTACTGCGCCAGGCAATGTTAATACAAATCGAGTAAGTCTATCGAATTGTGAAACCTGGAACAGTTAACGAAATCAAGTTCGAAAGTGAAAACCGGAACAGGACTGTATATTTTACATTCATGTTAGCAAGCAGAGCATACTGGTCTAAAAAGTATACAATTTTTTCCCCTTAAAGCTGCCATTTATTTTTCGATCTTAATGAATATTTAAGAGATTATAGATAGGGCACATGTGCAAAATATGAGCTTGATATCGTAATGTTAGGAGATTTAGAAAATTTGATTGCGCGGGCGGAAGTGGCCATAATACTAAGTTATACTAGCCTACAACTAAAGTTGGATTTCTGCAGCTCTTCTAGTCTCTCAGATGTAGATGTTCATACAGACGGGTGGACAGCCGACCGGACGGACGGACGGACAGATGGACATGGCTATATCGACTCGGCTGTTAAAACTAATCACGATTATATATTCCTAATGATACTGGAGATGTTTCCTGCTACCGGTTACACTTTTTTTTGCACGACATTCGTATACCCTTTTTAATCTACTAGTAACGGGTATAAGAATTTTCCAGTGCATTTTATTGTACATCCCACAACTCTCGCCGGGCCAAGAGAAAATTATTATCATTTTTAAAAGTTTGCCAGTTCATCCGGCAGCTGCGGCTGCTGCTGCTGGTCGTTGAGGTGACGCTGCGCTTGTTTAATTAAGCCAAAAGCAGATCCCTGACGACTGGGATAAGCGACGGGTCATAAGGGTGGCATTCGCATCCAGTGGGGTGCTGGTTGATTGCCACTCAACTGGGGATTTAAAATATGCGACAGGCGTAACGGGAAAGCAATCCAGGCGCACCATGGCGGGGCACTTAAGCCATAAACACGTGTTGTTTGTTCCTTGCATTTTCTTTTGACTGCTTCTGCTAAGAGAAATCAAAGCTTACCCGCTTACCTTAAGATAGTAGTTCAAATATGTCAACTATAACGACGACGACAATGGAACAACTGTGAAAATTTGCCAGATCCAAGCAATTTATGGGTCCCCAGTTGACATTTTGTTGCCTCAACTACCCTGCAGCAGTAGCAGCAGCAGCTAAAAGTAAAAAACTCTGCTGTTGCCAACATGTATCATATTTTGGGAAGATACAGGATTCGTTTGTCTTCCTTGCTGCTTCCTGAGACGCTGTAGCGTCGAAAATAAATGGAAAATTGTTGTTGCAGTCGCATCTATGTTATTGTTTAGTTACCAAGAATTTGTTGTGTTAGGGTGATCCAAAAATTGCAATTTGGTGTTCCAAGTTGTGCAAGCTTGCTCGCTTTTTGTGGGTCGACCAAATGCGTCAAGTCTCCCCCCATTATTATTTGGGCTCACCCTCTGAGCGCTACAACCTTGAGTGAAAAATATTGTATGCGACCAAAGTTAATGTGTGTTTACGTTTACATTGGCTTTGCACGCTGTAAACATGTAATTTTTGAAACACCAGGAGCAGAAAGTGAGAGCTAGAGGGCGGTGGCGTGGCACACTGCACACGCATTTGGCCAGAACGGCGGGGCGTTAACAAAGCCACTTTGGCACTGGGGGGCACACACATTCACTGACACAGAGACACCGAGAGAGCAGGAACAGAAGCACTTTGGACATTTGTTTGCATGATGGCTCAAACGGAGGGGGTCGCCCAGGTGAGCATATGACAAATGGCCAACGTTTAACTCTGAATTGGCAAGTGCTGTAAAGCAAGCAGAGGGAGAAGAAGTTTACAGTTTGTAGACAAAACTTTAAGGGCAAGTTACCCTTAGAACCGCTTTCTACAAAATTTCATTACCGTGACTTTTGGTTATTCATCGTTTTGTGAAAGCTTTAAAACGTCAATTCTGCCACAGTTTTATAGGTATACTCAGAGAAAAATCGCATAGTAAAACCTTTTGTATTAAAATTAATTAAAACGCACTTTCAATTGACTAAAAACATATTCAAACGGGTAATTTCATGTTCAAGTCCAGAGGTTCGAATTCGAGTCCCCCCAGAGTACGCTAAAACTTTATACATCTTAATATGGTTCGCAGTTTTTCAGGACCAAATTTAAAAGAATTTTACCCTTGGATTCCATTACAAAGAAATTTCAGTAGGTTGGCCCGCAAAACTTTTAAATAAATAAAATATCATGTTTTTAACTATTTCTGATGTTAAATTTTACTATTTCCAATATTAAATTTAAACTCTTTAGATATACGAATCTCAAATTTAACGCTAAATCAATGGTGAATATAGTAGAAACGAAGTGTAAGTATTAAAAGGATCGTTTATTTAGTTATTAAAATGATTTATTAGAGAAACGGTAGTTGAGCTATAAGCAACATTTTGTAGCTCTATCTCTTATAGTCTCTGAGATCGACGAGATCATACAGACAGACGGACGGACATGGCAATATCGATTCGGCTATTAGTTGTGATTAGATCTGATCTGAAATCAATCCGAAACGGGATTGAAAGCAGGGTAGTCCCGGAGTTGTTCTTTCATAAAAATCTAAAAATAAATGGCAGAGTTATAAAGTTAATACAAAACGCTGCTTACTTATATGAGCTGCATGCGCTGAAGTTTAAATATTCAAATTAATGTTAACCCTCATAAGTTCCTCTGAGTAGCGGGTATATCGAAGTCGGGCAGGGCCGACTCTAACTTAAGCTCTCGTTCAAACTGTCAAATGTTTGGCCAAAGTGTTTCAACTTAAATTTTAAAAAAGAAGAATAGCATAAACATTTGATTTACTTTACCATCAGACTATTAATTTGTGGGCTTATTTGTAATATCAGCTTTACTTTAGACTGAAATATATTTTTTTCAAATTTACTGTACTTAGCTTTAGGTTAGTTGAGCGGTATAAGGCGCCTTGCTTTTAAATTTAATTTTCACGTTGTTTAGGTGTTGGGATTTCTGTGAGTCAGGGCAGACCGATTTTCTTTGTTGTTTTCTTTGGAAATAAGTTTCGAGTTCGCTGGATTTGTTGATGTTAATTCAACCTATCAATTAATTTTACTTACATTGATTCGTGCAGTGATTGTCTTTATACAAAATGATGTTGCTTGGGATCATTTCATATTATGTTGATTTTGTTGTTTGTTGTTGTTGTCGTTCGACTAATGAGTTTTTGTGATTTCTCATTTATTCATTGAATTTTTTAATTAGTCTGTGTTTTGTGTTGTATATTGCATTTTATGTATCATTGATGTTGCTACCACTCTCTGGCCGGAACAAATGTTGTAATTGAAAAATAAATGAGGCAATCAGCTTTCCGACCTGTCATATAGCAAATATTTTAGCTATTGACCTCCATTTCCCTCCACTGCGCCCGCAAAATTGACATTATTATGGCAGGCGCCTGACATCGTTGGCCACGCCCGTGCCTCCCCAACGTAAAAGGTAATTATGGTCCTCTGGGACTGGTTGACTGCTCCATTTAGGCTTCAGTTTGCATTTTCTTTTTTTTTTATATTGTAATTGTTGTCGATTGTCATTACAGTTTGCTGTGCGTTGTGGCTGACTTTTGTTTCCTGATTTTGCACCTCACCCTGCTGCTGCTGGTTCTATCCATTGTTGCGTCAGTTTTGTTGCGGCTATGTTGCGCGGTTTGTTTGTTGGTTGATCCTGGCCATGCCGCGTCTCACGGCTGTCAACACAATTGCTGAGCTTTTGGCCAACGCAGCCACAGCGTCAGAATCCTTTTTTAAAATTTACGTGAATTGAGCTGTAAGACCAGGTACATATTTATAGGGCCAATCGAGTATCGGTTTTGGTGGCTCGCGAAAACCACAATTAGCTTTTGACATTTCGAAACCAATGGCAAAAACCCTTACAAATTAAAATTGGAAATAGACAAGAGGTTAAAGTTGATCTGGGAATATAATACAAAATTGTGATAGTGGAAAATGGACACAAAACGAATACGCCTATGTATAATGGCGATTTCTTTTCAAAGGATATATTTTTATACTCTGTACCGTAGGTACATAGAGTATTATAAGTTTGTGCAAAAGTATGTAACATCCAGAAGGAAGCATCTCCGACCCCATAAAGTATATATATTCTTGATCAGCATCAACAGCCGAGTCGATATAGCCATGTCCGTCTGTCCGTCTGTCTGTCTGTCCGTCTGTCCGTCTGTCTGTCCGTATGAACGCACAGATCTCAGGGATGGTAAAATATTGAGTTTTTACATGTATGGGACTTAATCATCTTTTATTTTAACTAAAAAAGAACTTATTTCAGTATCATCTAATTTTTTGGAACTATGTAGCCTTGACTTTCTTATCATTTTTTCTGTGGATTTGCTTACTCTAAGTAGGATCGACTTTCCAAAAATCTAATCAACAACATTTTCTATAAATTACGTCAATCAATGAAAATAATGATTCTGGCACCAACTTCCAAATTACGGTACTCCCAAAGTTTGGAAAACAATGCGTTTCATATAATATTTTTGGAGGCCGCTTAGTGAGTGTATGAGTGAGCGTGTATTAAACTTGTTCGACAACCCTTATGATAACACAGGTCGACAAAAATTAACAATTTCTCTGATTCAAAGATCGAAGAAGGCCCTAATAATCCTTTTCATCCCTTAGAAAAAGCAATTGGTTTTTGTCCACCTTAAAAAAAAGCCGAAAGCGGAATCAACCCAAATATATTGTTTTTACAATCAGAGCATGTTTTTTTGCTACCTCCTCTCACTTATATAATTTTAATTCGTAAGGCGGCCCCATCACCTTCTTCACACTTACAGACTTTTGGTCTTTTAAAAGATTTTAAAAATTTTGGGCACGTTCTCGCCGTTCAAAAGAGATTAAAAGCGTATAATTGTCGCTTTACCGGCAGCTACCAGGGAAGAAGAAGGAAAGCGAAGTTGTACGAAGTTTGGTGAATGTTCACCCCTCCTATTTCCATCATCAGGCTGTTATGCTGTGGCCTTCTTGGCTGGTTGTTGGGAATGATTTAGGCAAAGAGCTCTCTGAGGCCGTGCGCCTTGGTGCTTCTGCGAGCAAATTTAATTTCCGTGACAGAAATAAGTTTTGCGCTCAAATGCACAGCCACCAGCCTTACGACAAGGCGTGCGTGGCCACTTTTCTGCTCTTTTTTGCCCTAATTTGTTCCTGCATGGGAGACACTGGAGAAGTTCCTGGGTTTAAGATGGCGAGCTTGAGCTCGACTTTTATTAAAAGCTCATTAAGCCTGGGCAAAAGTTAACACATTCTTTGCCCAAGAACACTACTCGCGTTGACCATTGTGGGCCGCGTCATCCACAAATAATTCCATCAGAGAGTGGTTTGACTTAATGGTGACATCATCATTATGAAGTTAGCAAAGCAGTTGGTCTACCATCTCTCAGGTAAGGTCCGTCTGACCTACCCTGACGTGACGCGAAAGTAGCAGCCAATTTTTCAAACGCAGCAAAGGGAAAATCTTGTGAAGAAGAAGTTAGAAAAATTGTGCGGTTGAAGCAGAATGAAAAAAAAAAATTTTTCACTTGCTGCGTGTCCTTGCTCTGATACTAAGTCTGGCTGGAATGGCCTTTGTTAGTTACCTTTTTGCGTCTTTTGCTAAATCAAAATGGCAGCTTGACGCGCGAGGCTCCTCTCAAGTGATTTACTTCGAAGGACGACTTCTTTAGTCGCCTTACTTGGCATTCATGGCCATTCACGGACAAGTCGTACTCCACCACCCATTCAACATCTACCCACCATCAGTGACGAAGCCTTAAATTGGATATTTCAACGGTGGCCACTTGGTAGCCACCACGTTGGCTTCGCTCGTGCGCAAAAATTTGCAGCTCTTTAGCTACCCCAGCAACCCTCTACACACACATGAGCAAAGTGGCGTGTACTCACAAATTAACTCAAAAACAAAAAAAAATCATAATAAAGACATGGTCAGCAGAAAAATTTACCACCCCTCGCCCTAACGATACTTTACTGTCAAAAAAGAAGCTAAGACTACGTTTATGCTTGCAAAAAACCAGATCATGATATTTCCATAATATACAAGCATAAACACAAAATCATGATTTTTTTTCTACGCATGAATTTTGAATATGGTTTTTGAGAAAAACCATTATTTCTACATCTCACTGAACTGGCGCGCTTCGCAGCTGTCATATTATAGTCAGTATGGACCTAATAATAATACATATCAAAATCAGTATATAGATCATCATCGTCGTTACCGCTATCGTTATCGTTATAGTAATGCTTGTAAATGAAATCTCAATTTATTTCACTTACTATCCTTACAAAACGAGTTTCAAGTCAATCGGATGAAAAATAAAATTTTTCGCATACAAACTTTTCCGACGTTTTTCCGGGAACTTTCAGGAAGTACATTCCAATTTTCCCACATCGGAAAATGACATCTCAATTTAATACATTTACTATCCTTACAAACTGAGTTTCAAGTCATTCGGATGAAAAATAGAATGTTCCCCACACACACAATTCCAACGCTTTTCCGGGAATTTTCCGACCTTACGGTCAAATTTTCCAACATCGGAAAATTACATCTCAATTGTTTTCACTTACTATGTTTACAAACCGAATATCAATTGAATCGGATGAAAAATTAAATTTTGCATATCGAATTTTCCGGCAATTTTCCTTGTGGACGGATTTACCGAAATCGGGAAAACACGTGTCCAAATATTTCGCATACTTTGCTTACAAACCGAGTTTCAAGTCAATCGGATGAAAAACAAACTTTTTCGACGCTTTTTCGGCATTTCCGGGTGGAATATTCCAAAACCCCGTCTTAGTACGCACTTTCACCACATAAGAAACTTCTGTCCAAATTTCTGCCTTTTATATCTTACCGTTTAGGCTGTGCGATGATCGCCAATCAGTCAGGACACACTCTTATATATGTAGAGAGATAAACAGTCGCTTTTAAAAAAGCGTGACTTTAAACAAGTTAGGGCGCTGCAGTCGAATACCCTTTTCATTTATTTTTATTTGTTTGTTTCTGAATTTTTGAATTTAAATATAGCCGGTTTTTGTAACAGCTATTAATCTTCATCCTGGAAGAAGGACTCATTATATAGTAATTTGGGTGATTTTAGACCTAACTAACGTCAAGCTCTACTGTTTCGCTTATAATTCCGGAGTTTTTGTCCGATCTGATTGTACTTTTCAGAATAGATAGATATTGGGCCTAGCTTGATGTATACTAAACCACGGGGTTTAGTATATAGTATTTTTATATTTTGTATATTATAATACTATAATTATTCGGCACAGACGAAGTTAGCTTAGCTTTCTCGTTTATAGTTTTGCCAAGTTTGATGAAAGTCGGACAACCATGTCAAACAAAAGATAAGCCTGAAAAAGAGTCTTTAAATATTTCTATGAAATTTTTTATATGTAACACATATTTAACATATTTTAAAGAGCATTAACTCAGAGTTGTAAGATAATAGATGTTACCAGTGTAAATTTACATTTCACATCGTCAAATTCCATAAGTACCCCTAAAATTTACTATGTGCCAAGACTATTATGTCGTCAAACAAAACGAGAGCGTTAAATTCAGGCTAGCCCGACTTCGATATACCCGTTACTCAGGGAAATCAGTGTTCCATAACATTTGTTATGTTATGTAAGCAAACAGTGCATGCGGCTCTGATGAGTATGCAACGATTTTTATAACCTATTTGACTCTGACATTTACTATCCGATCTTTATGAAAGTTTGTCAGATAGTGTATATGGAGCACACACAATACACTGCAAAATCTGAGCTCGTAGAAGATTTTTCATTTTATAACTTGATATGCGTGCAGACAATACTAGTCTACATTTAAAAATTGGTTTCTTTAGCTTCTCTAGTCTCTGTGCTCTAGTTGTTCATATAGACAGAGGGACAAAGATATATCTCCTCGGCTGTTTATGCTAATCGAGAATATATATATATTATGGGGTCGGACATGCTTTCTTCTGCTTGTTGAGTACATTTGCACGACTTTAGTATACCCTTTTTACTCTACGAGTACACAGTTGTACTAGTTGTGGCCTTTTCTAATTCTTGATGTGGGCACACCTTATTTAGTAGTGCGCCGCTGGGTAGCGTTGGGTGAGAGTACGGAAATGTCAGGTAGTTTGAGAAACAAGATTGTAGCTCATTAAAATACATTGCAAATATCATTGTATTTTAAGAAAAATAAGAGGAAGAAGGCTCGACAGCTCAACTACCTTGCTGGCCTCTAGCAGCAGGGGCAATACTCATTTATTCATTTATTGCTTAGCCAACCTCTCACTGTCTCTCGCGCGCTCTTAGGCAGCAATTTAAAATGATAATTTACACAAATGCGTTTAAATAAATAAAACGTACCTGCTCGCTGAGAGGTTTGGTAGGATAAGAGGGCAAGTAGAAGAGCACCAATCTTCAAAATATAAAGCCATCGTACCATCCCTTAGATGTGTAGGCAACAGTTGTCCCTAAATCACGCGTAATGAAGATGTTGCTGTGCGTCAGTCAAACTGAACTTTTGCTTAATGTTATTGCATTTTTTCGCAGCGCATTTACTTTGCAGTTCAAAGTTGCTATCGACGCTATGGCGATGCTGCTATTAAAACAAGCCAAAGGGAAACAGTCCGGAAGGCTTTTATCAGTGACATTGACTTATCAGTGGCTGTTTTACCACTGTCGAATCCTTTGCTAGAAACGCTCAGTACTTAAGTTTGGGCTTGGGTTTCCTGGAAATCTCTACAGAATTTCATTTACCCGAAAGTATTTTGAATTAACTTGATAAGAATATGATCGCCTTGTAGATCCTGTGCAAGGAAAGTTTCACTATTTCTTTAACAATTTCAGCAGCTAATAACTAAAAAAAAAATCCCGTTTGACTTACAAACAAAGTACGAACTGCTGCTCTCTCTATTGATTTTATTATAAGAGTTAAGCTGAGGTCCCAAACGCAAACATATTTTGTTCATATTGTGTAATCGAAGTTAACCATGAGTTATTAATGTATGTTCTAAAAATATTTGTGCAAATATTTCCTCTAAAAAAAATTTCCGTAAATATTTCCCCTCAGCAAACAATTTGCTTTAGTGTTCACACTATCAAGGGCAAAGTTTATTTCACATTTCTTTGCACAAACTGTTAAATGGACAAATCATTTGTTTGAGCAAAACTATTTTATTTTAATTAAGCAACACGACAAAAATATAATTGTTTGGTGTCTTTTGCTGCGTAGCTGCATATTTATGGGAACTGAAGCAAGAAGATGCGAAAAAGAATCAAGGTCAACGCAGTGTGTAGGTTTGGCCATTACTTTCACGTCGCGAAACCGAAGGTGCTGTATCGCTCCTATATTGGATCCTCAAATTTGACCATTTTGTTGAAAGATCGCACATCCAAATGCTTTTCGTCAAATATGACGTCGTCTCTCCACGCATTGTCCCGTGCTGCTCTATTAAATAATTTTTTGAGCCAGAGTTCCAATGCAATCATATGGCTCAACCTTATATATTATTTGATAAATATCCTCCTCGCTTATAGTCTGAAACAGTTAAGGTCTTTTGCGTGCCTTTTTTAAAAGTAAGGATTTCAATGCCCACGTTGTCTATATCTTCGTCCATCTAAATCCGACACAATAACATTCGTCTATATAAATAATTTTTAAAAGTGCTATAAATTAATATTCTTTCGTGGTCTTTAATTAGATTTTGCTTCTTGCCCCAAATCTAAATAAATAAATGCGTACAATAAAAAAAATTATTTTTAATATTTGCCAAAGAGAAAACATTCAGTTTGCCTGTAAGAACCAACTCGCAAACACGAAAATCAACTTTTATCAGGGTGTTCCCACTTGGTCCCACTAGGCCAATATATGCATTAAAATATTGGTGCACACATAAAATCAAATGCTACTTTGCAAATATTTGCGCGAAAACTATTTGGTGTTCCCACTTAAGGCAAACCAAATGGAGAAGTTAGTAGAAATATTTTGTGTAACTTATTTATGAGGGATACCAAAGAAATTAAAAGTCCGTATGAACGAAGAGCTCTCGAAGAAAACTTATTAGGTGCAGAATATTTTACACTCGAGCTTGACCGACTTTCGTAGGTTTGAACAACAGTAGAAGTGGGGGTGGGTCCACGTCGTTTCAATGTTAGGTTATATTCAAGCGGTATCAATCCATACTATACATAACTATACATACTTAAATATTCCTTGACTTATACACGAACAGTTCGATCCTGCCCGAATTTTTTGACTCTATAACAGAATTTGTCTGTGCCTACATGCTAATATGTCTGACAGTTGGTTTCGATTCGGGATTTTAGATCTGGCGTTGCCCCTGCTGCTGCCGCTATTGCTGCTTATCCTGTCAGCTTAACTGTCATGCAACTACAGTAAAGAACGCAAAGTATCCATGAGTTGGCTGTTAAGAAAAGGCAAGCGGGTGGATGCGGATGTGGATGTGTAATAGCGTTTGCCGCGATTGAGCAAAGGACTGAGGGTTGGCTCTGGTTGGGGTTTGGTATTTTGGTGACAGCAACCTCTCTCTTACTAACCCCACGTCGTGAAAAAAAGCGAAAATAAATAAAATAGAATGCTAAAAATTCAATTTGCAAAACGTTATCCGTGGGATTTACATAAAGCAGTCATTTTGAAGTTATACGCAGCCCGAACTTTCCCTTCGCTCACAAGCCCCTCTTTGGCTTAGTGTGTGTGTGTGTTACCCACGTCGGGCTCGCTGCCAGGTCAATAACTTTGCTTGTATTAGTCATTTGAGAGCTTCCATTTTTGGCACTCTCACCCCCCTTTCTCTCACTCCTTTTGCTGACTGCGTCTTTGCTGCGTAATTCGAAATTTTTTTATTGCGAATAGTCGATTGAGTTTGGGTTGCCAAATGGAAAACCATCAAATTTATTGAAATCACTTGCTTCTGCTTCGGTCCAACTCGAGTCAAGACTTCACTCTCGTCTGAGCATATCAGTCGCATCCTTTGCTATTGTAAACATCAAATCACAGACAGTAAAACCCCAAACACACACACACACAGAATCAGACAGGATACCGCACACGCATAAACATAAACGTAAACATAAACAGGCACAGAGCTATAGCGTCTGTGCAAATGTTCTTTTTGGTCATGCGGGTGGTGCGTTTTCCGCCTCCTACAACCGATTTCGACAATATCTCTATGCTTGTAGATGCGCTGCAAATTCTGTGCAATTTTCTAAAAAGTTTTGTCCAAATTGACTTGGGTTACTCCACGTTTCGGTCGTTGTACAAGAAATATAGGTGAATCGAAAACAAAGGAAACACCAAAGGAATATACCAAAGGAATTAAGATTTTTTTAGGCTCTAATTTCAAATCAATTATCCGCTTTCACCCAGAAACGTGTTAAGGTCCTGTGGCCACATTAAGTAACCTAATCCAAGTTTACTTGTGTAAATAATGAAACACATCTTGCAGTTTTCACCAATTCCGTGTAATTGGTGTATGATCAAAGCTGATGGTATAAAATAGTAAAAAAATTGTGTTTTTTTGGTGAAAGAAGAACAATTTTCAAGATAAACACCCAACTGTCACTACAGTTAAGTATTTAATGGAATTCCGCAAGATGTAACTTGTGACTAAGTTTTAGCGAAAACGTTAGATGTATAACATTTTGTTCTTAGCTTTTTGGAGTTCCAATATACTCCTGAAGCAACCATCATGCTTTTTTTTCATTTAAACATGTTTCTTTTGTTTGAATTTCTCATCGACTGTAGCATCGTGACTGTTGTCATTTTGCAAATGCTGTCAGCTTAAGATGTCCAGTTCGTAGCACAATATGTAAAAGGAATCAATAAACTTGACAGTGGTTAGCAGATATCTTGGACACAAATACTTTACAATGTTACAACGTTACTGTCGCCTGCCTTTACCTGGATGGCAATAAAAATTCAATCGCAGGGCCACACGCACACTCAATAGTTATGTAAGTATCAAGACTACTGGGTATCCTGGCTTCAGGTCCCAGCTCAATGCTTAAATATTCACATATCGCAAATTCAATTGAACGCGGCGCGAGGAAGGACATTGCAGTTAAGCCATTTCACCTCCGTTCCACCTCCTTGTCGTTTTCCTACGCAACGGCAAGGATAAAACGGTGTTGACAACAACTATGGGAATACGCAGACAACCACAAATGTTACTTTTTATATGTTAAAAAGGATTTGCGGTTAAGCCGAATGGACAATGGCAAGGACTGTCGCACTGGTTGCACACACATTGGTCCCTTTTTTCTTTCCCTTGGCAATGCCACAGCACTTACAAAACGGATAACATCTGCACATATCCTTGGTATTGGATGGGATTGCCAGCTGAAGCTGCTTGTGATACTAATAGGGATCAGTATTGGTCAGCCTCTTGAGACAGTAGCAAGGTGAGCTCCTCAGATGGCCAGATATTCTATTTCCTACAGACCTTCCTCCAGGTTCTGCTAATAAGCATCGAAGCAGCGTATTTCCCACATATCGTTATTATTTTTAAGCGAGAAATAATCGCATCAAAGTGAATTAAATTAAAAGTTCCACAGCATTGCGTAAATCACACGTTTCAGCGGTCGGAGCAGCAGGAGGAAATGCGTAAGCTGCACATGCTGAAATTCACTTAAGAATTCGCTACGTAAAAAGCATAAAATCAAAAGGAGCAACTTTTGCTTCGACGTCGAAAACGGCAAAAAATTTGCAACGAACGTGCTTCAGATGGAACCGAAGGTGGAGGCACTAATACATTCTACGTCCAAAGTGATTTTAACGCAATGCAAATGTGCGTGGGATGCTGGAGGCAGCGGGGTTGGGCGTGGTAAATTAATGGCGCTTAACTTCATGTTTACAAGACGAATGTGCACGGCAGCAGCCGTAGCTTGAGTACAAGTGCTAGAGCGGATGGAGAAGCTACCGAGACTGATGAGCGTATGGAAATGTACATTTCAGTTTGGTGTCGCTTCATGACAAGCACTAAAGCAAACGAGCACAAGAATTGCACGAAATGCCCCTGATGAGCAACTCTGTGCGACGCAGAGCCGATTAAAAGTTGCTACGACAACGTCACATCAGAAGGATGCACCCTAACCGCTGTTAAGCCTTAGTACAGTAAGGGACATCGATTTTCGACAACCCAAAGAAGCAATCATTGGGATCCCAGTGGATTAATTTGTATAACAGATTTAAGTTTAAAAGGTACTTCAAGTCAAGTTAAATTAAAGTTAAAATAATTATAAATTTCTCCTGCATAACTTGTTAGTTTATAAAGTGTAGATTTTGTTGATCACGCTAGTAAGTAGCTCTTTATAGATACACATATACTTTGAAGGAGCACATTTTGAAAATTCGGTCACAGCTGAATACTTGATTCTGCAAGGCTCGATGACATCTACGCCATTGGGCTTATTGTTTCCTGAGTGTTTAGCTTTATGCCATTAGGTTTCAAAGTAAAGCCAGTTGTTGTACTTACTTAAAAGTTTTTAGTGAAAACTTTTACAAAACACAGCACAGCGATGTTTAAGTCGTAATATTTCATACAGTTATATCAGCTGTAAAAATATTACCGATTCGCCCAATCCTTATCCTTATCCTTGCCAAATTATTATACACTTCAAGTTACAAAATTTGAATACACTTTTCTACACTCAGAAAACATTCGGACCGAAAACTAAAAATTCTCCTATGAAATCCGTCCTAAGTTTCAGAAAATTTTTCCATAAATGAGAAAATGTTTTCTTAATTTTAGGGTGAATCGCCTTAGGACGGATTTTATAGAAGAATTTCTAATTTCCAGGGCGAATTTTTTTATGAGTGTAAAGTATTACAATTAAGGCGCTGTAGTCGACTCCAAAATATAATGTTCCCTTGATTTTATGGATTTTTCACAGCTGGCGCATTATTCTCTTTTTTCATTTTTTGATATATTTTGAATATTTAATTATACCCTGTAACAAGGTATCCATAGTTTTCAATACAACGGTAGGCAATATTTTTGAGCATGTGTCTCCCAAACATGCTGATCAGTGGCTCGTGGAATGACTTTACATCGGCCAAGACGTTGAAAACAAATCTCATTCGGATCGCTGTTTTTGGCTCTTTAAGCTGAGTTTCTTAAAAACCACAAAGCAAGTATCGCTTCCCATATTGTGCAACACACAAACACAGTCGCACTATTTGTCCCTCCTAAAATCATTCGATCACATACACATAGCATTAACTGACCTTCTAATGGCAATGGCCATGCTTTGCAACTAAGATTCATGATCCCAGTCACAATCCCGCAGGGTATTTTTGGCCGGAAGGTAAAATGCGTTATTTCGAAATTCACCGACGCTCTGAGAATGTTATTATGGCAAAATCAATAACAAATATTGACTCCAGTTTGAGGCCTTTAAGAGCGCCAGAGCACGTGACATTTAAATTTGTTCATTGCAGTCATGTGGGTGGAGGACGAAACAAATCAGAAGCGAAAAGCTCTTGGCATACAGAAATTTATACAGAAAAATCATTGGAGCGGCGTTCAATGAAGATGATGATGGGGGATACAGATTGGGGCGCGGCGCGACCATGACTGATGGCAAATGCTGCAGTTACGATAGACAAATACAATTGGGTTAGTTGGTAGAAAATGTGTAGGTGGGAAGGGGAAGGAGGGGGCTGACAGCACATAACAAGCTCAATCAAAGACAAAAAGAAAAACATCAAATCAGCACACACACACACCCACACACAGATATAAAGCGACTGAGAATGAGAGCAAGGGGACGGGTGGTAAAAATGAAGGACGCGATTGGATCTGTATTGATATAAATTGCTGGAGCGTCTAACGCGAATTACAACAGGAACAAGGACTCTTCATTCAAAATGCGACGAATAACGGGACAGGGTCATCAACAATCATGAAAATAAGCGAAATAATAAAATCAAGCTGAATATTGATTGATCATGAAGCATAACTAACTAATGCATGTGATACTAAAATGCACATCAATGGGACAACGGATTAGAACCAGTCGTGTTTCTGCTTCTTCTATTTTCTACAGGTGCCTATAAAGCCTCTAATTACAATTTGGTTGAATGGCGGACGAAGTGTGTGTTTTAGTCCCTTAGAGTGACTGCTGGCACTTGCTTTATAGTATGGATTAGTTACTCTATTGTAGTGTAAAGGTGAGTGTGATCATGTGTGTATTTGTGGGAGTTTTATATAATGGATGCGTCACTTTTATTTATTTAAACTTCAATGAATGTGAGTGAAAATGGCCACAAGAAAAAACAGCCATAATCGCCCTAAAATTTAGAAATTGGCCCTAAAAAAGGGGTCAAAGGCGATGCGCCATATATTTTAGAAAAATGTTTTCTAAAAATAAGACTAAGACTTTCTTAAACTAAGAAAATGTTTACTATAAGCTAGAAAATATTTTCTTAATTGTAGAAAAGCGACTTTCTCAGCATGCCGAATATTAGTTGCCCCTTTTATATTCCGAATGCACGGAATTCGTACTTGAGAATTACAAGGAGTGTCTTTTTAATATTTTTCTATTCTTTAGGGCGATTTTCTAGCCTTTTTTGTCTATATTTTAGTGCGAATTTTTAAATGGATTGTCTAAATTTACGAAATGTGCATTGTAATGTTTAGGGCGAATTCGCCCTAAATTTAAGAAAAAAAAAATCGAATTTCTAAATTAAAGAAATTATTTTCTAAAAATTCTTTTTTAGGGTTGTTTTTTCTAAGTTTAAGAAAAAACTGTCTAAAAACAAAAAAGAAAAGTTATTTAGTGGGCATTTCTAAAAACTAAAAAATAATTATACTCTGTACCGTAGGTACATAGAGTATTATAAGTTTGTGCAAAAGTATGTAACATTCAGAAGGAAGCATCTCCGACCCCATAAAGTATATATATTCTTGATCAGCATCAACAGCCGAGTCGATATAGCCATGTCCGTCTGTCCGTCTGTCTGTCCGTATGAACGCACAGATCTCAGAGATGGTAAGAGATAGAGGCTTGACATGTATGGGACATATGCTTCTTATGTCTGCAGGCAGATCAAGTTTATTTTCAATTTTGGCCACGCCCCCAGCCGCCCCCGCAATTTAGAAAAAACGTCATATCTCCTACAGTTTTAAAGATAGGTGGGTCTTCTAGATATATTTAGTAATAAGGATAACTTATCGATCAGCCAAAGGAATGGTGAAGATTGGATGAACGGTTTTCGAGTTATGATCAAAAGACTGTTCGCTGCAGCAGCGCAGAAGCAGTGCTGCTTTCAGCTACTACTGCAGCATCAAAATTTATGCTGAGCGTAGAATTTCGTTGGTACAGAGTATGCTATAGTCGGGCTTGACCGACTTTCTTTCTTGTTTTTTGATTGTACGAGTGTATTTGAACGTACATTTGTGAGTGCTTGCCTTTCAAGCCCAAATAGGAATTGCGATAAGTTATTTCAAATGGACCGATAACCGAGGGAACATACGCATTCAAATGTCTCAGGGTGTAATTTATGCATTATTTTCAACTTAAATACACCCAGCTGGCAAAATCGTAACAGCTTGTGGGAAGAGGAACAATCACTTTGTTAGCTTTTCTCTTTTATTTAATCAAGGTGCAATTGCTAGTGCTGTCTAGTTTATTGTTATTATTTTAGAAAGCTGGAAATAATTTAGCAGGGAGTGTGAGATAGTGATTGCGAGCTAATCGAAAATGTATGAGTTATTTGCATAAATGATTAGCACAGAGACCAGCAAATACAAATACATACATTTCCCCAGCTGACTGCTTAAGCCCCTCACCACTCCTCCTAGCTGTCAACAAGAGAAAATTAAATGAACAACACAAAAATCCACAACAGACAGACACATGAGGAGCAGGGCTCTCGCAAAATTTTCGTTATTGTTGTTGGAATGTGGCAAATTGCTTCAGTGAACGAACGAGAAACTGCGTTTTTCCCCAGTGAACTACAAGTTGAGTTGGAAATTAAATACCAATTTTTGTTCCATGGGCCCTTTGTTGCTGTGGCACAGAGCGAAAAAACACTAGTCACTGTATTTGGCGAATTCCAAAACAAAATCAATACGGAGATATTACTGACTTACAAAATTCACTCAGTAAAGCAGCCCCAATTTGGCAAAGCTTGCTCTTGCATTTGCCTTGTGAAAACCTACTCGATGATTTGCTTGCGGAACTCTTCACACTGTTTGAGCACTGTGTTTAAATAGAACTCAAACTTACCGAGAACTTCTCAAAAAACCCAGAAAAGAAACTAATTTTGTTAAGTTTTCGCCATTTTTGAACAATTTATTTGAATGAATGAACTTAGCTTGACACAGTTATTTCTGATCTATTGTTTCTTTGCACTGAAGGTGATTTTACTTATCTAAGAAATGCACTTGGCTCTAAAGTTCGCCAAAATTTATATGTCACAACAATCAAATGATTAAATTTTAATCTATTTTTGTGAGTGTGGGCGTTGGTTTGGAACATTTCGAGTTACATTTCAACTTTCAGCAGGTGGCATCGTCAGCAGACAACTCTACAACGGCATTTTTTTATTTGTATTTGTACGCGCAGCTCAATTACGTTTAACGCTTTTGACGTTTTTCAACATGCCCAACACACACACATGCAGACACACACCTCTCAGGGCCAGTTTTTTGGGTCCAGAGAATACAACCAGTCGAGCTTGCTGATTGTAGCAGACAATCAACCAGCGAGAAAAAGAGAGACAGAGAGTAAAACAAAATAAAAAGCTTTTGGACTATCTGCCGAAGCGCAACGAAATTGTTGGAATTTTAACCTTGTTTTTCGGTGTATTTGGTTGCGCTTAATTGGTTCTGTCAGCGGCAGCAGCGAGAGAAGACGATGGTCAGATTAAAAAAGTTCAATCCAAATTAATATTAGTGCGAGAAAGAGCGGAAAGGAATTTAAAGTATGTGCCAGGCAAACAATTTGCTTAGTTATTGATATGAGGAAAAAGTCGAAAGCAAGGCCACTTCATTTCCGGGCTTCCATTTTGCAATAATGAGAGTTTGTCCGTAATCCCGCGAAAATGGCACGTGTACATTGTGAGGATTGTAAGTTTTCTTTTGGCTTTTTGCCGGAGCCAGAGCCAGACCCAATGTCCTGTTAGTGCGCTCATTCGTATCAAAAAAGAGTCACGTACAACAGCAGCAGTCTTCGTCGCCGTCGCCGTCTTCTGCGCTTTACAGTTTTGCACTCAATTGCTTATGAAATTAATAGGATATGTCAGTGTTTAGTATTGACCGGAAGTAATACAATTGATAAGGATTATGGATGTCCTTCTCCGTGTGCGTACACATTGTGCGTGCTTAGGTTATACAATGTTAAAACAGAGCAGGAAACGAACTTATCATCGAACGGTCAACAGAGCATATGAGTGTTATTGATGAGACTGCCTTGTGGTTATAGTTACCCAAATTAGCATATATAATGCAGCCCACAGCGTTTGCACTGCACTTCTCTCGCTGGTCACCAATCCCCTTGGGTGAGTACACAAGGCGTATGCGTAATTATTAATTCGAGAAATTTAATTACGCCGTGCCTGACCGCTTTTGATACCCTGTTCCCATTGAAAATGGGAAAAGGGGGATCATGAAGTTGTGCGAATATATGTAACAGGGAGAAGGAAAATTTTCCGACCCCATAAAGTATATATTTTCTTGATCAGCATGAACAGCCGAGTCGATATAGCCATATCCGTCTGTCCGTCCGTTCGTCTGTCTGTCTGTATGAACGCGTCGATCTCAGAGACTATAAGAGATAGAGCCACAAATTTTTGCACGAAGGTAGATTTATGTTGTACGCAGATCAAGTTTGTTTCAGTTTGTTTCCCCCTTTTATCCCCAAAAAACCTAGACCTCCTCTAGAAATCCTAGACCTAAATAGCCGTCAGATCCACCATTTTCAAGTTAGAGCCTCGTGGTTTAGTATACATCAAGCTAGGCCCAATATCTATCTATTCTGAAAAGTACACCGGAGTTATAAGCGAAACAGTTGAGCTGATAAGAGCACCCCCACCCCCCAGTTTATAGTCAGGACTAGAAAAAGTGTTGCCTACATTTAGGTTCAAAATAACAAAATAAATGAAAACAAATGAACAGGGTATTTTGTGGTCGGGAAACTCGACTGCAGCGCCCTTACTTGTTGTGTTTAACTATACTCTCTCTTTCCCTCTAATCTTAAATTCGACTTACACTGGGAAGCCATACATGAAACTCAAAAATGATCAGAATTTAGTTATTTCTTGGTTTTTATTGGCAGTGTATGCCAATGGAAACCAGAAACAGATAAGAGCATTAATATAAATCCATATTCGGACCACGAGCTACCTATCATCAATCAATAAATTAGTGCTTATTTTACGAGTGTATCTATTCCATTCAGCTAACAAATTCGATATCCGATTACTGACTTATGATTGCCAAGTTTGCCGGCTGAATACAATGTTTGCCGATTGCGATTGTTAAATTTGATTGCTAAGATGGAATCATACAAAATGTATGATTGGAGAGACCGATTACCTATTGTACATATAGTGCGTATGGTGCATGGTGAATTGTTTGGTGTATCGTAGGGTGTATTGTCTGATGTGAATGTAATTTTGACCATGTGTACTTACGTCAGAAACTAACCTATGCTAAACCTTGAATCAGTGCTAGGCATTCAGCAAAGAATTGCTGGCAACCGAAAATCGTAGGTCAGAAAAAAGCTCAAGAACCGTTTTGGTCAAGTACAAAAGATATATGATACTCTCAGAACAAATTCATTGGATTAAGCTTAGTGCTGAGCGCTTCATCATTTTATTCGTCATCCTCTTCCTCCTGAGATTCAAAAAACTGGGAGGAAACGAATGGTCTTACTAAAAATGTAGTGCGCCGGTCTGTGGGTCTAGCGGATCGATGTCCTTCTTCATCTTTCATTATAAAATTATAACCGTCATCGATGCCCACAAAATACGTGGGAAGCTCGCCACGACCCTTTACATATGTCATGCCGCGATAAGAACATTGGATACCAAATTCTTGCAAAATTTTTGCCGTCTCCTCGGTAATTTGAACATGGCCCACGAGGCCAGTAGAGTCCATGCGTGACGCCATATTCACAGTATTTCCCCAGATGTCATAATGTGCTTGCGATGCACCCACAACTCCAGCCATAACCTCACCACTGGATATACCAATACTCATGTCACCACTGGCTATAGCACGTTCATAGGGCAAATTCTTATAGGCTTCGTTAAAGGACCAGAGAGTACGCAATAGGTCTAACGCATAAGTGACCATAACAAAGACTACTTCGTCGTGATTTTCGCTGGTCTCGGAAGCAGCTGAAGAAATCGCTCTAGACCGCCGCGCACGCTCCACTGATGACACTTTTCATTATTATTTAAATCCTTAATATTTTCAGCCACTTACCTTCCTCCATAAGAGAAGTTTTTATTACTGATTTTCCACTAACAGCACCTGCAAAATTTAAGTCCAAGCCGCATGCTGCCATATATGTGCAGCTCACAATTTTGATCTTCTCCACCACGTAATATTCTTTGTAACATAGAAGCTAATTAAAGAATTATTACACTGTTAATTAACCGGAAGCATTAGTTAAAGCTTTTAATATTATTGATGTTATTTATGTTACTGCATGATTAATTAAAGCCCATATCCAATGGACATTGCCTTTTCTTAAATCCATATTTTGACATTTTTAAGAAATACAGCATGTAAAATTGATTTCATAACAATTTGGTATTTCACCAAAAAAAATTAGGTTACACGTTGACTCAAACTGAAACTAAACCAGTACCAGTTTTTATACTCTATACCAGAGGGACAAAGAGTATAATAAGTTTGTGCAAAAGTATGTAGCAGCCAGAAGAAAGCTTCATCGACCCCATAAAGTATTTATCTTGATCAGCATCAACAGCCGAGTCGATATAGTCATGTCGCGTCCCCAATTTGGAAGTTTTCAAGTTAACTAATCAATATTATTTATCGATCCGCTGCTACCCCCAACTTTTGACGCGCGTAACGACGGCGGCGGTGCTAGCTTGTCAAGCTATTGCCAACGTCTGAACCCGTAGTCTGAAGTCTCATTTTGCCTATTCGAATGACTGTAGCTTATAGCAGTCATGGAAACGGTCGTTCTAGTGAGAATACATTTTTTGTTTTAAGTGAAAACGTCTCCTAGCTCCGTATTTATTAGTTTCCACTAAGTTCGCTCAAAATCGGACATCTATAAAGTAGAACTGACAAAAAAAAGATAGAATAGTCGTAAAGGTTTCCAACCCCATAAAGTATTTATATTCTTAATCAGCATCAACAGCCGAGTTGATATAGCCCTGTTCGTCTGTCTGTCCGTCCGTGTGAACAACTAGATCTCGAAGACTGGATGACCAAGAGCAACCAAAATTTGTATGTATACTTCTATTGTCCATACGCAGATCAAGTTTATATCAATATTTAATATATTTTCCGCCCCTTCCCGCCACCATAATGAAAAATGTTGAATACCACGAGATATTTTGAAGATATCAATCTCATATTTTGTTCGGAAAAATCGTTGCATACTTTTCTGAGCCTCATGCGCTGTTTGCTAACACAATGTTGGAGTGAATGCTAGCTGTCAAGTTAAAGTGTATGCGTTTAATACTTACACCAAAACAATTGCGACTACTAGGTAATTTTTAAAGATCCTTTAACGTGCTTAGCAAAGCCAAGTCGTTCTTTAAATAAAGAATCCGAAGATTTTAAATAAATTTATTTCAATAATTTTGTACACTTTCAAAAATAGGTACGAAATTGTGTTATTAATTTATTATTGATTTATAGATGTCAGAAAAAATCTGATGAACATACTAACAGTTAAGTGCTTGAAAATCAGGCATATTTAAAACGACTCTGACACTTTTATAAAAATTGCGGACAAAAACATACTCACCAATCGATCGAACTCTGTAATGATCTCATTCAGTATGCGCAGGCTATGAAGATCCATTTGAAAGTTCTTGAGGGAGGCGAACATAACAGAAACCATTGTATAATTCTCATAGTACAATTCATGTTGGTCCAGTGAGGAGAGATATACATTGACTTAAGAGATAAATGGTTTAGGATAACAAGTCAGGTACACCTATAACTAAAGAAAAATTCAGAGTACCTACCCACATGCGCTGGCAGAATGTTGTGCAATAGAATAGTAATTGACTTATTGGCCAAGATGGCATCATGCTGCTTCTTTTTTAATTCCATTTGCCAGCTAAGGAATAAATAGTTCTATACTGATTAATTAAATATTGACTAACATTTCAATGATAATATAAATAAAGGAAAGTTAACTTTGGCTTAGTCAAAGTTTATATACCCTTGCATTACGTTTTTATACTCTGTACCGAAGGTACATAGGGTATTATAAGTTTGTGCAAAAGTATATAACACCCAGAAGGAAGCATCTCCGACCCCATAAAGTACATATATTCTTGATCGTCATCAACAGCCGAGTGGATAGAGTCATGTCCGTGTGACTGTCCTTCCGTCCGTATGAGCACCTAGATCTCGGAGACTAGAAGTGCAAGCTCATATATTGCAGTGTTTTTATAATGATCGGATAATAAATTGCAGAGTTATATGGGCTATTAAAAACGTTGCTTACTTTTCTGAGCGCTGGGCCGACTTCAGCTTACGCTCTTGTTTTTATATAAATATATGGGTTCAAGATAAATTCAATAATCAAAAATATTGTCGCAGTTTTTCGTTAATGGACTAAAGTCATTCCAGCCTTACCAGGGCTTCTCTGTGCTATTTCACAACATCGCCCTTACATTTACTTACGTATAGTTGACTCGGCTATTGAACTCAGTCTGTCTTTCCTTGAGATATAGATTAATCAGAGTAATGATAATTACCATGGCATTGGCATACTCAGCAGGAAAAAACGGATTAGTTGATTTGCTATGGTGGAAAACATACGCGAACTGGAAAAATACTATTACCAGATAGACTAATGCCTCCATTACACTGACTATGGTTTTGGCCGCAAACGGGATTCGGGTAAAAGTATAGCTCATGCCCATGATGATGGCCACCATATCGGTGAGAATAACGGGATGGAAACAATGTTGCGTATCAAGTGCATAGTGATAGAGACTGTTTTCAATATGCATCACTGCGAACTCTTCACGGTTACAGCCATCCTATCAAAGAGAAACGATACTTGTTAGCTATATGACATATGGTGAAGAACTTACCAATACAATGCCGATAACTGTGAAATAGCCAAAAATTATCAACAGGTATGTGCAAATGCGTATGGTTATATTATGTTGTATTTTCTCCACGACTTGAAAAATTATACAACTAAATTTGCTGTACCTAGTGACAGTAGTTATTCCGATTACAAAACTCCATCAAACACACCACTCACTCACCCCATGTACGAATCATCTTTACGGCCATATCTCCACCAGCATATTTTTTTGTACCAGGCTATGAAAACGATAGTAGTCAGGAAAACCAGCACAGCAATGTCTACGAACAGGCGACTAAATGAGGCGACTTTATGATCCATATGCTGTACGTAAATCAAGCTAATTCCTACAACCCAGGCCAAAAGAGCGCTATATTTGAACATATAGTCCGGCTGACGCATGTACTTCCATTCTAAGCGGGGATCACGGAAATGTAAGCAAAACGAAGTAATTTGACTATGAAATTGTTTGAAGTCCCGACTCTCCCGCCAAAAGAAAAGTTTACCTATGCTGCTCAGCATATAAGAGAGTAATATATTTTTTACTCAATCGAGTTTTACTCACTATAGCGCCCCAACAGGCATCTTGCGGAACTCCTCCTGTAATTGTTTATTAACCGATTTTGAATGCTCACGGGAGCTTACATTAATAGCCGACATCGAGTCCAACATTTTTATATTATGAAGGCTGGGCCTTCCACTTATCTGTGCTGGCACTAAATATGTGACTATATTGTGTTTCAATAGAAAAGGATTCGTGCTGGCTGCTTTAGTACCAGGCAGTACTTTATACTCATCAGCCTCAAGGTTGACCAGCGTACTGGCACTGATATGAACATGACCTGGTAAGCCAGTGGACTCCAGGATATTAGCTATGGTAACATCTTGACCTAGGATTAATGATGGCACCATGTGATTGATGTAAAAGCATTTTTACCCCACCACACTTACCCCAGATGTCGTATTGCAGCTTTGCCTCACCAATTACCCCAGCAAACACACTGCCCGAGTGAACGCCAATACGCATGTCAATATCCAACTGACGATTTTCGCTAAAATCAAAACAATTAAGAAAGTCGCTGAATCCTAAATTTAGTGCGCTATCCTAGCAGAGATCTCAGAGATGTTAAGAGGTACAGGCTCCATGCAGGGAACATAGACTCCTTAGCTTGGTTGCAGATCAAGTTTATTTTAAATTTTCAATGTTTCATCATGCAACGTTACCCTTACATTCTTAGGTAAAAATATCATACATCCTATACACTTACCGCACATCCCTTATATGTGATATCATACTCATACCCAGATTCACACAACACTTGGCATGATCAGGATCTGGTCGCGTTAAACCAGCCACACAATAATAGCAATCACCCAGAAACTTAATTCGCTGCACTTTAAAACGTGATGCCGCTACATCGAACCACCCATAGAGATCGTGCAGCAGTGTCACCAGCTTCTCCACCGTCAATGTGGTGGTCAAATGTGTATAGTTCACCACATCCGCATACAGTATGGTAACCTCTGGATGGTTTTGTATGGTCATAATGCGATCCATAACGCGAATTTGGCTTCGCTTTTTGGAATGCGCTATCCGATTGCGTATATCGTCCTGAATGGGGGTTGCTATTTGTGGCGGTAAAATACTGTGCAACAGCATTTTCTCGCGCACTCGGGCACTGCGCAAATAAATCTCCTCCATGACATATTGATGTCGATCTAGAAATGACGATCGCACAATAATGTCGCTCGACAAGCGAAAGAATATACCCAGCAGATTGCAGCATACATAGTGCAGAACATCAACACTAATGGCATCATGACCATATTTATTCCCGTTCGGGTAACTATTGGATCCCATATAGTTAGCAAAATAGCAGATGTATATTATAGAAATCGCTGTACCCAGCAACACGGGTCCCTTCAAGAACGGCATGGGCAGAAACATATATATAATGAATATTGTGTAGGTACTGTAAAATCCTCGCAATAACCAGTCGTCGACATAGAAATGCAATATCTTAAGCGAGATGTCTGGAAAGAAGGGAATCAGCGGCGTCAGAAAGATCAATTAGCTTTAACTCACCCACAGTGGCACACACCAAAGCGGCAATCACCGAAGTCACGTACATAATCCACAAGTGACGCGACACCAGGTCGTGGTTGAAATTAATACTAAGGACTGATATGACCAATGCTGCTCCAAGAAAATAACACATCACATCTAAGTAGATTATGCTGAGGTGCTGCTTGAAATTGAAAGGTTAGCTACTTGAATTGTATGTCATATAAGTGCGAGCAACAAGAAATACGATGTAAATGTGAAAGAAATGAAGAGGACGCAAAGCGAGAGTAAAGCAATACTTGATATTTCTTCTATTGTTTCTATTTCTCTTTTCACACTTGCATCGCTTGTAAAGCGCATTTCACCATCTCATCCTTAAACCTACTTCGCAAGTCAGCAACAGCAATAGACAATGCGTTGCTATAACAAGAGCGTGCAGTATAATAAATATACCTACGTTACTTAATCGCAATCGAATTTCATATAAAATATATTCTTTTTCCAGACCCAACTCCTTGCATTTTCTCTATAATAAAATAGGCATGCTTTTAGGTATTTGGCTGAAATAAAGTAAAATAATACCAGCGATGCTCACTCATTTGAGTGAATCGATTTTTAACATTTTATATTTTTTTGCTCTCATTAATAGAGCTGTGGCAAGGTGAGTAAGCGAAGATGCTTTATTATTCATAAGATAGCTGTCAAAATCTCGTTAGCAATTGCAACTGAAAAATGTTACTGCAAGTATAAGGGCGTTTGCTTAACAACTCTCAGAGTGTTCATCGCTGGCTTGTATGAAAAATCATTGCATAGATGAGATATCTTTAAGTCCAAATATATTCTTAAAATATATAGTGTTTTTTCCGATTGACGATGCCGGGTATAAGGTTTAATCACGATAATTGTCTTTCTAGAACGGGTGCGATTCTTACCCTCTCCTGCCTTATTCTAATATGCCGGCTCGTGTGAGTACACTTGAGTGCATTCCCTGTTTCAAAACGAGGGCTCCACTAGCAGGACTCATTGTACAAATATTTGTATTAAGATATCGCATATATGGGTGGCTTTTGCTTTTATGTATTTTCGCTTACAACAAGATACCCCCGCTCCCATGATTCTTCCTTGGCATATCTTAAGTGGCAATGCTCTTTGTTTAACGATGATTTCATTTCACTCTCCATGATCTTTAAAATTAAATAAACTGCTAGAAAATAAATACAATAAAGTCAAAGAGCCTACTACCAAACTGATTCCAAATATTTAGTATAAGTTGAGCAGTTTTTGGGACTGAAAAAGACCGAAGTTTTAATACCCTGGCGATTTCCATCAATTTTTGAAAAATCTGTTTGAAAACCTATATTATTAATAAAGTCCGCAAACATTGCAAAAAAAGGTTTTTTTTAGTTAAGCCCATTTCGACCGATTTCTTTCTTCTATGGCAGCCATAAGACATAGTCATTCGATTGTGACCAAATTTTGAGAGAACGAGAAAGCTAAACTAACAAGCTAAACTAAAACTTGCAAGTGCTCGCTTAAATATTTTCAAAAAATTCTCTTTTTCCCATTTTCCGTCCGATCGTTCGTATGGGAGCTATATGATATAGTAATCAGGTTTGGCCAATTTGAATTTGAAAAATTATGTGAAAGCATGTGAAACAAACAAATACAAAATGGCAGGATGCTACCATCAAAATCAAAAAAGTTTTTCTAACTAAGACTGTTTTTCAGACCTATCTTTTGTATGGCAGCTATACCAAAAACTTGGTAGAATTATAAAAAACAGAAAACCACCGAATACAAAGCTTGGAAACATTTCCATTGAATAGAAAAAAGTTTTTCTCACTTAAACTAGTATTACGACCGATTGTTCCTATGGGAGCTATAAGATAGTCATCCGATCCGGTCGGTTCCGACATATTAGGAGTGTGCAGCAAAAAAAAGAGCCCTGATCAAAAATATAAATTGTTAATTGTGTCGGAAACGAATATTTTTATGCGTTGCAAACTTCTGGTCAAAATTATAATACCATTTGCAAGGGGTAAGTTGTAAGTAAGGAGTAATAAAGTCAAAGTGCTCAGCACAGGGGCAGCAGCAACAAGTCTGGCTTGGGAAAATAAAGAATCATTATACCCTGTTCCCATTGAAAATGGAAAAAGGGGGATCATGAAGTTGTGCGAATGTATGTAACAGGGAGAAGGAAACATTTCCGACCCCATAAAGTATATATATTCCTGATCAGCGTGAACAGCCGAGTCGATATAGCAACGTCCGTCCGTCTGTCCGTTTGCCTGTTTGTATGAACGCTTCGATCTCCGAGACCAAAATACCGTTACATCCTAGACCTAAAAAACAGTCAGATCCACAATTTTCAAGTCAGTGTAGGTTTTCAAGTTTCGTGGTTTAGTATACATCAAGCTAGGCCCAATGTATAGAATTATACACTTTAATTGAGCACGCTTGTAATGCAATATTTGTACTGAGTCGCTCTTGCGAGCGATCCTTCTTTTATTCTTTTAAAATCTTCCCTTAAATATAACTTATCTATTGCTTCGGTTGTAAGACGAGGCATGTGTATGTGTATGTGCTTGTGCGTTGGTAATTATCATATGCACACATATGTGTCGGTCTAGTGGGAAAGGGTTAAAGGGTCCCTATGCGTGGGGTTAGATACATCCTGACCCTCGTCAAGTGCCTATTTATATTTATTGCTTAACCATAAGCATTGACTTGTTTATGTATATTAATGCATCTATCGCTCCGTGTGAGTCGTGGGATCGTGGACTTATGTTTAGATTCTAAACATTCTCCAGGGCCTAAAATGCGTCAACCACTTATGTTTAGATTCTAAACACCCAATATTCTGAAAAGTACAATCAGATCGGACAAAAAAAAACGGAGTTATAAGCGAAACAACTGAGCTTGACGTTAGTTAGGTCTAAAGCAGCTGAAATTACTAAATCATGTGGCATACTTCCAGAAAGAACCTTTAATAGCAGTTACAAAAACCGGCTACATTCAAATTCAAAAATTCAAAAACTAGTAAATGAAAACAAATGAACATGGTATTTTGTAGTCGGGCCACTCGACTGCAGCGCCCTTACTTGTTTTATGTATGATTTATTTTTATTTATACACTGTACCGAAGGTACATAGAGTATTATAAGTTTGTGCAAAAGTATGTAACATCCAGAAGGAAGCATCTCCGACCCCATAAAGTATATATATTCTTGATCAGCATCAACAGCCGAGTCGATATGGCCATGTCCGTCTGTCCGTCTGTCTGTCCGTATGAACGCACAGATCTCAGAGATGGTAAGAGATAGGGGTTTGACGTGTATGGGACATATGCTTCTTATGTCTGCAGGCAGATCAAGTTTATGTTCATTGGCCACGCCCCCTCCCGCCCCCGCAATTTAGAAAAAACGTCATATCTCCCACAGTTTTGAAGATAGATGGCTTGTTCCTTCTGGACATAGTTAGTTTTTAGGATAATGATCAAAAGTTATGATCAAAAGACAAATTTTCTTGGTACAGAGTATGTTATAGTCGGGCTTGACCGACACTTATAACTCTTTTAATAAAAATGATATTTGAATTTTTCACTGCCGTTTATAATATAAATACACTAGACAGATATCTGACTTAAATATTTCGTCACTATCTGAAATATCGCATATTTTAAGAGCTTCATTTTCAATTTTTAAACCTTTTGTTTTCCCACAGTGCAATGACTCTGTTGTTTTAATTTAAATAATTTAATTGTATTTCGATTTGTTTACAAGTGGAAAATGCAAATTTGTTGCATAGGCCGTGGGCAGTAAATTGACTGCGATTTAAGCTCGCGTTAATCCTTGGGCCTGCGTAAATGAGCGTATTCTGTGTGCATGCGTGTGCGTGTAAGAGGGGGTAAACATTCCACCATAGATCATTTCGCTGTATTTTTTTTTTTTAAATTTTACGCCTTAACCATTTTTCACTATAATAGGATGACTTTATAAACGTACCTAAAACAATAAAGATCATTCACGAATTTTTTTTTCTTGTGTTCAACTTTTGAAATTTTGACGAAAATATTTGCAAAGTAATCAATTGCTGTTAATGGATCATGCCTTTTCGATTGTCTAAATGGAAAATTTTACTAATAGCACAATTTTGCTTTAAAGCTTGCTGAAATGTAAATATTTTTTTTTAGCATATTAGACCCAAAGTTCTTCTTGTTAAATTTTTTTTTTTTGTGCTCTTTTTTTGTTAGAAATCTGGATAATTTTCCTACAGTGCTTGCTCATAATAATATTAACAATCGCAAATACATTTTTGTGCATTGTTCATATTTGTTGCCTACTTTTGCGGGTGTCGTTTTAAGTGTGCCTGCAAATTGAAATTTAATTTCAGATTGAAAATGGAATTCATACCAATTGGGTATCTTCAGACTCAACTATATTTACATTTGAAATTTCCCTTTGGCCGCATTGGTAGCCATAGCCACATTAGCCCTGGCAAAAGCCAACGCAAGGCCGTGCGGCCAGTTTAATATGTTTGCTTCCCATCGCTTCGTTTGGCTTGCGTATATTCCCAAGTTGCAATTGCACCCAGCAGCAGCCGGAAATTATTATTGGTTTGTTAGTCAAAGTGGCTGATCCAAGATCCCTGTGGTAAAGTCTCTTATAAAGCGCAAAAACTTGCAGAAATAATATTCGCTGTTTCCATTGTCTCAGCCAAGCAAAAAAATCTCTTGCGCATGAACTTGTAAGCTGCATTATGCGTGCGAGCGTCCCCAAAGGGGCACGCTTCCCTCCTGGGACATAATTCTTAAATCCCATCCAATTAAAATGCAGACAACTTGCATATGCAATGCAATTTAATTAACGTCGCTGCGGCATTTTGTTTACACTTCCCCCCCTGGCTTTCTTCTGATCCTTGTACTCGGTCTGTGGGTCAGTCTCAAAAAGCATATAAGCATCCACTCATGCGTATGTATATGTGTGCCTGTGAGCAGCATATCCTTCACTTCATTATGCAACAATTATGCACAGCAAAGCATGCATTTAATCTTTTACCTCACTCCTCTGCCTCATTGTTAATCTTAATTCATTTTCTGTGCGATTTAATACGCATTTAAATGCAAATTCGTACCTGAATTTATAAACTTAAAGAAATCTTCAGGTTTCAATAACTTTTACCTGATTCGGCAGCCTTTTTTATATGTTTGCTTGATGTTTACAACTGACGGCACAGTATTTTATTCAGATGGAATTTGAGTGAAATGAAAATTCGCTCACATTAAAATAATCAACTACGGTACACAATTATCAAAATGCCATCAGGTTATAATGAAAACAAATCCTACGACACAAGTGCATGGTACATTTTATTAAGCTCAACATTTTTTAATTGCACGCAAAGTGTATAATTCTGGAACTATATCACTATGCATAACTGAAAATCCAAAGATCAAATGAACTGAGAGACTGTTGCATATGCAATAAAATTCATTTACTCGTACATAATTAAAATGACTGACAACAAAAGCGGCAGTTTATTGGTTAGCCGTTAATTGCACCACCCAAATCGCTTACCCCAGCGACACGGACGAAGCACGTCCCAAGTCCCAACTCAGCTATCCAGGAACAAAAACAAAACGTGGAGCGATGGCCATAAATCGAAATCAAATCAAATTTTGGATTTGTGGACTATAGAACACTTGGAAGAACTTTTTGCCAACAAAATGCCTGACCACACGACGTCTCTTTCACCCGAACTGGCGAAACTGTAGCTGCCTTTTATGAAATCGTCAACAACTTTATTTGTTTTCAATGGCAATATTTTTGGTGTTTTTTTTTGGCTATATCTCACAGATACAGAGCTACATGACCCCACTAGTGGGGACTGAATCGCTTTTTATTAGTTGAGCCAGCTTGCGTTGAATTGATTTGTTGTTATCGCATTGTTGTGGGCAAATGGATGGAGAGCATGGATGGATGGAGTGGACGTTCCACGGGTGCGGGGCATCAAAATTGAAAATAAAAGGCAACATCTGCGTTGTCAACAAATAAATCAGCTAGACAATTTCATTATTTGACAGTAAACGCGATAAACTGTGACTGCTCGCACCAACCCACTCTCAAAATGAAAGAATACATATAGTTGAAATGTTCGCAGTCAGGAAAAAATAAATCATCTAAGAAAGGAACAATTTTATTTCAAAGATTTTAAAATCAAAGTTTTTCGTAGTAGGTTTAAGAATGTACAAAATTAAATCACTAAGTAATGGGTTGCCACTTTCAATTCTTATATTATTTCAAAATTCAGGCTCTTAAATAGTGCTGTATTAACGACTCCACCATATTGGCCACAAGCAAACGGGGAAGTCCCACAGCACCACAGGCAGTACACCAACAGAGCTGATGTTCAACCGACTGTTAAGGTCTTTAGATTAGAATTATTCGAATTTGTAATTAATCGTTGAATATATTTGTAATTTTTCATTATTTTGTAGCTCCTTAGCTTAAGGTTCCATTTTGGCTTTATCAGAAGCTAAACATGGTAAAGAGTTTAGTGTACTCTCATTTAATACTTTTGGCGATTCACAATTCTGGAATATTTTTCTTTGCAAGCTGTTATTGTTCTAAGATCAAAAATATTCTTGGATACAACAATGTAAAATATTGAGCTAAATTCAAAATGTGAGAACGTTTTTCTAAACACTTTAAAAAGATATGACTGTATTTTGCAGAAGATTTTAGAACTTGTGTGCGACAAATGCACTAAGTACAAATGGGTTTCTGTAATTTAACAAATGTTTTGTAAATTGGATGCAACAATTTACACAAAATGTAAGCCCAATCCCACTCTGATTGTTTAACTTTAATTGTGATTCTTTTTTCCTGCTGAACCAAAATTCGACCCAAAAATATTGACCAAAAAAATTGATTGCAAATTTTCGATCAAGCCCGACGACTGAAGGTCCAAATAAATTTGACTATCAGCTTCTTTTCACATAAAATACTGCCGTTAATCTAGTTTGACCATCGTGAAAAATAACATCTACAAGCAAGCTTACGTAATAGTGCAATTCGCATGTCAAAACAATTTTGCGATTCCCTGTTGACAGTGTTCACATTGTTAACTAAGTAATTTTATTTTTGGGACAAGTTTTTTGAAAGTTACCTTGGCGTCGTTTTGGCACACACAATTAGCAGTTTCCTCCCGACTTGTTTTATTAATTGAGCTGCAAAAGTTCAGCTCTGATCCAGTACTCACACCTAACCATAACCTGTAACCGTAACACGACCTGACCCTAGACGCACTCAGACTCCCATATGTGCATACACACACATACATACCTAAGTAAAACACCGCAAGCCAGAACAGGAACAAGAAGCAGACCCAGCGTTGGAGTCATGGAAACGTATGTATATTCGAATGTGTGTGTAAGTGTACAGAAAAGTTGCTCCAGGGCTCAACCACAGCAAATAAAAGCAGTGGCGGCTGGTTGAGATTGGAGGCAAGTAGTTGGAATGCTTGAATAAAATTTCATTAAATACACCAACAGACAAGTGCACGCAATTATGGTAAGACAGTTAAGTTTTTGACTGTGGGAATCACGCATGAGAACGCACATAGTCCTGGACTCACGCATTCCAACAAAAAAAAACAATTCTTAACTCGTGACGGAAATTTTTGTACGTTGTGGGTTTTAGTTTTAACAATTGCCTTCATTTATGTCGCAAAACTTTCAATGTTTAACTTCTCCAGGCATTGTCTAAGCGTGTGTGTTTGTATCTGTGCGGGGGCGGAGAGTCTACTGTGCGTGTAATAAATTTCAATGCCTTGTCGTTTAATTAATGATAACAAATGGGGCTGAAGACCAGACGAGACAACATACCCAACCCTAGAACTTGCCTCCACATGTGCGTTTGGCGTTAATTCAATTTAACAAATATTGACATATGCTAATTCATATAAATGTTTGTCAAGACCGCCGCCTCTGAGCCAAAGCGCGCTAGGGTAAGGCTTCAGGGATAATTGATTGTAAAAACGGCAATGAGCCGAATTAAAGCGCAATTATTTGCAGCAGAGTAATCCATGTCAGTTAGCATAGCATTTATGTGGATTTTGCGGTGAACTGCCACAATTGAGTTGAAACATTAATCATATTCCATACATTTGTGTATGAATGTGTGCGTTCGGAAGTAAATGAGGTGAATGCGCATGTGGAAAAGTATTTTAGTCCCAACCGCCCAATGGTCTCATCCGCTGCAATAGGTCGTTTATCTATATGCGAGCAGGCTGCAGATGTTTACTCCAAGCTTGGTAGAGGCTTGCCTCACCTGGTCTTGCGACTTTCCAAACACCTGTTTTAGTGGAGCTTTATCGGAAACGGAACTTGCTACTTTTATTGCTAGAAAACAAAATTTTAATTTTCGTTCAAGGTTTACCAACTTAGTGGTTTTTGGACTCAGTTCAGTTACTTTCCAGCATGATCAAACACGTGGCCAAACTTCCTTATATCATCAGCTTTGTCAGGAGGCACTTAGGCTCACCTTACACCTAATGTGGCCGTTGGCATTTTTGGGAAATTTTACAACCAATTTCTCTGGACAATGCCATTGTATGGTCCAAAAATCTAACAATAACTCGATAATCAATGGCTCTGCTTATGACCAGTCCATCGTCATCATCATTGACGGCATCTGAACTTGATGGCCAACACATAATGGCAGACTAATGACAATAATCGCCTCGCTTTTTGGCCTGGCCAGGCAGAAAACTAAGTGGAAGGGGGAAACTGCGGACCATAAGCAGTTGGAAAATTTATGGCCCAGGGTATATGGGCCGCCAGCCTGGTTAAGTCTGGACAAGCACACAGCAGGACATTCGATTTATAAATGAGCCGTGCGTTGTGCTCATATGAAAAATATGTTAAATTAATGTGCCATAAAGCAAAATGTCCCTTTCGGCTTGTCGTTCCGTTGGCGCTGTTAAAACTGGCTTTCAAGGTCGTACCAAAGAAAGTTCCAGGCTGACACTTTATTAAATTTAAAATCAACTTGCTTGCGGTCGTGTCCTTCGCATCGCTCACACACGTAGCGAAAGGCGTGGTTGCTCGGGGGGATTGGAGGAGACGCTGCTGGCATGTACACACCATTATTGCTCCATTAAATTTGTAAGTCAAGCATTTTAATATTTGGGGCAAACAATGCAAACGAGAATCAAGAAAAAATAACAGAACTCCTCGTTTACCATGCACACAATGCACACACGCGATCCGTTGAGAAAGGACCCTGGAGCCCAGAGAAACGCAGAGACATGCTCGCATTTTTATAATAACAACAGCAGCAGCAGAAGGAGTACAAGGGCGGAAAAGGAGCAACGCCGACAAAGATATGCAATTTCGCATATGTACTTATATCCTAGCGACATGAAAAGGATCAATTGTGGCAAAACGAATTGCATACGAATGCGCTGCGCTGAGCTAGGCGGTAGGGTAAATGGGTTGTGGGAGGGAGTGGGGACGAGAACGAGAACAGTCAGCTCTCGAAAGCAAAACGACAAAGTAATCCGGGATTTGCATTTTATCGGAATGCGGCATTGGCAAATGGAGGTGATGTTGTTGCTTCCAGCTTTTTACTGAAGAAGACAGACAAAAGTGTCCGTTTGTATGTTTTGTGATGGTTTATACGTGGGACATATAATGAAAACAGAATATTTTAAATTTTACCTTAATAAAAGTTTTTAGCATCCGGATTCGATCGGCTTCCCCCAAAGTAAGACTACTGCGAATGACTCTTTGACAATGAGTGAGCCATGACTTCTGGCATCACTCGGGAGCCGACAATCATCACCAGAGATCTGACATTTGTGTGTTAAATATTAGTTAATAATTTAGGATTTGCCATCTCGACTAAGTAAAATTATCTTTAAACTTTTCTATAATAATTCCCCATTTCAGCAATCGCATAAACAAAATATATAAAACTTTCTTCTCGTTCTTACACGCTCATTTGAATGACATAAGCCATCGCTATCTCTGTTTGGCCGTAAGTCAGTCATTTGCATGCGTCGCATATTTGTCGTTACAGCAGCAGTAAACTGTTTGTTATGCAATTGTAGTCAGAGAGAGAGTTTGTAAAATCGACATCTGTATATATGCGAATGTTCCCTTAGTTTTTATACCCTTGCAGAGGGTATATTGAAATTGTCCAGATGTTTGTAACGCTTAGAAGGAAGCATTTCCGACCACATAAAGTATATATATTATTGATCAGCATAACGAGCTGAGTCGATATAGAAATGTCCGTCTGTCCGTCTGTTTCTATGATATCTCCTCCGTCCGTTTTATGGCTATCGCCACTAAACTTTGAACGAAGTCTTCTGGTACAAATACGCTGCACATTTGTAGAAATATGCCGGATCGGATGACTATAACATATCGGTCGAAAAACTAGTTCTAGAGAGAAAAGCTTTCTTGTTTTTATACAAACGTCTCCAAACTTACTACTACTAGTTTTCAATGCTTTTCCATAATTCTGCCAAATTTGGTCGAAATCGGAAATCCATATAGTATAGCTGCCATAGAAAAGTATGGTTAGGAAAATAGCAAAATAGGTTTTCTCTTGGGAAGAAAACCTTTTGTTGTTTTTAATGTGAGCCTCCTTAAAATTGGCAAATATTTATTTATTAGGCTTTTATTCTTCAAAGTTTTGTCAAAATCGGATGACTATAGGTTATAGCTGCCATAGGAATGATCGGTCGAGAAACTAGTTTTATACTGTTTTGTGTTTGGCAACCTTTATAATTGTAGTTGGATAATAGCCGGCTCGAGGTTAGGTTAATAAAAACCTAGCTTTAGTGAAAAAAACTTTTTTGTTGTCTAAGAAAACGCCTCCAAACCTTGAATTTCTTAGTTTGTTAAGCTTTCCCACGATTTCACAAAGTTTGGTCGAAATTGGAGATCTATATTGTATAGCTGTCATACAAAAGTAGAGTCAGAAAAGCAGTCTTAGTGAGAAAAACTTGTGTTTTTAGTGGAAATTTCCTTCAAATTATTTAAAAAACGTGCTGCAAGGGTGTACAAACTTCGGCCGAGCTGAAGTTAACTTTCCTCTATTTTTTGTACACTTGTGAAGTGTATATTAATTATGAATTATAGAAACTATGCTACATGCTGCTAATATGTAAGATGTAACCGACAAGAACAATCTTGTAGCTTCAATAGAACAGAAGTGGTGTCTACATATATCCTATTTATATAAAGAAGTCAGTAGATGCGAGCTCTTGAAAGTATATTAATACTTCGGCGCTGACAAAGCTAACTTAGCCTATTCATTTTTCCATGTTCGCAGTCGGCAGCTTATACGTATTACATATTCCAGCTGCAGCCGCGTCTTGCGTAACGAATTGTAAACTGCATCTCCGGCCAGCAAAGTGGAACAACGAAAGCGTAAATATAAAATGGCTTGCTAATTCTTAGCGCCGTTGACGTTTGTAATCATATTTTAGCTTGTAAATGCGGTAAGCGGTAAACGAACAGGAGGTGTAAGTAATATTTTTGACACCCATAGCAGGATATGTACAGTTATAGAAAATATGCGATTTGCCAACTACGTGACGCTTTTGTTGGATCTTTCCCTTTTGGGCAACAGTTGCCAGTTGAACTCCCTTCCTTAACTCACACACACACACACACACATTGCAAATGGCAGTTACTTTTGTTGTTGTTGGCATACCAACTTGTGCTCACATTTTTTAACGTTTTGGTGAGAAAACGCATTAAAATTTGTTGCACGTCGCATAAATGCTTTGACTGTATGTTTGTGTGTGTGAGCGAACGAGCCAAACGAAGGGGAGGTGGAGGGGCTTGGCCACAGCAGTAACTGGCCAGAAAAGTTTTCTACGCGTCTGCACTGCAGGCAAATAAATTTGCGGATACCGAATCCGAAAACAGCACATAAAATCACAGCTAAGGTGAAACAGGGATAGAGTAAGAGAGTGCTAGCACAGATGTTGCCGTTGTCGTTGATTCGACATTGCGATGGGTTTTGATTACATATCTAAAGCCCAACCTTAGTTATAACTATTAAAGCCACAATTTTTTCCAGACTCAACACAAAGAGAAAATATAAGAACCGCAGCAACCTAGATTCCGACAAGGTCAAAGTTCTTGGAAGACCCGCCTACTTTCGGTATACCAGCAAAGTCCAGATGACGTTGAGAAGCAGACCACCAACTCTCTGACCCATTCGAAGAGGTTTTTGGCATGGTGACACCTTACATATTATCAAAGCAGTGACTATACGCGTCTTGGACATTCTGTTGCAATGTCTGACCACCACTTCAAGGTTGTTAAGGATTTTGTCCACTTTGGAACGATGATAGCCGGCGAAAGCAACATCAGTCTTTAAAATCCACAAAGGATCACTCTAAGGTAGTTACGAACCTTCTGTCTTTAAAATTTTAGGATTTACGACATTTTTTTAAATTGCAAAAATTAACTTGTTTTGGCTGCAGGTAGAAGAAGATGTTTTCCCATACATGTCAAGCCCATATCTCTTACCTTTTCGGAGATCTGTGCCTTCATACGGACCAACGGACAGTCAGACAGACAGAAAGACATGGCTATATCGACTCGGCTGTTGGTGCTGGCTAATAATATATATTCTTTATGGGGTCGGAGATGCTTCTTTCTGGTTGTTATAAACTTTTACATAACTTAATATACTCTGAGTACCTTTGGTACAGAGTATAATAATACACAAAAATCTAGCTATTTTAAAGAAAAGCTTTTAAAATATCAGAGCATTATTCCCTCAGTGTGGAATGGCTCTCATGTTGATTTTGGTGCTAGGGACACTCAATCACCATACCAAATGTGAAAATCCCAGACCACTAATTGCAGAGCATCTATCAGATATAAAGGGCAAGGAGTGCCACTGATTTGTTTTACGCAGGCAAATGAAAGAAAATTGTAAATTACTTTTAATTAAAAGGCACAAACAAAAACACCTGCTGTTCCCACCCACGCCCACTCACCAAAGCGGAAATGAAATCGCAGCTAAGCTCGATCCACAACAATTGCCATTCCAGACAACAGTCAGGCAGATGTTGTTGTCCTTTCCTTTGTCTATTGGCTAAGGAGACCCAGAGGAGCCCAGCTCACACACGCACAGAATATATGGCAGCATGTGTAGTGGAGCGCGTTTTGTTTATAAATCGCCAGGCCACACGACAGACAGAACACGCAGCCGTTACGACGTGTAATTCTCGCTTGCCCTTTGTTTGCGATCCGATTTATACAATTAGCAGAGAAGTCGAGGCTTCATCAGGAACTTGCGGGGCCGAGATTGAATTTGAATACAAATGCGTCATACCGCAAAACAAAATTGCGAAATTATTTTGGATGCATTCTCTGCTGTTTCTATAAATAAGGCAGCGTTTTTTTTCAAATAAGTTTTCCCAAACCAAATTAAGGTCTATCGTCCTCGCTTGCCGCCAAACAGTTTTCTTACATGAAAAACTCGCAAAACTGGCCATAAATTTTGGCTGGGTTCCTTTTGGCTTTTCATTTACTCTGCTTGTTTTTCCTCCGATTTTTTCATTGAATTTGATTTTCAGCAAAACAGAGACAACATTGGCTACTGGCAAACGGCAACTGGGTAAATGATGCAGGCGGCATTGTCGTTTAGCCTTTGTACAATTGCAAGTGAAATTTTTTGTGGCTTGTCAGGCAAAAATGTTCAACGAAGGATACAGCTAACCAACATGCATTTTCAAGTGCCTGCCCCAAAGAGTAGGCAAAATTTTTAGGAGAATGAGGGTGTAAGGCGAATTGGATTTTAAGTACACTATGAATAAAACATTTTTTATTACTTGCAAGCCATAATTAGAAACTGACAGCAATACTTCTGGTGTCAGCAACTAACATGATGAAGCTAAATTCATTAAGATTTAGAAAAAGCTTCAGATAGTAGAAAAGAGAAGTAATGACGTCGCTTGTCCGCTTTTCCACGTGTGCTTCTATCATTGATCAGACTAGCAATACTTATCGATCTACCTAGCTTAGACTCATTGTAATGATTTTATAGCTGGAAGCAATAGCAATTGGCGATACATTACTGAAGACACTGATAGGCATCTGTTGACTCAGTTTGTCTGGCACCACAATAAAGAGATTTATATACTTTGGCTGTCGGCTTGACGAACTTATACTTGTGAAGTTTCCATTAAGATGACTGCCAAAAAAAAAATCTTCTATGAAGTACACATATTCTTAATCTGCACTAACATCAGGACCAAACCCAAATTTGGGCAAGATGGGTTCATCCCATTTGGTTTGACATTGGGACCGAATAAAATCTCGCATTGTGTTCCCAATATATGGTTTTACCTACTGCAAAAATGTTTCTAATTATGCGCAGTTCATTTTTATACTTACTTTTCTTCAATCGCAATTGCATATTCTTTATGCACTTCAAAAGACAATTTTCAGCATCTTCATTGTAGAACAGATTTATGGCAAGTTAATATGCCCATTTCACACGGCCAGGCAGGAGCCGACTGAGGGCATAAAAAGTTCTGCTATTACTGTGAGCTGGCACACGGCAAATTATTAGTTGAGCATGTGCCAAAAAATATTGCTGAAGACGACGCCTCCTCGCGCTCTTTTCGTAGCTCGCAGCAAGCTTGGATAGTAGGTCGCCAAATTTATGGCCGTTGTCTGTCGCGGACAAAGAACATCTTTGAATGTTGTATAACTTAAGTGCCAGTGCAAATTTTCTGCCACATGAGAATGCACTTGAGTATGTGCATATTTTTAAGTGTGTCTGTGTGTGTAAGTGTGGCTGTGCCACTTCTCAAATATTTTGGTGGAATTCTTTACTTTATGAAAAGGCATTTGGCAATTTGAAGCAGACGCCCATTTGGCAGCAATAATTTTTCCCTCAAAAGTTTCAGTTGCAGCTTTGTTTTTTCGTTAATTAAGAGAGCTGGCAATCAGCTATAAAGAGTCCAGTCCGCAGCAGGTCATAAACAAAATGCAATAATGCTCAACATGACATCAAAAACCCGCCGAATTCCAAACTGAACAGCACCGAGCAACGGATTATTCTCGAACATGTACAGTGGCCAATGAACATAAGCACCCAGACATTGGCTTAATTAAGCAGCAATAATTGCGCATAAATATGCAAACCATCCGGCATCTCTGAATTGAGTATGGGAAAACCGAATGAAAAATTTTCGTATGCAGAATGGAGATTTTAATTCAAAACTTGTAGTGGATTGTATTAAGGTTTCTTTTTTTGTCGAGCCGATGAAAAGCTATTAAACCATTTAACGGCTACTTTGGGACTTAGGGAATATTAAGTATTTTATAATTTGATTTGATTCAAAAAGCGGACGAAATAATCGGAAAAGTACATCATTCAGCCAATTCAGGATGCTGGGCATTTGTTTATGCCTCTTCTATCGCCTTGTGACCGGTTGCGGTGCAATAGGAAGTGTGAGTGGCTGTTATATAAGAGGTCGATGATTCGATCTCGCCTCGGAACATCAGAGCAATAAATATTTAATCTGCGTACAGCATAAGTCTACCTTCATGCATAAATTTGTGGCTCTATCTCATACAGTCTCTGAGATCGACGCGTTCATACAGACGGACGGACGGTCAGACGGGCATTGCTGTATCAACTCGCCTGTTAATGCAGATCAAGAACTAGTCCCTTAGTGCTGGAGCTATTTAGCTGAAATTTGCCACAGAGGCTCCTAAAAACTGCAAACTGCAAATATGCCAAATAAATATCTCGTTTTGTATTTATCTCATGCTAAGCTCTAACTACAATTTAAATATGGCTGCTTTTATAATTGTTATTGTTCGGTTGGGTGAGGGAAACATATGTCGAAACGAGAATTTTACACAAAACATTAATTACCTGTGTTTTTTTTCTGTTCTTACCACCCAACCGAACTCATATTTCATTTCGCTGTATTGCGCCCCGCTAGGCCATTTTATACCTGTGACATTTTGGATGTGTTTTTATACCCTGTTCCCATTGAAAATGGGAAAAGGGGGATCATGAAGTTGTGCGAACAGGGAGAAGGAAACATTTCCGACCCCATAAAGTATATATTCTTGATCAGCATGAACAGCCGAGTCGATATAGCCATGTACGTCTGTCCGTCTGTCTGTCTGTATGAACGCATCGATCTCAGAGACTATAAGAGATAGAGCCACGAATTTTTGCATGAAGGTAGACTTATGCTGTACGCAGATCAAGTTTGTTTCAGATTTGGAAAATTCCACCCCGTCCCCCTTTTATCCCCAAAAAACCAAGACCTCCTCTAGCCATACTAGACCTAAAAAACCGTCAGATCCAAAATTTGTAAGTTAGAGCCTCGTGTTTCGGTATACATTAAGCTAGGCCCAATATCTATCTATTCTGAAAAGTACAATCAGATCGGACAAAAAACACCGGAGTTATAAGCGAAACAGTTGAGCTGATAAGAGAAATTTTAGGTTCTGTAGGCAGATCAAGTTTGTTTAAAATTTTGGCCACGCCCCCTCCCGCCCCTGCAATAAAAAATGTTGAATATCTCCTACAATTTAAAAGCTATCGAGCTCAGATTTTGCAGTATAGTGCATGTGACCAATATGTACAATCTCACAAAATTTCATAGAGATCGGATAATAAATGGCAGAGTTAAAAAAACGTTGCATACTTATCTGAACCGCTTGAGGTTATTAAACACTAATTGCCTTGAGTAACGGGTATTTCGAAGTCGGGCAGGGCCGACTTTAACTTACGCTCTCGTTTTTATTTCTTTGTCGTAATTGCGGCGAGACAACTCAAAACAATTCGAGGTCATAAAAATTTTATAAAAATAAAAAGAAAATAATTTGTGTAAAAAAATTAATCTTATAAAGCTCTAAATACAAAAGACCTGTTGAGGGGAGTGTTTGATGAAAGCAGGCAAAAAATTATGGCCAACAATTTTGTCTAGAACTATGCCGGTCATAAATCATGGCCATAAATAACAACATAAATGAAAATTAAAAAAAAAAAACTGTGCCGGTGGTTTTTGTTTTGCTTAGAAGAAAATGGCTCACGGCCATGAGCCAAATGGAAAAGCAATATAAATATTAAAATAAGATAACGATAATTATAACATTACCCTAAATTTAATTACCCTTAGTGCGCAGATACTTATAAAAAGTACATGTTATGAATGTTTTACTTGCCACTCGACAGGACACAACAAAACTGGGTACGTGTTTACTCGCTCTCTCACCCAACGCTATCTGAAAAGGATAGAATAGACGGTCACACTAAAGGGAAATGCACTTGAATGAAGGTAGGGATAAAGGTTTCGCTAAATTCCCATTTTGAGTCAGTGCAAAACGCTTCTGCCCTGTCTATTTTAATAAATAAATAGTTCTCTTTATACATTACTAGATGGCCCGGCGAGCTTCGTACCGCCTAACAATAAATAGCTGCAGTGAGTTAACTTAATAATATCAGTACAAAATAATTAAATTCAATAGTTTAAAAAGATAATTGCTTTGATGAAGCACTTTGGTTAATACTTTTCATTGAAGATCCTTGTGGTATACAAAATTTTTATACCCGTTTCTCGTAGAGTAAAAAGGGTATACTAAAGTCGTGCAAATATATGTAACAGGCAGAAGGAAGCATCTCCGATATCATAAAATATATATTTAATAGCATCAACAGCCGAGTCGATATAGCCATATCCGTCTGTCAGTCCGTCTGTATGAACACCTAGATCTCAGAGACTAGAAGAGCTAGAGCAACCAAATTTTAGATGCAAGCTAGTATTGTATTTCAAATTTTGGACACGCCCCCTATCAAACGATACCCGAAATAATTCATCGAGCAAACCTTCTTATTAGTTTCCTCACCATTCAATGGATTTGTCATCTTGAAATTAAAATGTTAATTATCGTCTCCTTGCCAAAACATCAGCGGGTATTGCAACGGGTTATATGAACGGTGTGTTGCAGTTGCCCAGTTGCCCATCGCGTCATGTAAGAACAATATCGCGTCTTTCTGCATGAAGAATTTCTCTTTTAACTGCTGTGTTGATCGCTTGACGCCGATCAAGTTATTCCTCCATACTGCCCATGAAGTATATTTGCAAAAATTTATTCTGTGCATTTTCAATAGGTTGCAATGATCCAATTCGATGGTGAATCTGGCCTTCAATCTTGAATGTCGGATTAAATACATGTTCTTCGATAATGTTTGCACCAAAATAAAGTCATTTGAAAACAGCCGTCGTATCTTTGAGTGTTCGCTACAAAATGTCGTGATTCTGGAGTTTCGCTACGAAGCAATGAATGCAATGGCTCAGGTGGCGGTGTCAATGATGGTAATTTCACTTTGCCATTGAGGCAACACAATCCAGGCGTTTCTCCAGCAAACTTCGATGCGACACAATGCGCGCAAACAACCATCCATTGGACCATTGCTAACGACAGGACTCGAGCTGTAATCTTTTTTGTGCAATCGTATAGAAACGCCGCTCGATACATATGAACACTTGAAGCATTTCTTCTTGCACGTCGAAGATTATTTCGTTCTTGATCTCTGCGAAAAGCTCGTTGAATTCTCATTTCCATCCGGGCCGTTTCACGGGCTGTCTCTCTTTGCTCTTGTGATTGAGAAGCACGAAATATGCTCATATCGCTGCGCTCCTCTCCTGCAATTTGTCGTTTTTCTTCAGTCAATTGACTCGCGTTGTTGCGAATCCTCATTGCATTACGGCTTTGTTGGGACAGATTAGATCTTCTGGGTCGCGGTTTAATTTGACCAACAAATTAAACAAATCAAACAATTCAAGTAGCAGTCACAGACTGCTATCTACCGGTGATTGAAAAATTTATTTAAATACTTTTTATGAGCGATTCTGTTAGGCGGAGTCGCTACAAATCAAACAAATCAAAAATCATGAAAATCCGTCCAGCCGTTTTTGAGTTATAAGTGGTGTAACTAACCCCAATTTTCTTTATATATATAGAAGAAGAAGAGAAGAAGATGTAGGATGTCTGTATTTTCTCTTCCATTTGAATCCTACGTTTACCATCCGATATGACATTTGAAGCACATAGTTTGTACTATTCCAAATGCTGTTCTCCCTTCAACCCCAATTTAAAAGACAACAGAGCCGTTCAACAACAACATCAATACATTCATAAACTTGACTTCCAGTTCCATTTCCGCTTCCAACAGGATCTGCATTAGCAATTCAAATTCAATGCCCGCCATTAAACTCATTAACTGCACACAGATGCAGAAAGGCACAGGCCGAAAGGATTCGTGGCAAGCAGATATGGAAAACAAAACATAAACAGCGGCAGTGTTTAGTGGGGGATGGGAGGGCACTTTAATGAAGAACTGTCTTCATTACGAACTACATTTCGAGCTGCTTCCGCCTTAGCATCGAAGGCAAAAACTAAACATAAAAAAGATGGGAGGAGGCCCTCATCACCATCGTTTGCATAGACAAGCCATTTGCACGCCATCCGCTCCCTACCCAAGGTGCAGGATAATTGACTTTCAAATCAGTTTGCTATAAATTTTTATCGGTACTTTTGATGCTGTCGGTTCCAGTCACTCGAGAAGAAGCAACCAGGACGCCAGCTATGCTGTGCGAAGGGAGCAATCAATTGCCAACGTTAGAAGCTGGTGGATAATTGCCAGCAGCACTAGGAACTGGTTGGCAGCAATGACAAAACGCCACTAATGAGTTTTATTGAGTAGTCGTCCGCTATAGTCGTTGGAGCCGGGAGTTCAACTTTCTCGCATGGCTGTATACTTGGCGTAAGCCGAATTTCATGACTCATGGAAGCAGTTTATCGAATCTGCAAGTGGCCCCGCAGGTCAAGAGAGGGCCACATGCTCCACGTAATTGCAATGGCTGCTTACATGTAAGCCGCCAGCCAGCCACCAAAAATAAAGTAGCCAAAAAACTCTAAAAAAATCTTAGTAAAATAAAAAATGTCATAAGCATGTAAATAATATGCTGCCAATTAGCAGGAACAAAATTTTGCCCGCACCAGAAATTGAAATCTAAAAATCTTTTCCCAAAAGTAGTTTTTCGACCGATCGTTTGTATGTCAGCTATGTGCTATGGTCATCCAAATTCGACAACACTTTCTAGAGTTGTGTGAAACGATATAATTTAAAAGAACATATTTCTAATTTAAGACGTTACCATTTAAAACAAAATCGCTTTCCTTACTAAGACTGTTTCTCATACCTATTTTTCCTATGGCAGCTTAACTAAATAGTGGTCAGATTTTGATCAACCTAAACGGAAACATTAAAAATCATATAAAACAAATAAGTACGGAGTCTGGAGACGTTTTTATTGAAAACAAAAAAATGTGTCTCACCCATCGTTTATATGACTGCTATATGCTATAGTCATCCAATGTGGCCGGTTCCAACAAATCTGCAGCGTATTTTTCACCAGAACACTTCGTGCAGAGACTGCTCAAGATAGCTCAAAAACAGACGGACGGACGGACAGACAGTTAGACGGCCGGACGGACATGTCTATATCAACTCAGCTTGTCATGATGGCAAATGACATATATACATTATGTGGTCGAGCTGTTATGCAATGTTATGTGCAATCTCATTCCGATTACTCCGAAAAAAAAATTATAATCCTTGAAAATAAGATTTAAGAAGCTACATACTCTTAGGTAGTTTTAGGGTATCAACAAAAAAATGTGTGTAAAAATAATTGTGTAGCGACAAAAGGTGGCATCATTAGAAGAAATATGTGGCCAACCTTCTCCCCCTGACCCGTCTCAAGTGGCTGACACAAAAATAAGTCAAGCACCAGAATTGCCACAAAAAAAAATTGAAAACGAAAATACATTTCGTCCCAAGAGGAGGTCGGCGTAAGACTTGTCCGCAGGACGAGAAAAGGGGCGTGGATGGCGCTCCCTGCGAATGAGTACGAAAGAAAACATGATAATTTTTCATAAAAACCGCCAAATGCGCATATACCCCGAAGCTAAAAAGCGACCAAACTGGCTGCAAAAGAAAGCGAACGAAAAAATTATATAATTTTTTCGGGCAGGCGTTTAAGGGGGCGTGGCATGTCATGTTTATGCGACGTCTTTTGCCATTTAGGCATTCCAAATGCTTTGCCCGAAATCCTTTTTACGTGAATTTAGCCAAGGACAGAGGCAAGACAACGCCATATGGACTGTGAACGGGTGATGGAGTGGTGTGTAGGCGTAAACGGCAAACACTGGCTACAGAAATGTCAACGAAACAGCCACCGCAGAGCACTCTCCCCCCCAGGGCGCAGCTCATAATCTTTCCCTGGTGAAATATTATCAAATTACGGCAATTGATTTAACCGCCGGCGGGCTACGTGATGCGGGGAATGACTTGACCAACTAGCCAGAAACTTGGGATTGCTTTTGGAATTGTAGGATCCCAAATTTTGGGAAAAATAATAGGCAAAAAGAAACCAAGTAGATCAGCTTGAACTATACACAGATAAACAAGGCAATCAAGAATCAAGCTCAAAATAATTGATTTGATCTTAACTTTCTGGTTGAAATTTTAAGTCGTATGAGATTGGTCTTAATACAAGCTCGAAAGGCTTGAAGCAATCCTGAATAGCGCGTTTCAATACGAAAAAAGTGCATACACAAAAAGAAGCCATCTTAAATTATAGTAAAAACAACAAGGAACTATTATTTAATTAAATCATATAGAAAATCTAAAAAAGAACCCATTGGGTCTTGTCATACATATTTAAAGCCTCCTATTTTTAAATGCATTAATTACTTAACTATAAATTACAATTAATTACTTCTCAATGGACGAAAGTATATGGGTCTAGTTTGTTGGCCCACCATCTAAAGCTTTTTTGGCAGTGTCTTGAAAAATTTTAAGATGAAGAATGTTCGTAAATGTACGTTCAGCGTAGGATTCTTGATCCAAGAGCGAATTTGTTGATAGAAGAATGCATTTATGATCCAGACCATGATCAATACAAGAAGAATAATCTTCCTAATCTTCTGTTTCTCAGCGCTGGTTGCTGCAGCAAAATACATACTTATGCAGGTACAGTGTATTTTAAAGTCGGGCTCGACCGAATTTCATCCTGTTATTTTTATACCCTGTTCCCATTGAAAATGGGAAAAGGGGGATCATGAAGTTGTGCGAATGTATGTAACAGGGAGAAGGAAACATTTCCGACTCCATAAAGAATATAAATTCTCGATCAGCATGAACAGCCGAGTCGATATAGCCATGTCAGTCTGTCCGTCTGTCCATCTGTCCGCCCGTCCGTCTGTCTGTCTGTATGAACGCGGTCGATCTCAGAGACTAAAAGAGATAGAGCCACGAATTTTTGCATGAAGGTAGACTTATGCTGTACGCAGATCAAGTTTGTTTCAGATTTGGAAAATTCCACCCCGTCCCCCTTTTATCCCCAAAAAACCAAGACCTCCTTTAGCCATCCTTGACCTAAAAAACCGTCAAATCCACAATTTTTAAGTTAGAATGTAGGCAACACCTACATTTGGGATAATAAATTTGTAACATTCATCTTCAAAAATTCAAAAACAAATAAATGAAAACAAATGAACAGGGTGTTTTGTGGTCGGGAAACTCGACTGCAGCGACCTTACTTGTTTTTATACTCTGTACCGAAGGTACATAGACTATTATAAGTTTGTGCGAATTGTTATGATCAAAAGACTGTTCGCTGCTGCAGCGCAGAAGCAGCGCTGCTTTCAGCTGCTACTGTAGCATATAAATTTATGCTGAGCGTATAATTTCGTTAGTACAGAGTACGCTATAGTCGGGCTTGACCGACTTTCTTTCTTGTTTTTGTATAGTTTAGTTCTGTACTTATTTGTGTGAATATTGCAAGTATATCGATGATTTTTCTTAACAATAAAACTCTTGTTTGGCTGAAAGGACACTTTCACTTTTAAGGGGCAATTTTAGACAACCTTTTTGGTCCATGGAAAGAAGTGTAAGAGAGTCAGAATATGCTTGAAGTCGAGGTTATAAGCGACATCGACGTTTTAACATTAATAAAATTGCGACAAAAATTGTTCTCTAAAATTTAAAGTGTCATTCCAGATTTACATATAGTTTTCTCGTGTTATTTTGCAGGCTGCTTTTCTTTTTAATTGGAAACAACAATCATAAACAATAACATATTACAACCTATTTCAAGTACCTCCAACGCCTTGGAAGCACTTTTTAAGTCAAATTTAAGTCCCTCAAGGAATGCCTCTAAATAAAGACATATTTTGCTTCCCAGGAAGAAATTATTGGATTTGCCACCCACACCCCTTTCCGGCGCCACAAGTGATTTATTTCTGTCAAGTAATTGGAACGCGTTGCCCGGGACGATCGAATGCTGGCATAATTAGTGGTATGCTCAAAAATAAACCATAAATAATCGTCCCTTACACCGAGGCAGGAGTACGCAGAGAAAAATGGCGCCGTAGTATACCCTGCAAATTGTCTTAGGCCTTGCATAAATTACTTAAATGTTCCGCCTCTTCTTTCAGGGGTGGCGCGGCGAATGGGCAATTTTATTAAATTACATTCGTGTTTTGGCAAATTAATTACGAAATTATGTTGTCGTCTGGTGCCGCCTAACGAGCTCTGTACATCTAGCTACATATGAATGTATGTGCCCAGTCTAAGAGGGAGAAAGGGTGTTGTCCTTGATGTCTTGCCCATGCATTTCACTTATCTCTGACTGTCGGAGCGGCAGCAATTCATTCTGTCCCAGCTTCTCAGTTAGGGAATATTAAAAGTAATTTCTGCTCATTTTTGGCATATTTGGTTGTCTGGGTAGCAAGAGAGAGAAAGAAGCATTACCCCAAAAATAGACAGCAACAAAATAAATACCAAAGGAAATCTCAGTCGCCATAAATTTGACTTTATGTTCATGGCTCGCTTACCAAATTATGTTTACAAATCATTCTCTGGCACTCCGATTTTTCGCCTCAGTTATCTAATTATGGCCCCAACAAGGTCAAAGCTTCAACATTACTCATACGCCGCATTAGCCGCTAACCCAAATCATTGTCGAATAAATTACAAGCATTTGCTTAAATCTGTAGTAAAATGGAATGAAAATCGAGTTAAAAATCACATTTGCATATTTTGTGCATAACAATCAGAGAATGAATGGCGTGGGCAACCCTTCACACATGACGACTACCTGCTAAGGAGTCGCAGTCTATCCACCAAATTGATCCAACTATCTCTCTCTCTCTCTGCCCCTTAGCTGGCAGCCAGCTGCCTTAAAACGCATGTGTACGCTTCATTTATGCATTCATCAATCAGCTAACCAAGTGTAAATTTTTGCATTTCCTTGAGCGCTGAAATAAAACAGAGAATTTGAATTTTTCCTCCTCCACAGTTTGCTTTTGTCTTTTGGGCTTTTGCCTTCGCCCTTCATTTATTTTATTTTGAAATATATAAATCGCACCTAAAAAGTATGCTACACTAAACTTTGATTCATGGCGCAAACTTTCCGTGTGCGCACACACACAGTTCCTCGCAGCTGTTGCCCACAACGTTCCGGTTCAACGCTTTTTACGTGCTCAGCTGCCACACCCCCCATTACCCTCCCCGCCTGCTTTTAAATTTAGCTGAAGCATAAAAAAATCGAAGAGAAAGCTAGCACCAAAAATTTTTGCAATTTTCCCTTGCGCCCATTTAGCACTTGGCCATGATACGCAGTTTTCTCTTTTATTTGCTGTGAAAATAATAGAATCATAAACTGAAACGGGTGGCGCCGGGTCCTCTTGAAGTGTTTGATGAAAATTTCGACACTTAATGATAGCACACGCAACAGGAACGTGGCCATATGCTAGCCCAGGCCAACACATCATACAATAAACGTCAACGGCCATGGCCATGCACCGCAATTGTGTTAACCAACGGAATGGTGACTTCCACTCGCGCTGCAACAAAAACCATGTTGCCTGGTAATGACGTTGGTCCAACTCCAGTTTTAGTTCAGACCAAATCGGCGACTACATAAATAGCAGCCTGGAACTTGGCAAGCTACCAGTCAGGCCAATATAACCAACGAGCCAGCCCCAACCAAAATAGCCCCAGCATGGATATGCGCGAAACAAGCCACGAGGCAGAGTGAGTGAGAGAGGGCTGTGCGAGCGGGGAGTAAAGCGGCTGTGGAAACTATTCTAGCAAATGCTGCCCACGAATGTTGCCATGACCATGCTATTTTCTAAAATTGAAGTACAAGTCAAATGTCAAATTTGATCCACAGCTATAAAAAGAATAAGCGCTGAAACAACTTGAAAAAATTTTTATATTTTTTGAAAAAATATTTAAATTTAACAGGGACGCCACAGACAAGAGGGGATAACAGAATAACCATAAGATAGTTCATGAATGGTGGTATGGTGACGCTTCTACCAAACTTTTTCTGTTAACTGGGTGACCTTCATGGATAATTTAATTAGCAGCACTAACGGAACACTGACCAGAATCTAAGTCAGACAATTTCATTGCTAGTTGAAGATTCACTAGACCCTGAAGATGGAAGCATGTCCGCGCGCTGAAGCTGCATCTTCATTGTTTCTCGTCGTACTCGTCTCCTACTTGGATTGACATCTTCTGTATGGTGTTCTGCGACTTAATTGGTTTGCCTTTTTAAATTCCATTTGCAAAACGATTGGAATTAATGCTTAGAGATTATACAACCCTAGCAACGACCTTTTCCACTTTCACTACGACTGCGGTTATTGCTCCCCCCTGTCTGATTCCTGCTTAATGCTGCGGTGTGCTGTGGCATGTGTCTTTCTTTAGTTCGGCAAATCGCTGCGGCCTCCGGGCAACTCAAAAATGTTGCATTTTTGATTCGGCATTCGGTGAAATGTTGCGTGCCCGACAACCGCTTTGTGCCTTGCTGTGGTCCGGCTGCGATTTGCAAGCCATTGCATGAGCTGGTGGCCATGGCAAATGCTGAAAGCCTTCATGCCAGTGCCATGTCAAAGCCGTCGCCAATATACGCCTAGCTGCGCAAATTAAATAATGGCAGTCAGCGCAAAAAAAAAACAATTTCACTTAAAGCCAAATGCAGCACCAGGATGAAAATGAAACTGTAGCCATTGTAGTGTGTGGTACCCATACACACACACACATATGCATAAACAAAAAAACTACACATGTACATTTGTAAACACATTTAATAAGTTTATGCAGAAAGAATATGAAGAAATTGTATTGCCGACTGACAGGGAAGCAATTTCACTCTATGTAGAATAAGTGTAACATATCTATGTGCATGTCAGAATATTGTGGGTTTACGGGCATCAGTGAGAAAATTTTTCAACACAAGTTTTACCAACTTTAAGGTGAGCTACATTTTGATAATTCCGAGATGTTAAGTTAGGAAGTGATATCCAGACCACACAGTTTAAGAATTTTTAGCTAAAACTTGCCAAATTTTTTGGAAGGTAGATAAGTTAAGAGATGATATATTTAGCTGTTTTTTAAATTTGTAATCTCATTTTAAGAAAGTTATCTCTTTTTTAGCTTGCAGGCTAATATACTTTTTCTCAGCTAGTCTGTTTTAAACAAAAATGTGGGTTTTCTAGAGTATTATAATTTCAAGCAGAGTCTTGCAACGCAAAGAAATATCAATTACCGACCCCATATACATATATTTTTGACCAGGCGACCGAGCTAAATCGATTGAGCTTTTTTCATCCGTCTGTTCGTTTCTACGCAAACTAGTCTTTTTGTTCACTTTCGCTGACTATTCCATATAGCTGCTATAAAGTGAGTAAAACTTTTTTTAAGTGATCTAAGCTTGATGAATTTGCAGCAACACAATGGCTGCCATGCCAGAGATTGGTTTGATAAATGGTCTTAGTAGGAAGAATTTGTTTGATTTTATTGGTACATTCATAACATTTAATTATGTAATTTGCTCTCTGCGAGCTTTTGTTAAAATGGGATGATTATAAAAAATTGCTGCCATACATGGGATGCAACCAACTTTTTGGATTCTAATGGCAGCAGTTTTTTCATTTTTTGCTTTCTTTGAATCGGCCATTATTAATTATATATGCAAGTACTTGCAAGGGTGTTAATATGTTTACACAGACGACGCTATCTTGGCCTTCTCGTTTTCGCTATTGAAAGGATAGAAAACTAGTTTGACAATAATCATAAAATTAAAATTAATATTATTAAAAAAGGTTCGATTGTTATCACTTTAGTTAACTGATGCGATGACGAAATAACATTCCGAGAAGCAAATGCCGAAGAGAATAGACTTTTTGTTTTGATGTATTTTCCGTTTCAATATACGTACTGTATTGGAGAAAGTGGCTTTCCGAATTTGAAAATTATGTTAAGATGAATCAAATTGCAAAAGCCAACATTTAATTGATTTGTGTGCTTCACTATGGCAGACCAGAGACAATTTATTTTGTATGGAATGTAGGAGAAGATGCGTGGCGAAGCTCAAAGCAAGACTTGGTGGTCACCTTCTAAAGATCGTAGAAGAATTTAAAGCCAAGGTCAAAACAAGAGCAACACATGCTTTGACCCATTTATCTGTGGCCGATGAGATAAGCAAAACTTTGTTTCTTCAATGATGAGTTATATTTACTGAGGGTGCTTTAAATGGCTTATGCTTTAACTTCTGAACGGATTCACGCCATCAAACTGGAAGATTAGGCTCTTGGAAAAAACAAAACGAAGAGAGTGTGCTCTCTGTCAAATATAGTGACTAGTAACGAAGAAGCAACATTTCCAGAGCGATTCTTTCTATGTTGGCTATATGACATCCGATCTGAATAGATTAACAGCGTGCAAAATTGCTGATATCGCCTTGAACGAAGGAATGAATTTTGCACCTTTTCTGAACTCAATTTCAGCAATTGTCGCACTCTCTGGTATAAACGAAGTTTAAACACACTCACACACTCGCACTTCGTCTGTGGCTCGCTCTCGCATAAGGTTACATATTTTTTAAGCCAATTTTACAGGCCACTGCCTAACAAGGACATTAATTGGTAGCTGGCTGCAGCAGCAGCAGTTCGCCTGACTGCCGTCCTCTGGCTCTGTGAATGGCTCGCCTCTCTGCCCCTCGCGACACGGCCAAAAGAGTAGTTAACTGTATGCGTTTCGTTTCGCTTTGCACTGGGATTTTTTTTTGTTTTTTTTGTTCAGTATTCTTGGCTCTTTTTCATGGTTTTTATTCACTTCAATATTTACTTAACCCTTTTTTGCACGCTGGCGAGTTTAGGCTACCATTTTGTGTTGTTTTTGCTCTTATTATTAAACATGCCCTCGCCTTTGTTTAAGCTCGGCCAACTTGCTTAAATATTGCATGACGAAGCGACTGCGGGTTCCGTACCTGCGCTTGTTAATTAGTTGTGGGTCTGCTGGCTTTGCATCCTTGGCAACATACGAGTGCTTCGTTTAAGGTTGAAATGTTTGTGGCAAGTTCGAAGTGCCAGACGACACTGTTTCTTATTCTGCGACTGGCATGTAAGAGTGCGATTATATTCGCATAATTATCACGCTGACATGCCTGCACACAAACACACACAATGAAGGGGAACCCATACAGAGAAAATGCCAAAATGTAATTACCCAGCAAACAAACCGCAATTTCTCGGTACACACTTACTCACACACTCATCTAGAAACTAAGTGAAAGTGGACACGCAACAAGCAACACTCGCCAGCTCCAGGACCAGGTAAAGTCTTACCCACACACACACTCACTCCCCGGGTTTTTGTCATTGAAGGCTTGCGTGTTGTTGGCTTGGATCTGGGTCTGGAGTGGCGTGGGTCTAGGTTTGGGTCGGCACTTTGATGACGATATCGTTAATGTTACCGTTGATTGTGCCCAAATGGGCCGGCACTCAGCAGCCATTCGCAGCAGGAACTGTTCGAGGGTTTAGTAGTAAATTTCGTAATTTATTTGGAAATTGGCAAATATTTCACGCAACGCTTTAAGCGTTTTTCCTTTCGCCTTTAAAATATAAACATCGCTAACAACATAATTCGCATAAACAAAAGCACCAACACAAACAGCAGCTGCTGGTGCTGACCAACAGTGACAACAGCAGGCAATATCCTGTGCCAGTGCGGGGGGCGAATTCGGTAGACAGCATGCAAATTCGGAGTATAATAATGATGATGTGCTAAAGCCCATAGTGCTTACATGGTAATTGGTAGGCCATAATGAATGCAAATATTTTTGGCACTAGGTGAAGTGAATGACCGACTATAACTTAACGGAAATTAATTTTGCTTTTAAGCAATAGGTGGAATTTTGGACACGATCTACAATAGTTTGTTTAGTTTTGCAGGTTGTGAGCTATTAATTAAGGATTGTATTAAAAATCACTGAAATAAACGCTCATCATACTCGGCCAAATCAGAGGTTCCAACCGTTCGAGAATTAAGACAGGTTCGGTTCAGTGTCTCATCGAGGGTTTAAACTTAAATATTTTTTTAAAAAGATGGAGCAAAGGTTACTGTGACTTCACCATGTTAGCTAAATGCCATGTAGAATGATGACAGATTTATTTAAGAAGAGACTACAAAAAACTGGTACCAGCTGATAGATGAAATGAACCGAACCGAACATTTAAAATTTGTCGTTTTCGATAAGGCTCTAAATTTTGTATCACACGCTAGCCTTAGCGGCTCGGGCGGTTTAGTTCGGCTCGCTTCTGAGCCTGGCTTGCATCCCTGATTTTAATAACATGAAAGCTCAAATACGCTAACATTCAAACCAAAAAGGATTTTCCCATTATATTAATATATCGGAAGTTACCTTCTCACCACAGTTGGAAATCTTTGAAACTGCAGAAAGGCAAAATATAGAAACAAGCGTACATGATAGAAAGGGTAACTAGAGGAACCCAAAGTTGTATTCCATGTTACGTTTAAATATTTTGAAAACGAGACTTGTTAGCCATTTATTTGTTTGCAACCTAGACGCTGTTGAAAAATGTGTATTCCTATTCACTTTTGAAGTTTTATTATTATTTTAATGAACACCGTTTGACGATACATCTTGTACTAAGTCTAGGTGGTTATTAATTAATAAAAAATTTAAAAAAAAAACAAAAACATGGAAACTCGTAAGCACGGACCTCTCGCTCGCAAGCCCCACTGCGGCCTTAATTATCGCAAAGAACGCCTGTGGGAGAGAAGATATTTAAATGTAAGTCCAGCTGCAGTTCATCTATTCGGTCAACATAGTTCAATCTCCTTGTTTTTCTCACAGGCTAGATGTAAGGAGTTGGGACTGGAGAATGAATATACCTTGTACGTAATTCGCTTGCGTTTGAGTAATCTAAGCGTATTTCTCCTGCTGCACGCTATTATTGTAGCAACGCATTGTATCATGCTATTAGTAACTTGCGAGGTATCAGAATAATTAGGTAAAGTAAAGAGATGGAACACATGTGTAGCTAACTCTCTATATCCCACCAGCATCCTAGCATAATCTACATTGATGTTATATGTTATTTGATTGGAACATTAGTGGTCATATCAGTGCTTGTTGCCAATCTGAATGAGGATCTGGTGACGCGTCATAAGTGGATTATGTATGTGACTTCGGTGATTGCCACTTTGATGTGGGTGGTGGTGGGTGAGTAAGACTATCCATACATTTTAGCGCTTCTGATATTCCTTTTATAGATCTTTCGGTAAACCTGTATCATTACTATGTAGATGACTGGGTATTGGGATCCTTTTTCGATACTTATATGCTTTTTGTTGTGTACATGTTCCTGCCTGTTCCGTTCATCCTAGGTCCCCTTATTTTAGGCACAGCGGTTGCTGTCTTGTACATTTTTTACTTCATGTGCTATATAGCCTCCAAGTATCACTACGAGCTAGATAATGTTTATAGCTACAAGAGCATGAGCGTAGATATCTCCCACTACATATGCTTTAATCTGTTGGGCATTTTCTTTCGCATAATGAGCGACATTATTGTGCGCTCTTCCTTTCTGGATCGGCATCAGTATGTTATGGAGGAAATCTGGTTGCGAAGTGCCCGACTACAGGAGCAAAGGCTGCTGCATAGCATTTTACCACCGCAAATCGCTCGACCCATTCAGGACGATATACGCAATCGGATAGCGCATGCCAAGAAACGAAGCCATATTCGCGTTATGGATCATATAATGGCAATTCAGATCCATCCAGAGGTAACCATACTGTATGCGGATGTGGTAAATTATACACACTTGACTACCACACTGACGGTGGAGACACTGGTGACACTGCTGCATGATCTTTATGGAAGGTTTGATGTAGCGGCCACACGTTTCAAGGTGCAGCGGATTAAGTTTCTGGGCGATTGCTATTATTGTGTGGCTGGTCTTACACGACCAAACCCCGATCATGCAAAGTGCTGTGTGGATCTGGGCTTATGTATGATTTCTCATATCCGAGAGGTTCGGTAGGTAGTCTCTAATTTTGAGTATTATTTGAATTGAAGGATTGTTTTACTCTAGTGCGGAGCGGCAACTGGATATTGATATGCGTATTGGTGTTCATACTGGCAGTGTGTTTGCCGGTGTTATTGGTGAAGCAAAACTGCAATACGATATCTGGGGTGAGTTCATTGTAATATATACGACGGTCTGTTAACTTTTGATTAGTGTGTAGCTCAAGCCTAACTTCAAAGTCAGTTGGAAAAAATTCTTAACAGTTTGAAGGATGTACTTTATTTGGCAAATCTGCCAAACCAACCATTTTTTTTAGTACAACATTCTCGAAAATTTCTCACAAAAATATAGCAAGTCCGAATTTTAACTTGAGGCATGCACAAAAATTAACGTTGCCTCAAAAAATTAACCAAATGTTGAAAATATAAAGCCAGTTTTTACAGTTGAGTGCGTTGTTTGCAAACAAACAAACTTGATGTGCCTGCAGACATAAATAGCATATATGTCAAACATGTCAAACCTCTATCTCTAACCATCTCTGAGATCCGTGCGTTCATATGGAAAGACAGACAGACGGACATGACGGATATGACCCGGCTGTTGATACTGATCAAGAATATATATTCTTTATAGGGTCGGAGATGCTTTCTTCTGGCTGTTACATTCTTTTGCACAAACTTATAATATTCTATTTACCTACGGTACAGAGTATAAAAACTCAAAAAATATTTGGCACCAAAGCCCTGTGGCGGTCCCTTTGTTGGCTATATATGATATAGTCATCCGATTTGGCCAAAAATTTGTAAAATTATGTGAAAGCATGTGACAACAAACAAATACAAAATTGCAGGATGCTACCGTTAAAAACAAAAAAGTTTTTCTAACTAAGACTGTTTTTCAAACCTATCTAATGTATGGGAGCTTTGAGATATAGTCATCCGATCCGATCGGTTCTGACATATTAGTAGTGTGCAGCAAAAAAAAGACTCTGTGGAAGATTTTAGATCGATAGCTCCAAAACTGAGAGACTAGTTCGCGTAGAAACAGACAGACAGACGGACAGAGGGACGGACAAAGCTCAATCGGCTCAGCGCGTCCTGACCCTGACCAAGAATATATAAAGTTTATGGGGTCGGAAATGAATATTTTCATGCGTTGCAAACTTCTGGGCAAAATTATAATGTCCTTTGCAAGGGTATAAAAATAACATGAGCACAAGAAAACTAGGAGCCGAACTATTTTCTCTGGATGGGAAGATTAAGCTTATAGAATCTGTGAAGAGGAAGCGATTGTTGTGGAACCTTACGGATGATCACAGCAATTTAGTCTTCTGAAAAGTGAATGGGACGATATTGGAGCGCAGATGGGGCAAGACGGTTCAAATTAATAAATCGCTAATGAGTGCAAAGAAGTGTGGGTGGACATCGGAGTGTTAGACCACCGAAAACAAGCCTAGAGAAGGATCAATTGCAAGAGTGGCAGCTACGGTGGCGATGTTATCGCCATGATTGCTGCGTGCTAGTCCTTCCACGACATCGCTAATTTGCGCTCCTTATGTTTTCTTCAGAATTAATCAATTTATTCAATAATTAAAATCCAAATTAAACTGTTGGCAGTGTGACCATAATGTATGCAGGTATCTAGAATCTGGCCAAACTAGACCACTGGTATTTGCTGCTTCTGGTATTTTTGTTTTGGCCGCTCCTCTGTTGTTTTGTTTACTAAGCTTAAATCAAGTGTACCGAATAAAAACTTGGTATTTTATTTTGGGAAATGACAACGCCATAACCTTGATAGCAGTGGTTCACCAGAGTTACTTTTATCAAATAGATCCAGTCATATTTCATCATATTTATCTAAAGAGATGGCAAAACGGTCTCGTCAAAAATATATGTTTGGCTATTACATTATATTATCGTGTCTTTAGAGAGACTTTTTTGAGATATATGACAAGTGTACAGGCAGCTTTACCAACCACAAGTGATAGCAACATATTATTTTGCTCTCGCATGTTCTTTCGGAAGTATGAACCTATCAATGTACATAAATAAGCTAAGTATTAAGATTAAATCAGGACCTAATAGTGGATCAGGACCGTTAGTGTTTCTTTCCATCTGTACATTTTTTATACGTCCCTTGATCTACATTTACATCTAACTTTCAAACATGGTTTTTCTAGCTATTTTAGCCTCTGAGATCTAGGTATTCATACAGACAGACGGACAGGGCTATATCAACTCTAAACTTTATGGGGACGGAGCTGCTTTCTTAGGCCTGTAACATACATTTGTTAACTAGACATTATAAGCCTTTAAATTGTTTATATCTTGTCTTTATCGATATTTCTAGGCCAGGATGTTACCATAGCCAATCGCCTGGAGTCTACTGGTTTGGCAGGTCATGTCCATGTCAGTGCCAGTACTCTAGTTAATCTCGATGCGAGCAATTATACTGTTTTGCCCGGTACTGAGGCTGGCGGCAAGGATCCCTTTCTGCTAAAGCATAATATCGTCACTTTTCTAGTACCAGCATCAGATAATAGTTCACAATCGAGCAGCCATCACTCCGTGGATACATACGAATCAATGTCAATTATAAATTTAAGTTCAAGACTGGATCAAGACCGTTCGGATAGTACACAAACTACGGTTAATAAGGAGCTACATGAAGAATTTCGTAAAATGCCTGTTGGGACTCTGCGGTAAGTTAAATCAAATAAATCATACTTCGAATTTAGTCATACAAGACCAAAAGACAAAACGAGACCAAAACATTAAACAAAATTGATCTGCCTGCAGGCAAGACTAGCCTACGTATACCATTTGGTACTCTAGCTTTTCTAGTCTCTTAGATCCTTGTGTTCATACAGACAGATGGACGGTTTGAATGACGGACGGCAGATGTGCCAGAGATTTATAATAGATAAAGATTACATTGATTGCATCTTGAGGGTAGTACCCACTTTTGGACATTTAGTTGTGTGTGTGTAAGCAGGGTTTGGCACCACAATTTGGGCTCGGTAAGTTTATGAACTTGACCACGAACCGATCCAATGAAGTATTCTGAAGTATTTTTGTGGCTTATAACTATTATTTAAAAACAGTGTATTAATTATTGAAGCAGCTTACTTTTTGGCAAGTTAGCCTTAAAAGAAGTTCTGAAAATTTAATTCTAATATCGAACACTAAATATTATAACTAATATATATATTGTATTGTTCTGAACAGCGTAAAGCGCATCTTTACCTTCCGTAAGGCTAAGGATCAAAGACAATTTCCCAATCTGGTCACCCCGGTTTTTATGCATTTTCGCGACCCCCATCTGGAGTGGAAATACATGCGTCAGCCGGACTATATGTTCAAGTACAGCATTTTATTGGCCTGGTGCATAGGACTCAGCTTGATCTACATACAGATTGTGGATAGTAATGCCTCGTGCTTACAATGCCAAATTATAGACGGTGTAGCATCCTTAAGTCTGTCCCTATTGTTGATTTTGGCGTGGTTTAAGAAATTGTGCTGGTGGATTTATGGAGATTCGGAGACTAGGCATAGGTGATGCTAAATCGGTTGTGCAGAAAATGAATAATTATTTAAATCGCACCAATAGATACAGCAGGATAAGTTGCTTTTTGTTTCGCGTTGTTCAAAAAGTTCAACATAGTCTAACAAGCCGGCTGTGTATTTATGTATTTATTATCGTAATCTATTCTATGGTCATTGGAATTATATTGGTAAGCACTTCGAACCATTAAGTAAAAAATATGATATGTATTTGCTATCATTTAGTGGGACTGTGATCGCGATGAGTTCCAGGTGATGCACATCGAGAGCAAACTCTATCAATATGATCTGGATATGCAAATGTGCTTCCATCCATGGGTCGTTACGAATATGGTGGCACTCATCATGGGTATGAGCTTTACATTTAGTCGTATCCCGTTTGCGGTGAAAACTATGGTTACTGCATTGGAAGCTGCGATCTATCTGATAATGGTGTTTTTCCAGTTTGAATATATTTTTCATCATAGCACCACCACCAATCCGTTTTTCTTTACGGAGTACGCACACAGCATGCTGATCATAATTACACTGGTAATTTTATTTTTGAAGGAACGCCAAACTGAGTTCAATAGCAGGATCAACTATAAGTGAGTAATGAGACTGACAAATATGGCAAACCCCAAAAAGTATATATATTCTTGATCAGTGTGAACCAGGGTTCGTAAAATGCTCAAATGATATTTTTCAGTCATGATAATTAACATCAATGAAAAAAATTTTTATTTTCACTCGTGTAAATAACATTTTTTTTTCACAAGAAAAAAATTATTTTTTTCATGAAACTAACACGAACATTTTTTACACGCATGATTCTTCTATCACGCGTGTGAGAAATTTTAGCAGCCTCGTGTAAAAAAAAATGAGAGCAACATTTTTTTCACAAAATTTCTCACACGGGTGTAAAAAATTTTTTTAATATAATTTTCACTGCATTGGTGTTGGTGTGTATATGAGAGTCGGCTGTGTGTCGTATTCTCGTGTGCGGCTGCGGCTCGGTCAGGCACACTGAGCTGACAAACGGGGGTGGAAAATTTAAAGACGCGAGTACCTGTGCCTGAACCAGAACCACGATGCTCGAACTTGAAAATTGTGGATCTGGCGGTTTTTTAGGTCTAGGATGTATAGAGGAGGTCTTTGTTTTATGGGAATAAATGGGGGACGTGGTGGAATTTTCCAAATCTGAAACAAACAAACATGATCTGCGTACAGCATAAGTCTACCTTCATGCCAAAATTTGTGGCTCTATCTCTTATAGTCTCGGAGATCGACGCGTTCATACTGGCAGGCAGACGGACGGACGGACAGACGGACATGGCTATATCGACTCGGTTGTTCACGCTGATCAAGAATACATATTCTTTATGGGGTCGGAAATATTTCCTTCTCCCTGTTACACACATTCACACAACTTCATGATCCCCCTTTTCCCATTTTCAATGGGAACAGGGTATAAAAAGCTGGTGTTAGATTCAAATCTTCCGGCATGCTCCCTTTGGGTCAAACTCTACATAGGAGTTGGTGCCTGCACTTTACCGATTCATCATTTGATATTTTTATACTCTGTACCAAAGGTACATAGAGTATTATAAGTTTGTGCAAAAGTAAAGGAATGGTGAAGATTGGATGAACGGTTTTCGAGTAATGATCAAAAGACTGTTCGCTGCAGCAGCGCAGAAGCAGCGCTGCTTTCAGCTACTTCTGCAGCATCAAAATTTATGCTGAGCGTATAATTTCGTTGGTACAGAGTATGCTATAGTCGGGCTTGACCGACTTTCTTTCTTGTTTAGCCTTTTTATGGCTAAGCAAACTTCGGTTGGTTTATTTATTTATATAAAATCGATTGGTGGTAGCACTACTTCTCCACAGGCGGCATTTTAGTAAAATTTTCAAGTCAAGTGTCTTTTTTTCTCATTCTTTTTCCGAGTCTATATCTCATATGTGCGTTCCATGCGCTCATAGAACTGGTCCTTTGTCGAGCTGTCCTAGTCTTCTGGCTACCAACGGCGAGGTGTGAGTCAACTTGGGGCGCAGTAAGCCGGTTTCGATCTAGGTCCGCCATGTTGAATCGGGCAGTAGCTTTACCCCACTACATACGCCCCCAATAACCACTAAAAATTATATTAGTTAATAGCAATATTGTTTTTTTTTTCATTAGTTGGCGGATGGAACTAAAAAAGAAACAGCATGATGCCGTGTTGGCTAATAAGTCGATTATCATTCTCTTGCATAACATTCTGCCTGCTCATGTGGGTAGGTTTAAGTATTTTCGCTTTCCCAAAAGATTGATTTACTTTAATGCAATGTCTTGCAGTAAATGTCTATCTCACCACCTTGGCCAAACATGAACTGTACTATGAGAACTATGAAATGGTTGCCGTAATGTTTGCATCGCTCAAGAACTTTCAAATGGATCTGCAGAGCCTGCGCATACTCAATGAGATCATTACCGAGTTCGACAGATTGGTATAGGCTGTTCCTAAAAGATGTAAAGCATATTGTTATGGTGATCATTTTTTTCCAGCTTTTATACTACAAGGACTTTTATGTGGTGGAGAAGATTAAAATTGTGAGTTGCACCTATATGGCGGCTTGTGGCTTGGACTTAAGCTTTGCTGGTGCTATTAGCAGACAGTCGGACGAACGGAATTCTGTGATGGAAGAAGGTGAGTGGGCACACAAATTGTAAGCGTGTATTATTTATCATTTTTGTACATAAAGTGGAACAGGCCCGACACGCTCGTATCGCTACTACAGACTCAACTGGTGGTACCAATGAAATTCCAAATAATGAGGAAGTGGTCTTTGTTATGACAACCTTTGCATTAGACCTTATGCGTACTCTCTGGTCCTTTAATAATTCATATAAAAATCTACCATATGAGCGTGCCATAACCAGTGGTGACATGACAATAGGAATTTCCTGTGGTGAGGTCATGGCTGGCGTAGTGGGTGCTTCTCAGGCCCATTACGATATTTGGGGCAATGCCGTGAACATGGCATCACGCATGGACTCCACCGGCCTGGTGGGACATATTCAGGTAACCGAGGGGACGGCCAAAATTTTACAAGAATTTGGAATCCAATGCATTTATCGTGGCATGATATTTGTGAAGGGTCGCGGCTTGTTGCCTACTTATTTTGTGGGCGTCAGTAGTGATTATCATTTCGTGCGGATCGCTGGAAAAGCACCTCGAACTGCCAAACATTCAGAAGACTTTAGACGACGCCACACTTTGGCTTCAACCGGAACGATCTACTCTGCCCAATACAGCACAGAGCCGGATGCAGGAAGTAAGGATAAGGATAGTGACTCTGATTAACCAGGCATTTTAGGTTGGTCTTAAACTGCTATGGGGCCATCAGCGCCATTTCATTTAAGAAGTTTTTAAATGTTACTCAACTAAAATGGCGAAGGTAGCCTCATAGCAGATAAAGTTCTATCTAAAGTGTCGCGGTATAAATGTAGTCCAAAGGCAGACAATTGCAGTGGGCTTCGATATTGAATCTTACAGCTTTTCCTAGCCTAAATTATGATAAAAATAATTCCTGCAAATTAACAGTCTATAAACACTAATGTTGTAAAGCTTCCTTTCCTTGAATTATTGGGGTCCAGTTTGGTAAATACAATGGGCATTGTTTTCTCTGGCCTATGCTTAAGGAAAAATATTCGATAAATCTCCAGAATCTTGCCCCTACATGAAGCCGCTTTGGTGGTCTTATAATGCATGTATAAAAATAAAAGTATATCGGAAGGCTTCCAGATGGAAAAGCCGCTTATGGTATCACAACCCTCGAATTGTTGGCTAGTGAAGAGCCCTGCCGCTTCAACCATACCAACCTATCCATTTCGAAAACTTCATAAAAGTATATACAACGAAAATCATCATGCTTTGTTTATTAAGCTTTAAGGTAAGCCGCATATTGTACCCTTTCCAGTTCCCCCTTCGCATTTTGCATCTTGCTAATGGAAATTTCTATTGAAATACTGAGAGTGCACTTAACCAAATTACAAATGAGATGCTCTCACTACTCCACTCTCGACACAGTCAGTGCTTTCAATTTTTTTTGTTTAGTTTTACAAAATCCACATATGTACATAGTATGTAAATATTCAATTAGCAGTAGAACAACAAACACCCCGGCGAACGAACTCGCACAATATGATAACTAAGCAGAGAACCAAAAAAAAACTTTTTATTTAATTTTCACACCTGTTTTCAGGGAAAATAAGTTTTCCATTTTAGTTCTTATTTGAATTTCACATGGATTTATATTTGATGGGGTTGGATTTCGTTCGACAAATGTTTTACATGTCAAAGGAATGTTGGACAGTATCTGTCCGGGTGAAAAACTGTCTAACGCGTTTTATTTTTTATTTCTTTTGTTTATGAGCAGAAAGCTGTCTTCAATTACAGCAAACAATGCCAAGCGCCATCATCATCATTGTCAGGACCTCGTCATCGTCATCATATTTGGCAAATTGCTCGTAAAAATGGCTTTTAATTGCACGTGTAAAAAGGTTACACCCAAAACTCGACTCTCGGCTCTTGACTGTGAAATTAAAACTCTGCCAGGATTAATTCAATTAACCTGCACAAAAAACAAAGGGAGGAGGTCTGATCTCTGAGTTGGAAAATCATTTTAGAGGCTTGCTTTCGCCTGCCTTCTGCTTTTGACACTTTTAATTGGTAGGCGCAGCAAATCATTAATTATATTTCGAGAGAAAAATGCATGTCACTCAGGGTTACTAAAGAGAATTGCCAGTTGAAGGGTTCTGACAGAGAGGAGGACTACCGAAAAACCTGTGAGGACAGTAATAACCATTGTCTTCAGGTGAGGGTGGAAGAGAGAGAAAAGAAGTGCTTTACAAATAATAAAGTAAACATTTGTTTGGTAAATATTATTATTATTTGAACAAATTGATACACAATTGCAAATTGTGTCCAATTGGAAAGCCATAGCAACGTGGGCCTTAGGCTTCATTGATAAATAAATGATTGTGTTCATATGACTTTTGTTCAGCACTTACATAATTATGTAATCAGGACTGTGCTCTTACTATTATTGGTGTGAACTGGATTCTTATACGGGCTAAACACTAGATTTAAACAGAACCTGTTCAAATTATTCACTCTTAACCCAACTTTAAACCGAACCAAGAATACAGAAAATTGAGAGCGTAAGTTTATGTCGGCCCTGGCAGACTTCGATATACCCGTTACTCAGGGGAATTAATGTTTAATTGTCTCTTATCTTTAGGAAAACGGGGTCTTCACGGATATTCTTGAGCCGATCCCGGAAAAGATTGATTTCATTACCGTTTTTTTTTTAGTAATCCCGAAAAACAGGATCACTTCAAGCCTGCTCCGGGACTACCTTGTTTTTTTCGCGCGCGGCCATAATTTTATATATGTACTACACACAAAATTGGGTTGTTCTAGCTTTTCTAGTCTGTTCATCCGGACGGACGGACAGATAGACGGATAGGGCTTTATCGACACTGTTGATGTTGATCCAGAATAAATATACTTTATGGGGTCGGAGATGCTTTCCTTTGCCCGTTATTATCATTGGCACGACTTTACTGCATTTTACTCTACTTAAACGACTGAGTCTCAATATCGTCAGTCTTAAACGGACTCTTCACTTCACTTTTAAAAGATGACAACACAGAAGTATATCTCTGTGAAACTGTCACTCACTGAAGCTGCATTATCTGTGTCGTCGAAACTTCTAAGTAAGAGGGGCCAAGAGCCATCTTATGACGGCGTAGACACCAATACAGCTGATGAAAATATTTGTCGAGCAACAAGCACAACCACGCCACGAGCTGTTTTATGCACACGAAATCGCTCGTCGATTTCGTAAGAGGCATAGAAGAAAAACAAGGAAGAAAGTCGGCCAAGCCCGACTATAACATACTCTGTACCAACGAAATTATACGCTCAGCATAAATTTTGATGCAGCTGAATGCAGCGCTGCTAGCAGCGAACAGTCTTTTGATCATATCTCGACAACCGTTCATCCGATCTCCACCATTCCTTCGGAGGATCGATAAGTTATCCTTATTACTAAATATGTCCAGAAGGAACGACCCATCTATCTTAAAAACTGTGGCAGATATGGTTTTCAATTCAATGCAATTTTTTAAATTCCGGCCAAATCTGCGCTCAGCATACATAGCCATGTCCGTCTGTCAGTCTGTCTGTCCGTATGAAGAATATATATACTATATGGGGTCGGAGATGCTTCCTTCTGGCTGTTACATACTTTTGTACAAACTTATAAAACTCTGTGTACCTACGGCACAGAGTATAATAAGACTGAAAACATGCGAAATTTTTGCAATTGTGATATGCGTATCTGTCTATGCGCAGCATATTAAACAATGGACCGAAGGATCGAAGCAAAATTTCTACCCAAATCCATTAAGATATTGGTTAAATTTGGTTCGAGCTCGACAGCTTCGCAAAGAACGTTTAGGTTGGCAGCATTGTTCCGAATTGAAAAAATTAAGTAAGTAAATTCAGTATCCACGTATTAATTTCTTGCCAAAATTTTTTTGTATTTTCGTGCTTGTCATAAGTGCCATTTTAAAAATCCAATTTTCAAAACCCACTTAAAATAACGTTTTACTTTCCAGTTTTCTATGTTTCCCTACATCTCATTCACCTGTGGTGTTGACGATCCGACTACTTACTACGTGATGGACTGAGCTTCTTGGTCCTTTGTCCCCTTCTACTACTGCTTTGTTCAATGCTCACCATCTTGGTGGCCATATCTATTTTGCCGATGCTTGCTCTTGGCTGGTATTATCGTTAAAATTGTATTGGATTGGCCCAACATGCTTTGCTGACCAACTGTATAACCAACTGGCTGGCCATTGTGGCATTCGAGTCAGAACCAGATTTGGCCTGCATGTCCGGGCGACTGAGTGTGTTTATACAATTTCTTCTTAAAATGCAATTTTCAAGACTTTTTCTGCTTTCAAGCTTCTCCACCATTTGGCCACGCCTCATTTTTGCCTTTGCTTGCATGTGTCAAAAGGTATTTTTACGTTCAGTTTCGTGTTCGGCCACATTTCTGGGCTGGGGCCAACCAGTCGACTCCAGTCGAGTTGAGTCCCATCTTGTGTGCAGGTAATGTGGCACTTGGCTAAAATGGTGTGTGAAATTTTATGCGAAATGGCTTAAGATGTTGTTGTAACTGTTGTGCTGATATTTCTGGAACGGAACACAATCATTCTGCTATGTTGCACATAAAAAGTTACGTTGAGTGGCAGTTTATATACGGGAAGCAGGGGTAAGTGGACTAGTTGGGTTAGGTTTTATTTTTTTTCTGACCAAGCTGCTGATGATGACATTTTCGCTTTTTGGTCGCTTGGACTGGCAATACAACAAAACGAAAAAAAAAAGAAATACGCAAAAAAGGATTAGTTAGTTTTTCCTTGGTCTTGGGTTTGCCTGGACTTGAGTCAATGTTGTTAGTTTCGTACTCTGAACATGGGCAAATGGCCTGTGCATGAAATTCGATTTCGATTTTGTTTTTTTTTTTTTGCCGTACGAATTGTTATTGAGTGCGAGAAGGCGATTAAGTGACAGGGCTGGTTGACTGTTTTAGAGCAGAGCGGTCTTAAATGGGTTTGGTACTGAAGCGTTTCAAATGGGTCACAATATTTCGATTGGCTAGAACAGACCAAGTTGGACTTTAGTTTTAAAGGTATGTCAATTACTTATGTGCTTGTGGAACCTCCTAGCCAAGATACAAAATATTCTTATTAATTACTCATTTTGGGATCGAACCCAAGTCCATTTGCACTCAACAAACAACTAATCGAATGGCGTGTTAGCTCATTGCAATCATCTCATCTCTTTCTAGCCATTCTTATACCTTTTTGGGCGGGGGTTGAGCTGAGTAGAATTGTGTTCATCTTTTAATATTTTCTTTACAATAAACCAGCCGGGTCCAAGATTTAGGTTTAGTCGGTTTAGTAATTTTATTTTTTCAGTTTTATCGACTTCAGGTGAATCTTCAGAACCTTAAAGCGGCATTTTAAAAGCCTCTTCCTTTTACCGCATAATAACGACTCACAACAGCTCATTATAATCGTCGTTAATTAAACATCTGAAGTACCATTTACTTTATTCACAAGACTTGTTTAAGCCGTACGATGTTCTCAGCCTATCCCCAAAAAAACTTAAACACCTTACAGCCAGGCTGATTCTCCGGTCTATCCGGTTTTGGTCTAGCTCTTCAGTGGCCCTTAACTTGTGGACAAGTTTTCCCCGGCTTTTTTATAAAAGACTCTGTTCTCTCTTTCTCTCTCTCTCTATGTGTTGGGCAGACACTTTTCACGTTGCGCGAAATTTATCATGATTCCATTACATAATTAAATCCGTTTTAATAGAAACTTTGCACGTCCTTTGTTGTTGCCTTGCTTTTGAGATGTATTTGGTAAAGTTTCTTCGCCTGGGCGAAATTGAAAAACAAAACAGCCAAAGGAAGCTGCAAAGTTGCTCTGCCAACGTTGCTGCTGTTGCTTAAATGAAATTAAGAAAGTAACCAAAGACGCGAGCTGAACTCCGAGCTACCGCACGCCTCAGCCACCCCGCACACTAGGTACTTTTCTTTATCTGTCTTTCTCACTCTATGTTGCTGTTGTGTCTTGATAAATTACCCCGTCTTTGGCAGCGATTTTGAACGTCGTCGTCGTGAGACAAAAGTAAAGTGATATTTTTATTTGGAGTCTACTCCCATCCCCCCACCACCTTAGCTCAACTGCTGCCATTTTTAAATCTTGCCAAATTGTTAACGATGCAAAGTTGTCGCTGAATGAAAAGCGGTCGGGAGGCTTGGCGAGGCTGAGTCTGGCGACGACGACAAAGTTTAGTAAATGAAAATAATTTTCAGTTGAAGAATTATTTAAAGTAGTTCATTAAGTGTGCCAAATAAATTTAAAAAATCTAGTTCAAACTATTTATAAACTAATTAATTTTTGTTCATGGTGATTCAGTTACAGCTTTTGTCCGTTGGTAAACTGGTGTGTGTGTTAATTGGGGGTAGCTGGCAAGTTGGCAACTTGCGTTCTTATACTTATTCAGAGGTTAGAGCTTATTTAGAGCTATGAACAACATTAATCTTAAAGCCAGCGAGCAATAGGCCCATCGCTATTGAAAAAATTACTCAAATTGTTGAGCCGAGTCCCTTTCGTGAAAGTGGATTAGGTTCCATGAGTCTACAAAATGAATTCAAAACAAGTAATGGCGCTGTTTCAAATGCCCCGACTTGTATGGTCGTTCATTTGTTTTCATTTATTTTTTTAATTATGTGTACAGTGTACAGTACATACACATACTCAAACTTATTTCCTTTACCCTAAATTATAGATTAGTTCGTAATTGAAGAAATTCAAATTTGTTTTTGAATTTGAATAGAAGCGGTTTTTTTAACAGCTATTAAAGGATACTAAAGGGCTTTTTCAAATCTGAAGCAAACTTGATCTGCGTTCGGTATGCACCTACCTTCATGCAAAAATGTGTGGCTCTATTTCTTATAGCCTCTGACATCGACGCGTTCATACAAACAGACATAGCTATATCGACTCGGCTGCTCATGCTGATCAAAAATTTATTTTCTTTATGGGGTCGGAAATGTTTCCTTCTCCTTGTTACATACATTCGCACAACTTCACGATACCCCTTTTGTCATTTCTAATGGGAAAAGGCTGTAAAAAACAATCGAAACCAGGGTATTTTGGGTATTTGGGTATTTCGACCACAGCACCCATATCAGGCTGTGTTTGTGGAGCAAATGCCAATGTTAGCAGAACCAACCCTGCCCGAGTATGGTGGCAATTTTGAAAAGCGTCTCAATGGTCCATGCATGACAGCAGGGACAGCAGCCCAGTCTTTTGCCTTTTCCAAAGTGGACTCCCTATTCTCAGCTGCCGTGTCCAAATCGCTATGTAGACTAGACTTGTTGAATAACAAAGAACTTATTTGTGGGATCAAAAATCCCCCTCATTTTTAAAAAATAATTTTCAAATTTTTGGCCAAATCGAATGACTATATCATGTAGCACCCATAAAACCGGAAATGGGAAAAAGAGTATGTTTTGAAAATATTTAAGCGAAGTGCTCGCAAGGGTATGAAAACTTCGGCACAGACGAAGTTAGCTTAACTTTCTCGTTTTTAGATAAGTATACGCAGAACAGTTTCGCCCAACAATATTGTGGCTAGAAATTGAGATCGATAGAAATTGAGCGTGTCATCCACGATTAGGAGAGCACAGACATTTAGGGATAAACTTGTTGGCTAAATACAGCAACAACAAAATTTAAACATTTAGATCACATCGTAAATCTTACTAAATTTCTAAGATAGGATCAATAGAGCGCACTTTTTGTGTAAAAAATGAAAGGTCATATCGGTGCCCCTAGTTTATGGTGTGTTTTTATCGAGAAAAACTTTTGAAATATTGTGTTTTATTGGACGCGACGGGGCTCACAAGATTTTCATATTACTTATACGCAGTGGTGCCTTTCAACTTTATATATGCTTGTTGTTGTTGTTCCAACAAAATGTATTCGTACATTCAAACGGTTTCGGAATAAAAAATAACACCCCAAATCTTATTGTCTTATTGTTACTAAAAATATCTGAAACAAATTCAATTGCAATTTTTAATTAAATAACAATTTTTGTAATGGAAATGATCAAACTAATAAATTGGATTGTTTGGAAAACCACACTGTAGAATTTTGTAAAATTTCAAATGTGTCACTAAGAGATGCACGAGATCACATGCAACGAAAAAGAGAGGAGAGTTCATGTAGAATTGAGTTTGAAATTATAACTATAAATTTACAATAAAAACACTACGTTTTGAATTTTTTTCCAACGTCCGCATATTAAATTTGGTTGATCCACCATTTCGCAATCGATTTATTACCCATTTATTGCAAAGCCCCTCACCACTTTAACTTTAAGTTCGTTTTTATTGCCAGCTTTTCGTTAATATGTATAATGAACTTAAGCGACAACCAACCGCTAAACAGTTAAGCGGAAAGCTTCTACGAATGAAAAATGGCTCGACTGATAGAGCTAAGCAACCTGAAGAGTCTACAGTCAAGGACGAATGCTCCTTGAGTACTGGTGTTTCAGTAACGCCACGCGAAATTTAACAACACAATAAAACACATCAAATAAATTTGCGTTGAAATTTTGGCTTATCAGAGACAAAAGCAAAGAGATTTAATGGCAAGTTGATAAGCAGACGGCCGACTTCTCAGTACCCGGTAATAAACTCACCGAGGCGTGGCTCTGTTGGCTTTTTTTATTTCAAATCTAAATAGACTCAGCAAAGCAACTTGAATTTATTTTCGCAATGAGTTACGGAAAAAACCGACAAAAAAAACTCGGAGAAAACAAAGGCTAAAAAAATACCGGGCGGCATGCATAATTTGGAATGCTTTTGCTGTGGAAAAGACGCAGCCACATTATGCAACATTCCTTTCCGACCCCTTCTCCGCCTGCTCATTATGATAATAATAATGCTTGAAGAGCAGAGCTCCGCGAAATTTCTCGGTCGTTGGTCGAGTGTTTTCCACGGTCAAAGCCCACAACAACAATTAAAATGTTATTAAGCGGCCAACAAAAATTTATGCAATTCGAGCAAAAGAGATGGCAATATCAGAGTAAATGAGTGGACCACAAGTAGATACAATAAAAGGTGGAGGTGAAAACACAAAATAATGATAATGCGAAAAACGTAACGAGATATAAAACAACTTTAGCAATAGAATTAAATTAAATTGTACGAATACAATGAATATGCATATTGCATTTCCTCATTGAGCTTCCTGAAACTTAAATGAACTCCTGTTCGAGAGTAATAGGGACAAGCAGAGTTCTGTGTTGTGGGGCTAGGTTGTACAACTGTATGATATAAACACCTCTGATGTGACAAAGAGGTTACCTTATTGCTAGCCCATACCTACTAGTGATTCCTCAGTCGAAGAGTAAATGAATTTAAATTTTCCCCGACCTACTACTTACATGATTTTTTATAGCCCCCCAAGTAGTACGTTAATCAAGATAACTTCAAAAATACATACATATATAAGGAAAAACTCCTCTCGGTGAATAACTCGATTTGTCTAGTCGTGACAGAGATATTCTCTCAGTTGAGAATTTTCATCCGCACTGGATTCCTTGAAAAGATTCAGTCCCAGCCCTCTTCCTAAGGCAATAACAGTTTTTAAGCGCTTGAACTTTTTATATATGAATTTGCTTTAGCTTAATATTGTTCATTCTATGACCCGTTTTGCCATTACTAAACATACAAAACCAACCTTTTCCCCTCCCCAGCACCAGGAACCATAAACAAGCCATTATCAACTCTGACTGAACCAACCTCAAACCGAAAGAGAAAAAAAAACGAATAAGCATTAAAAAAATGCAGCTGGCTTCGTTTGGATTATCGTTTATTGCATTATTTTTATGCGATGAACGCGCGTCGATTAGAAACTAAAAATGTATTTCGTATTTCTCGTTTGCTATTGCCGCTGCTTGCTGAGTGGCAAAAGGCGAATGAAATGCAATAAAAATTGCCACTTGGAATGAAGACTCCGGCGTGTGGAGCAAATGGCAATCGCACATTTTGGCGCAAAATGCATTTTGCCTGGGTAAAGGCAACCAACTATCAGCAGTTAACAACAATATTGGCACCTTGGCTGCCTGGCTGGTTGGCTAACTGTGAAATTGTGGCCATAAAACGTGAGCATTGTGCAATCGCTGAAAAGTATGCAACAGAAATTGGCAGACAAAAATCTTGGCCACATGGCGTATACGTGTTAATTTAGCACAACGATTAGACACAGCTCGAGTTGGCCCGAAATAAACTTCCACATTCACTTGCTCCGTTCAATTACCTCCTTCACCGCATCCGAAATCCGTTTTGTAAATTGCCCGTTTACTTTTTGGCTGGAGCACAATAAATTTTAACGCCAGAGCCATGTCAGAGTGGTGGATCCAAAATAGACTAAGTGCATTCTACGCGAGACATTTTCAATTTGCCCACTAGCTTAGTCAGTGCTTAGAGGTTACTATACTTTGTTGCTCCATATAAGTAATGATGTGACGATTTGGCAGCCACTGCAGAAGTCTGAAAGTCCGAATTAGAGTGGGCGTAACTTATCAGAGTTCATCGCTCCCAAGGAATATGCATACTTACGATTAGTTCAAGGCTCCTATGGTTCTCTTGTTGGTCTGGCTCACTGAAATGGGTTTGCTTACTAGAAATAATCTACTAACCAAATATATTTTAATCATATTAAAATTTATTTGTATTATTCAAATCAAATAACATTTCGCTTTCGGTTTAAACTAGCTACTTACTTAACACTTGATCAGCCGATATAAAAACTGAATATTTATATATTTTTCAAATGAACATTTCTTAAGTAACAACATCTTATTATGTTGTTGACAGGGATTGGTTTAGACATTAAGTCTAATGAAATAATCTAAAGAGTATTCCAAATTCATATATTTCTGCAACTACTTTTATTGTTTGTTGTTGTGTTGTTCAAGAAAGAGTAAAATAAAATTGGCTTGGCATGCACTTTGGGCATACTCGTACATTTTGCCGCGGCCAGATGATAGGGGGCCACATTAAAGTGGGGCTAAGTGGAGGTGCGGGCCAAGTAGTCCGCTTGCTCGTTTTCCCAGCCTGATAAATTGTATCCGCAGTGGGAAAGGAACCCGGCACGTAATTGCTGAGCGGATCGATGAAAAGAAGCTTTAAGATGCCAGACAAGGAAGCATTTTTAGTTGCTGCCGGAGCTGCTTGTGACAAGGGCAACTAATTTGTACACTTCAGAACGGCAAAACCAAATGACAGACGGCAAATATAAGACAATGTTTTAAAAGTGCTGAGCCAACCAACAGTAAATGCTTCTAGTTGTAGTCTCCCTTTGGCTGTGAGAAATGTAATGCAATTTCATGTCAAAAACTAACAGGCGGTAGTCAGAGAAAGGGAGGGGGCGAAAGAAAACTTTAAAGTGATATTTTTGTGTCGGTTTAGAGCTGCACACCTTGCCTGTCTTGGTTTTTGCTGTCACTGCAACAGAAGCAGACACAAAATGCCAGTCATGGATGCCGCAAGAAAACAAACTTTTGCCTCCTTCCTCCTACCTCGACCGCAGCGCAACACAACGCTTACTTCCGCTTTTGAGTGTTAAGCAACTCACACACACACCAGCAATTTGCTGTCCTTTGACATGCATGTCTTGGTCTAAGTCTTTAGCTGTTCAAGCTGGCTCTGTCTGCCGTCTGTGCAATTTTGTCATTCGTTGCTTAGGTCTTCCTTCCAGCACTGAAGTTATGACAAGACGATGCCACGCCCCCACACCTCCTCAGGCTTATAAAACGCCTCGGCTTGGCACCTGCAAAACTGCTTGTTTGTTTGCAATTTGTTGTCGCTCGCTCTTCAGTAGTTTGTTTTTTTCTTTTTTTTACTATATTGTTGTTTTTTTTTGCTGGTGTGGAACTCTTGCTTGCAGCAGAAATTGTTATGACAACGCATTTAAAACTCAAACAATATGGATATTCTGCGCATAATTTTGCTTATTTTAAATTTTAAAAATGGAATTGGAATTTCTTTTGACTGGATATCACTTAGGGCTGAAAGGACCAAGCCAAGCTTCTCTCAAGCTCTTGGCTTGACGCCGAATTCGAGTTGCGATTCATTTAATGCATCAACGCTGGCTCCAATAGCTTGTGAGGGTGACTGGGTGTGAAAGTTGGCAATGAAAAAGGATCGAACCCACGACCTCTGGCACGGCAGAAGCACACAGAGACATGCCCGCTGTAACACATCCGGAGTTTTTGTAATAACTCTCACAGTTTTTCATATATACAGGGTAAAATAGTTAAGCTCGAACAGATCGAAACAATTTCCTTTTGTGTTTTTAAGACCCAGTCGATAGCACTCTCTTGGGTCTAATGCATTTGGTATCGACACCAAAACCTTTTTCCTCATCAAAAAATATAATCCACATGGCTGTCATCACATCTGCTTACTTATCCCCTCATCCATTTCTGTATTTTTTTGCTGTAAGTCAAAGTCAAATCCCAACTGTGAACAGAACACACACACAAAAAAAATATCCATCGCTATGACCAAATATGTTACGTGCTGAAATGTCCGCCGCGTGCCAATAACTGCAACTGGAACAGGAACAAGGACAGGACAGGGACACATGTTACTGTTCCTCAAGCACTCCAACACTCAAGTCCTCCCTCAAAACTTGTCACTTTTTACGCGCAGCTGCAGTTTATTTTAAGATTGGCCGTGCGCTCTTTGTTGCTGGTCGAAAGTTTTCACCAAGATCTCCCCATGACCCCGTCCCCCTCAACACTTGTCGCTACTTTTTAGCTATTTTGATTTTTAAGAAACAAAAAGAAGCAACAAAAAGAAAGAAAAAATTCAGAAGAAGAAGGAAACTTTTGTTGCTGATTTCTTTTACAATTTTCGAGTTCCCCGTCCGGCAAGGCTCCTGCGTCATGTGCGCGAAATAAGTTTCACACTTAACGACATAACAAGTTTTCGACGTCAACGATGTAGCGACAAGGTCCAGAGGATTGTCAACGCGGGGCGAGCAGGTCACTTCATAAAGTGTTTGGTTCAGGGTTGGCAAATGAGCCGAAAAATATTTTGATTTTCTCTCTAAAGTTGAAAGTTTCTTTAAATGGCTCGATTTGGATAAAAAGTGGGCATAATTTTTCAAAAAGAGTATTTTTTAATGGTAAAACTGATAGGAATATTTGCTGTCCACCACAGCTTCTTTGATCTCAAAACCATAATGGCACTTTCCCCTTATTCTTTGCCTGGTCGGTGACTCAAACACACGACCTCGCCATTCTAAGGGAAGCGAAGTGAAGCGAGTGTTTTTGCCAGTGCATACGTAATAAATTAAAGACGGATACTTTTTGTTGCAGTGTTTTGGACACTCGGTTGAGGAATATATATATATATATATATTGGCAGTACACTTGTTCACTTCTTGGTGCTTAAGTGCGAAGTGAGACCTGCTTCACTGTATACTCCATATCTCCCAAAGTTTGTATTTGCCAAACAAAGAGCTAAGGTGTAGGGTGCTGCCCGCCGCTGTCCCAGCCGGCATAAACAAAAATGTTCCATTCCTATCGCGAATCAATACATATTACTGATTACTATATGTATCCAGAAGGTACGAATATTGTATCCATATAAATGTCGGAGATATAACGATTTTTCAAACAATAGGTATCGTGTCCAAAATTTACAATAAACTTGATCTGGCTGCAATTATCTCTCTGAGATCTGTTTGTTCATACATAAGGACAGACATGGTCATTTCGAGTCGGCTGTTCATTCTTATCAAGAATATATACAGTTGGAAGTACTTTATTATGACTGTTGCATCTGCTTGCTCAAACTTAATATACTCTGTGTACCTTTGGTACAGAGTATTTTTCGCTTTGTTTTCGACAAGAAATAGAAATTTCCTCAACAACTCCACAGCTCAACTTATGTTTCAATTATTTTTTAGCAGTTACAGAACATCTTACAGATAAGTTTGTTCCGAAATTTTAGCTGTCATTAATATTTAGTTAGTTAGTTAGCAAAATAAGACTTTAACAGCTGATGTACCAATAGCATTTTGTGTAATCAAGATTTCTTGTATGCGACATTGAAGACAGATCTATTTGTGACGAAATTGCAAAAACGTTTGTATGTTTGGATCACTTTTGCATAAGGGTCTCACACCTACTAAATGGAAAAATTTCCTTTAGACATTAGTTAATCGAGACTATATTGAAAACTGCGACTTATGTGAGCACAACATTTCCCCCTAATAACAGTTATTTGTCATCCCTTAACAATTGTTACTTGCCAAGTACCCTGTTCTTAAGCGGTTATTAAGACGTAGTCTAACGAATATGACCAACCATTTTTTGTTGCCATCGCTTGCCTTGCAAATTTTAAAAGATTCTGCAATATGTAATTTAATTTCATGCATTGCCTGGCTAATGCGATTTTGCGCTTAAAAGTATGCTAGAAGGAAAATGCGCAAATGTGCTTAACAAAAAATAAAAAAAGAGGAAAAAGTTTTTGGGCATCAAAAAGTGGAGTGGGTGGGGCAAAACCGTCTCCACAGTTCGGTAGTGTCAGAGGCAGCGGCCTGGAAACAATGCGCGACATTCAGGCGACATTGTTGCCAAAGCTTTTTACAACTCGCATGAGTCCCCTTCCTCCATTGCACCCGCTTGTTGTCATTTGTTTGTGCCACAGCAGTTGTAGCATATTATCTAAATGTGTTGCTCTACATTTGCGAGTGTGTTTGTTAGCTCTATGATTTGTTGTTGTAATGTGCTTTAATGTGAAAAGTTTTTAATGCTTAAGCAGCGCTGCCTTCCAGATCGCGCTTAAACCAAACACCCACACACATGCGCTCATAGAGTGGGTGTACGCATTGTGATTGTACCGCTACAAGTATTTTCTTTGCCTCACTTCGGGTTTTCTTTGCTGCTGCGTTAGTTGGCAACTTTTATTTGTGGTTTTTTTATGTAAATGCGCCCAAGTGATAAGGCAACTTTTCGGCTACTGCGGCCCAGCAAAGAGCATGGTGGGAACTAGCAAGAGCGAGAGAGATAGCAACTTTAGGAGTTAGGCAAAGGCGGGGCATTAGGGCCTGTCGCTGTCATGTATCCAACAGCAGCAACATGAACATGTTGCCAAGTGCTCTTCATTCGCTGTTATTGTAGCTTTGTCGCTGCTACTGCTGTTGGTGCTTGGAAATTAAATTTCAGTGACTTTGTTGTTTATTTAGAGTAAGAAGCATTTCTAGCTGCCACACAATAAACTAGAAAGCCTTCTGTTGGACGGCATGGGAAATCACTCAACTATCATTTTTCAAATCAAAAATCATCTTTTTGAATAATACTTATTTAAATCCTTTATTAAGATAAGTTATACCAACTGCAAGGTTGTTATACTTCGCAGGAGTTAACTTTCTTCGATTGTTAGTTATCCCTAAGTAATTGTCCAATAATAATGTCAAATTGTGTCCAAATGTGTTAATGTAATATTCTTTCAACATGTATTAATATAATCTATGATAACGGTTAAAACTGGGGCGGACGGCATTATCGATTCTGGAAAACACGTTAAAGTAAGTTAAATACTAAACAATTTTCCACTAACTCTAAAAACTTAAATCCAATCGTGAAAATTGGGAAAATTTTTCTAAAAGAGTATTTAAATATCGCATATGCATATTTAGCTCCTGTCCTGTGTCGTGTGCCATGTTATTAAAATGTACGTTTATTAATATTTTCAGTGGCAGTTGCTCATCAGAGTCATAGTGAGGACCATCTCCTAAACCAATTCTTATTCCACTTGTGACCAAAATCTTTTGTGTTAGGCTCTCTAAGCCACCCTCTGCCTGGGGCTGGGCGGTGTATGAGTTTTATTTATGTTTCAAGTCAGTTGTTTCTCCCATAGATAACGAGCAGCTCTTCAGCCTAGGACCCCCCCGAGAGAAACATAAAGAGAACCCTTTTGAATTTGAAAGGAAAATGCAACTTGGTCCTAACTAAAATGATGATAATGATAATTAAGGGCCCTGCAAGCGATAATTGCCCACTAAATGCGCCACAATCTTATGTGTGTGTGTGTGTGTGCTTAAACTCAGTGACCGAAAAACCGCAGTCTAAAACTTTTTTGATGCGGCTGCTTTGTCTTTATAGAAAGACTTTTTTCTGTTTGGTCAGTTGGGCATTATTCATGGCAACTTCAACTTCTTTAACTTGCTGCAAAACTTTTGCTCAATGTTTAATTGCCAGAGCGAGAGCATTAACAAACAACAATAAAAAGGTATTAAAATATTTGTGTGCCCCAGCGGGGCACCAGCATGCACCACCTCCAGCAAACTTTTCCCATTTTTATGCGAAGTTCTTAACTCGACGGTTTTAATGTCCGGGCCTCGTTATTGGCTCAGTGAGAGGAGAAACCATGTGACTGTAAACTATTTTTCTTACATTTACGTGAGAGTTTCCTTCCCGTTGCCTTTAATTCTCTTTACCGTACAAATGCGAAAAATATGATGCCTTATCCATTTTAATAGTCAATCGTTTTGCCATTTTCTTCTTCAGTGGGATGAAGGATACAAATTAATTTTATTTTAATGTCCGTTGCAGAGGCAGAAGGGTTTTACTTAGTTATCAGTGCTATTGGATCAGGGGCTACACGTAGGTGTTGTCAGATGTGTCGTCTGCGTATCTAAGCGTTACCGTTGTCCTTTTTTCTTTTCTGTGCGTTATTTATTGCAATTTAAGTGAGTTGTCAGGCGATAGAATGCAGGGCGGTGGAATGAGGGTGAGCGGGCGTAAGGACACTTGACATTTAAGACTGGTCATGCGGGTGGGCTGTGATGTGTGGTAACCTAATGTGTTTTTAATTGAAAAGTTGGGAGCAGTTAGAGCGACTAACTCTGCGATACGAAATTGAATTTTCCACCGCTCCAAAAGGAAATTGGTGGAACATTTGCTGGCTCGCGAAAATCTGTAATAAGAGAACTGGCAACCATTTTATTAAAGTCGTCGAATAGTAATTACTGAAGGGAGGGGAGAACAAAGGACTTCAGCCTAAAGCTAAATTCATTGATTCAGTTCAATTCAGTAATTTTATTTCTATCCGCCCCTTGTTCACATTAATCTTGATGTCTTTCATCATCTCCTCTGACCATATTCCGGCATATGCATTGGTCAGAGACATTGCATTACCATGAATTCTGAGCTCTTCCGATAACAAATGGGGGCAGCTGCTTCTTCTGGGTATACAGATATCCTCATTTTTAACTGCTTGACATTTGCAAACTGCAGCGTCATTTAAACTTTTCTCATTTGGTGACGCAACGGCGGGCGGAAAAACTTTGCCCTGCATTGGCTTGCTTTCGCTTGGCTCGATAAGACGTGCGGCGGCCTGGCTACAGCCTTGGGCACATGGGAGGATGCTAGGCGCTCGTCATTGTTTGGCCAAACATTTTTAATATGCAACTAATTTGCAGGACACGACGGCGCATTGCGGCAGGTGCTCGGCAGTCAGTCCCCTGACAACTATTGTTTGAATTCAATTCCCGCCTTTGTCGCCTCAACTACTTTGGCGAAAGTTTCGCAAGCTTCTGCTTCAGCTCCTACTGTTTGGCTTTCAGTCTCGAATGATTTACCTTACAAGATAAACAGACGAAGGCTTTGTCTGAGCTGCCCAAGTTTGACTTTTGTCTTTTGTGCTGTGCTCTCTTTCTCTGTCGGAGCTTTTCGGATAATGCGCTTGAAATTGTTGCTAAGAGTTCTTCACCAGCCCCTCCACTCCTCACTCGCCGCTCCTCTGGACCTGGCAATGCAATTTAAACTCTTTGATAGCTCGGAAAAAGTGCATTTGGCTCCATCTCACTGCGCTCCCTCCCGCCTTATCAGCGAAAGAGGGAAGACACATGAAAATGCAATAGCCAAAGTTTGATATGAAAACGCAGGCACAGCACTGCTCGCTACCGCGCGTATTGCAAAAGTTTTCAATTGTATTTTTCGCTCTTGGTTCTTTTTTTCATTTTTTACACTTGTTTGCCACTTTTGCTTTTTGTATGTGATTGTGTTTAATTTTGAATGCCGAAGGCAAGCTGAAAAATGGCGAAAAAAAATTCTTCAAACCAAACTTGCAAAGATGAGGAGCATTCATCAATTTATTATAATCGTTGCTCGTAGAGTGATTGGGGTATCCTAAGATTGTGATAATACATTCAGAAAACAGAATACCATAAAACATTTATCTCGCGGACATATACTAAGTTCAGTTTTTATCATGTATTTGCAATATGTTCTTATCTTTACTCGACTCTTACTTACCAGTAGAGCAGTTAATTGACAATTGGGGAATGCCTGCGCTCAAAGACATGTGAATAGGGGCACTCCTCAGGGAGGTGTTCGTTCGCCGCTTCTATGGGCTTCAACGGTAAACGAGCTGTTACAACTCATGAAAGAGCGAGGACATACTGTGATTGTGTATGCGGACGATGTCGTCATATTAAGCAGGGCATATTTCCCCAAGCTTTATGCAACTTAATGCCAGATGCGTTAGCGACACTATCCGAGTGGACAGCTGGGTGTGGCCTTGGGGTCAACCCAACAAAGACGGAACTTGTGCTTTTCACCAGAAAATACACAGTTCCAAACTTGATCCCGCCTCGATTAAATAACTTAGCACTAGAATTTAGCGACACTGCTAAAAATCTTGGTGGTGTAGTACTTGACAAAAAAACTATATTGGAATGAAAACATTCTGGAAAGCGTAAAAAAAGCGGCCACTGCACTGTACTCGTGCAAGCGCGCCATTGGCCGTAAATGGGGCTTTTGCCCCCAAATTATTCACTGGCTGTATACAGCCGTTGTTTGCCCCATTCTACTCTGCGGAGTTTTAGTCTGGTGGCCTGTCTTGGGTAAGCCCTCTATTCTAAGGAGTCTTCATAAAGTACAGCTAGCTAGCTAGCTCCTGCATAAAAGGCGCATTGTGAACCACTCCTACAGAAGTCCTTAACATTATGCTCCATCTAATCCCCCTAGAGAAATAGCCAGTAACACTGCTATGAGGCTTAGAGAAGCAGCAACCTTTTGTGTAGGTTCCTTTGGCCACTCGGCTATTTTAAGTAGTCAAGAAGCGACACCAATAAATATTGATTATTGCATACCCACTCTAGCCTTTGAAACTATGTATGAGATCATAATTCAAGTAAATCAAGTCGTTCGGACTGGAACTCGCTCCCCTAAGACAAACCAAACGCCATCAACTCTACACTGATGGCTCTAAATTGGAAAGTCAGGTGGGAGGCGGAGTATTCAGTCCAAATCTAGGTATAAGCATGTCCTTTCGCCTTCCTGACCATTGTAGCGTCTATCAGGCAGAAGTTGTAGCAATCCAGGAGGCTACTAACCATCTGAGAAAACTCGTTGTCATGTAAGGAAATGTCTTTATTTTCTCAAACAGTCGAGCTGCTTTAAAGGCCCTTGACGGAAACACTGACAATGCAAAAACACTTACTGAGTGCCCAAATCTCTAAATGAGATGGCTCAGCACTTTAAAATACGGCTCCTATGGGTGCCTGGAAACCGCAACATCGAGTGCAATGAGACAGCGGACCGACTCGCCAGACTTGGCTCTACCGCCCAGCTCCTACCGGATAAGAGCACGATTGGGGTGCCTATTGCGTCTTGTAAACTAAAAACAAGGGAATCCACCCTTACAATGGCCACGAACCGCTGTAGATCAATTCAATCTTGTGGAATCTCTAAGCTCACGTGGCCCACTCTCAATTTTAAAAGAACTTTAACACTACTGCGTCTAGGCAGACAGAATGTCTCCCTACTCGTAGGAATTCTCACAGGTCACTGCCTTAAAGGCAGGCATGCCGCTAGGCTTGGCATCAGCCATAATACTGCAGAAGCTGTTGCTGGCATTTCAGCAGTCTTTGTGCTACTATCAAAGTGGTTAGAAGGGATTATATGGTAGGGGTTATATGGTATCACAATGGACCTATTTTTGGTCTAAGTGAAGGAGCATCACCGCTCCTGCCATTTTTACCTAACCTAACCATGGTGCGCTGAACTTTTAAGGAAAGATTATAACACTCTAAGATCCCTTTAAAACAAAAACAAAGCACAACCGCAAAAGACACGGTTTAGGGGAATACATAGAAAAATCTTAAGCCTTGTGGCAGGTGCTTATATTTCTATTATTGACATAGTTTCCGTTAAAAAAAATATGGGCAAGCTAACTTTAGCTCTGCCGATGTTTATATATACTTGCAGTTCGAACATTTCATATGAATAATGGCCTTAAATTATTTTCACACAACAGTATTATTTCCTAGATTTTAAAATCAAGAACAAAGAAAAGCTAACTTCGGCTCAGCCGAAGTTTTTATGCCCTTGAGGCTCGTGTGAATTTTGAGATCGCCTCCACTGAAAACAAAACAAGTTTTCCTTAATAAGACAATGTCTCTTTGTATGCGTTACAAACAACTCTACAATTTCAATATATCCTCTTCAAGGGTATATAAATTCAGTTTTAGTTCATGCAAAAAAATTCTAAAGTTTTAGTTTGATCCCAAATTTTCTATTGTTTGGGGATCGGAAATTGGAGTTTCGACGTTGTTAGATGATGGTTTAGGCGGATGGCCGGGTTCGGTGCTCAGAATTTCTGTTGCTTTTGACCTCAAAAATTCTACAACACTCAAAAATCAAATCGATAAATAATACTAATTACTAAATATGTTCAGAGGGTGCGAATCTTCTATCTATAAAATTGTGGGAGATAAGACGTTTTTCATTAATTGCGGGAGCGGGAGAAAAGTAAAAATAAATTTTATCTGCCTGCAAGTACAAGAAGTTTTAATCCCATAAAAGTCCAACCTCTGTCTCTTACCATCTCTGAGATCTGTGCGTTCATACGGACAGACGGACGAACATGGCTATATCAACTCGGCTGTTGATGCTGTCTATTAAAATATATACTTTATGGGTCGGAGACGCTTCTGACTTTTGCACAAACTTATTATACTCTGTGTCTAGCTGTTTCTAGTCTCGTGATTATCACCTCATATTAGTCTTTGCATGGGCTAAGACAGCACTCTTTGCCAGCTTTCGCTGGGCTAGCCAAATGGAGAGAACAGAAAATGCGGATGCACCGAAAGCCGGTTTACTTCAAACATATTAAGTTAGCCTATATTCGCTCAACGGCTAGATGCTTTTTCCTGAAAGACTCTGATGTTACTCAATGCTGAGTTTTGTTGTATGAATAATAGTGCACGATACATTTTGGATCATCGGCTCGTACTCAACCGTTCTAAGCGGGATGGAGCTGAGTTTATTCAAAGGTGCGTTTTGAAAAATGATTGAGTGCGAGTAGGAATTTTTGTGTGAGATGCAATCTAGAAAAAAGTGGTTTTTGCCAATCTCTGCTACATACATATGCGCAGCTGTATTATCCACTTGGATACAGAGATAAATAGCTCCGAAATTATTGCAAGTGATAACGCTAGTGAGTATGATTCTTACACCTATGATAAGTAACGTTCTGCCACCAATAACACGTTTTGTTTAAGCCTGTTTAAGCAGTCGCATGTCACTTGAAATTGCGTTCACTTTTTATTCAGCTTTTAATCAAAGCTACTTTTATTTCTGCTTCATCTATTCATCCATAACTGGCATTAAAACGCAATCAGTGTTCAGCTTCTTGTTGTTGTTGCTTACACCAAAATCACATCAAGCTGGGTTGTATACGTTCTTGGTTTTCTGTTTTGCCCCTTCCAATTGGCAGCAGAGCAAGTTCCGAATCCGCCATCCCACGCGACTTGGTCCAACTTTTTCATTAAATGTATTTCAATACTTTCCTTTCCTTCGCTCAATCGTGCTGGCGAATTTTTCCACTTGACCAATTCATTTTTGCCTCCCACTCAAGTGAATTTGATTTTGTTTTTTTCTTCGCACCAACTTTTAGTTTGATTTAGCTGCCCCGCGACGCGAACTGGACTCAGTTGCTCAACTGATTGCCTGGTGGCTGGCAAATGGCAAATAAAATTCAGGCCCCGTCAAGGTGATTGTTTTCGAAACTCAAGCGCTTCACTTGCTCCAAGTTTACAACAGTTCTGGGCACTGGGTCTGGGCAATAGTAGGCGTTCAGCTTAACTGCCATATACATATACATTTTTACGGTCAATTGGCGTTTGTTTGAGCAGGAGCTGTCTATCCCACTCTCCCTTCCCAAAGTTTCAGTATTTCTATTTGTTTGCCCAACTCGAATTTGATTCGAATTTGTTGCTTGCCGCCTGGCGACGAACTTCTGACCGTAGAGCAAAAAGTTTTTAATTTTATTTATTGAAAAGTTTGTCCTGTTATTTATTTGCCAGCCGTGTTGAAAATATGACCAGCCGAAAAAAACCCATCGGGTCGGTCAACTACAAATTTCACGTAGACTTTAAAAGAGGCTTTGGGCACCGGGCTTCATTAAAAACTCATTGCCACTTTTGCTAGTTTCGTTTATCATTTAAAGGGATCTGTCAACAGTTGCAAATGAGAGCCACCAGAAATTTCAAAATTTGTTGTTATTGTCGTTGTTGGTCCAAGAACTTTTGAGCAGCCCATTTAAAAATAGCTTAAGAGATGGCCACAAAAACACACACAAAGTTTTGCCCAAAATGAATGAGCATCATAAATTATGGTTAGTTAAAAGTTGATAAAACGAAAAAAATACTTAGCACTGTCGCATCTAACTAATTAACAACGAGATCTCCTCACAATCGCTTTATAATATCAAGTTTCCAATATTATAAGGAGATTGTGCGGCTTTGGACCGCTTTCTTAACGGTTCACAAGAAAAAAATCAGAAACAGATTCACTTAAATTTTGTTTTATAGATTACTTATCATCCATGACTAAATGTTTGTGAAATGCAAAGCGGACACGCTGCTTTACTGGCCCTTAAAAGGCGCAGCCCAAAAGTATGCAAAGCTTCAATTAACTTTGCTTTCGTAAATAAAATTCCACAAATAATTTGAGTAAGGAAGCTGTTTGGGATTTTACATTTTTAATTGCTCGTTGCGTTTGTTTTGTCAACATTTTACTGTTGCTGTTGCTGTTGTTAATCTAATTTACTGCCTGCAACTTTGTCTGCTCTTGTTTTGTTTTTGTTTTGGCCCACGACACATTATGATGAGAAGATGGAACATTCTAATTAACTTTTGTTTTAGTAAAGAGAATTTGCGCTTGCCTTTTGCATGCGCCTTGTATCTAGCAGATACAAAGCCAGGGCGCATAAAAATATATTTATGAACTTGTGCCCTGTCACTGCCAGTAAAATTAACATTGACAACAACAACAAACAGGGCGCCGCTTTGTTCTGTTTGGACGGGGAAAGCAATTAAATTGCTTTTGTGTGTATTGTAATAATTTTTTTGTTTTTTTGCCATTTTTATTTGGTTTTTGTTTTATTTTGTGCTTTCCGTCGTCGCTACCGCTTTTGTTTGTCTTTGCGCTTATTTGACATTTTACTTTTGTTTTTTGTTTTAATTCAACTTTGTTTGCACATAATTTTTCGGAAACAAGCGTCAGAAAGCAAACAAATGCATGAATAAATACACAGCGAAAGCAAATGACAATGAATGCCAAAATGAATGAATGAATGAGTGGATGCGAATGTGAATGAGTAAATGCGGCGCTGATTTGAAAAATGCAAAAGTCAAATAATAACAAAACATACAACGTACGAGCACAACCCAGCAGGGGAACCGGGGTGAAGAACATGGCCCAACATTTCCATTTGATTTTTGTATTTGATTTGATTTGTTTGACTTGTTTGACTTTGGGCCATGACTATTGAAGTTTAATGATTGATTATATTGTCGCTGTTGCTCCTCAATGAACAGCGAAACAAAGCAATATCAATATGAAATTTAATGCAAGGTGAATTTTAGATGCCATAAAAGATTTGTTAGCTAAAGCTTCGGATTTATGGGACGTATTGCATTTTTATTGCTCCAATGTTTTATTTGAAACTTTTTAGACGATTAGTTGTGATGGTTGCCGCTATCGAATATCAATACAACGAAAGAGCGTTACAGCTGCAATTAGGAGCAGAGATGATGTAATACTGAGACGGTACCTACACTTTACAAATGGTTTTCCAAATTTTAAAGAGGTGCAGTCTTGCTTTAAATTCAGAAAACCACTACTTTTTTATTTGATTTCATTTAACTCCAATAAATAACTTTTCGCCGTAGCTCGCAGCGCACACAATTCTTTTCTCAACACAAAAAAAACAGCACTTTTAGAATTTGGCTGCTCCTCAAAGTTTTCAATCTCTGCCCTTTGATTTGTGCACAAATAACCATAAACAAATTACAAATTAATAACATACTTCTGCTTAGTGGGAGCCGTTCCATAACTTGTAGCTACCAAATGCTCTCGCCGTGGCTGTAAGATAAGGGCAAACAGAGTGTGGTATAAATTTACATATTTTATTGAAAATTGAATAGCAAAAGAAAGGAAGACAGAAAAAAATAACAAAGTTAACGAAATCCAGAAGCAAAGATCCGCCACGCGAAACAAAAAAAAATCGGCAAGAAGAACAAAAGAAAAATAACCGAAAACTGAAACTTTTTAATACGAAAAAAGCATTGAATAGAGAATAGCATGCACAATAATAACAAAAGATACAAGAGCTGCCCCCTCTTTACCCACCACCATATAGATGAAAATATGACAGTAAGTTATATGCCAAAGCCAGGGCACAAAACAAAACAGCCATAGAGAAATTTGCAAAAATACAACATTGGAATTTGTGGAGGAGGGCAAGCACGGGAGGTTCAGCGCTTGGCTAGCTTACACAAAGATTCATTTCAAATCAATACACATAAAGAATAAACCGCGAAACCCAAACACACAGACATAAGCTTCCACATGTGCAAAATTTACCGCCGCTTGTCAATGTAACTGGGCCAATTGCATCCAGAGTCAGAAAATCTGACTCTTCTTCAAGTAAGTTTGCTTTATATGCAGGTGTCGAAACAATGTGAGTTATTACCTAGATAAAAGCACATAAAGTTGCCTTACGGTATGTAGAATGCAGAAATCGCCAAGTAATCCTCAGATTTGTAAACTTCTGCTGTGGTGGAGAGAGAACTATAATGATGGTAATTTATGCAGTAGTATTCGGAAATGAAACATTTAAGCGGTCAGTTGCTTTACTGACTCAGGTGTATCCCGAAATGAGAATTTTGTTGTGTGAGGTAATAAGGTAAACCTTATTTTTAAGAATGCTATATACTCGAAAAAGAGATTGAAAGACTGAGAGGTTATAGATTCCCTTTATTTCTTTTTGTACTTATTTGATGAAGTCTTATTTGGTTCCAAAATGTATACTAAAAAGTTAAGGTCTTAGTATATATTATTTTGAGAGTTTATCGGCCTTAACTATTTTATATTACTACTATATTAGACTATTCCAAGCAACAAATTTGATCAAAAAGATTTTAAAAATCGAAAGTCGGGAAAAATCTTACCTGGATTAAAAATCCAATTCGTAGTGTGATTCGTGGAGGTCGTACTTGCAAGTTATACTTGGGACTCATCGATTTGGTTTCAACTTTAAAGCTTCCCATAGGGGGATTTGTTCATAATAAAACTCATGACCGCACACCCACACACACGCACAGTCGCACGCTTGCGTCGAATCATTTAAAATTGTACAGACAGCTCACCCACACACAAAGATACAAAAGTTGAGCCAAGGAGAAGAAAATGCTACTAAAATGCAACGTACGTGCAAATTTACCGCAAGCAGTTGACTAGCTTCAGGGATACAGGGCATTGGGGTGATGGGAGGCTGTTAGGTGTGTTGTGCATCAGTAAGTCATGTGCGCGGGCAAGCAAAAACCTTGGCTCAAAGTTTTCAATGCGCTCACACAACGAAAACAAAAGATTTTTATTGAATTTTGAAATGTGTGTGTGTGTGTGTGTTGCGGTTCTCCATCTCCCGTTCCTCTCGACCCACTTTTCAATGGCTTGTTGTATGCAGGGGAGCTGAGTGCAAAAGCCGCGACTGTCACGCTGCATTTGCTGCGAAAACCTTACCCCGTTGCACGTGCTTTGCTCCGCATGACGATCAAAGTTTAACGGATTTTTGGATCTAGTATGTACATTGTACATGTATACAATATAAATATATTTTAAAGCTTGTCAAAACCTTCGCCATAAATAACCCAAACTACACAAGTCTGCCACAGCATTCCTTTAAACGCAAGCCAAAACAGTGGAAATGTGACTGACTCGTTGGATTATGAAAAGCTTATTGCTTATTGACACTTAACTGAAATGGAAATGGGTTATGCCTGGTGCTCAGCTTGAGCTCATTCAAGAAAAGAAACGACTTCAACTGTCGAAACGATGTAAACTGAGGTAAAAAAAGGTAATACTGTCATTTTCAGTGTCACTGTCGAGGGTGAAAAATGCTAAAAGCCAGCAGCTGGAAAAAGTCAAGCAAAACGAAAGACCTTACTTAGTTGGCAACCTACCGTGGAGTCAATCTACTTTGAAGTTGTTGTGCCACTTTGCCACGCATAGAAATATTTATTTGCGATCCAATAAGCCATATTTATTCTGGGTCAGGGAGACCAAGAAATTTGATTGAGCTTTGTCCGTCCGTCTGTCTTTTACTGCCCAAGCCAGCCTCTCAGTTGAAGCTACCGAGCTGAACTTAGTCGGAACCGACAGATTGGGGTGACTATTTCTTACTGCTGGAATAAATAGTTCTTATCCTTCGGAAAATGAGGTTTAGTGTCGTCGTCTTAGATACAGCAATATGTAGACAACATTAATATTCCAAAAATAGCATTTGCAAAAGTACAAAACCTTCGAAACAGACGAAATTGCTTACTTCAGCCCCAGGAAATAGCAGTTAAGTTAAAAACAGATCCACAAACCGAACATTCAGATTTATAGTTGGCACGATCCTATGGGCCTAACCTTGTAATAAAATATTAGCTTGAACAGGAATATGACAAATAAAAAATATAGTTCATGATTTATTTTGCAACTCTAGGAATTTACAGCAGATTCTCAAGAACTGCTGTTCTCCCTTCAGTTAATAGTCATTCTCCTTATCTTTATCAATCTGATGCCGCCTTCCGTTTATTTCAACTTAAACAGCTAACAGTGCTCACAAAACACAGCTTATAAATATGTGTGACATCAGAATAATCAAAAATATATAGAATATTTAAAAAATCATTCAAATTCTTCATGAATTTGCAGATCGATCGGTCCTAGGGGAGTAATACGAGAAGTCTATGCTGAGGGGTCTTAGACTTTTCCAGAGAGGCGCTGGGCTGATGGATGAGGGAGCATTTATGTAATCAGCTATTAATTTCGGCTGCCGCGGAATAAACTTAAATTCTTAGACATATGCTTAAAGGATGCCTGAATAACCCATCCACCCCGCCCCAACAATAGAGCCAGTCCATCTATTCTATCTGCTAACCATATCTATGTACAAACATTAAGTCATAACTTCATTTGGAGGTTCATGGCTTCATTAAGTTTATGCTTCTCGTATGCTCGCTTCACTCTCACTCTCTCTCTCTCACTCTCAATAAATTCATTTGGTCTTATACTATGTTGGGGTTGGCGCTGCTCCTGCTCCTCCATTGGCATTGGGGGCTAATCTTGTTGCGCATTGCCATAATTTTCAATTTACATGCACCGACTGAGTCCTAGGGGTTTCGGGATGGGACGATGGCAAATGTTGGTTCGGGCGTTATATTGGTCACCATAAATTAAACTACAATGGCCGTGTGTAGTCCTGCGCCTGATTATAGCCCACAGACACGTTCCCTATGCCCCCAACCACCACAGTGCAGTTGCATTAGCCTGTTGTTTTGGGTCTGTTGGGACCTGGAGGGAGGGTACAATTTTGCGCTATCATTTGGCATTGTTGCTACTGCTTGCTGCTGTCCTAATCATTGACACATTCATTGCTACATTCGAGCCAGCTAATTGTCCCTAACCAGAAACGGGATTTCTGTTAGAAACGTTAAGCATAAATTACATTAGCTAATAGTAAAATAAATTATTTATTTATGAAATGAATTAATTACTATTTAAGCCTGGCCAAGTGCACTACTCCAAGCTAACCGCAGAAGAAGAACAAACTACCATCAGCACAGCAAGAGTTGCTGTTGCACCACATAAAACAATAAAGTTTTTACACTCATACACACTCACAATCGGAGAATTAAACTAATTTGGAAGGAACATTACAAGTCCTTTAAGTTTCCAAGCCAAAATGTACTCAAAAAATCACGCTGGAAGTAGAAATAATAATGGGTTGGGTTAGCTACGAGTAGCAACTGAACTGCAGTTAACCTAAATAAACTTTTCATGGCATTGAATATGAATATCAAGAAGTTGCTAAATACAGAATGCATCTCCGACACTAAATAGTATTTTTATACTCTGTATCGTAGGTAAATAGAGTATTATAGGTTTGTGCAAAAGAATGTAAAAGCCAGAAGAAAACATCTCCGACCCCATAAAGTATATATATTCTTGATCAGCATCAACAGCAACAGTCGATCTAGCCATGTCCGACTGTCTGTCTGTCTGTCCGTATGAACGCACAGTTCTCAGAGATGGTAAGAAATTGAGGTTTGACATGGATCGGACATATGCTTCTTATGTCTGCAGGCAGATCAAGTTTATTTTCAATTTTGGCCACGCCCCCTGCCGCCCCCGGAATTTAGAAAATTGCATTGAATTGAAAATCATATCTCCCACAGTTTTTAAGATATATAGGTCGTTCCTTCTGGACATATTTAGTACTCAGGATAACGTATCGATCCGCCAAAGGAATGGTGAAGATCGGATGAGCGCTTCTCGAGTTATGATGAAAAGACTGTTCGCTGCTGCAGAGCAGTAGCAGCGCTGCTTTCAGCTGCTACTGCAGCATCAAAATTTATGCTGAGCGTATAATTTCGTTGGATCAGATCATGTAAGAGTCGGGCTTGATCGACTTTCCTTATTGTTTTAAATATATAATACATATATCTTACTTTTACCGTGTGAATTTGAAATTTTGGCTTTCTCGGTTGAGGCTCTCAAAATCAAATTACCTTAATTCCTAATAAATTGTCATGTCATCGTTTCAGCCTAATAATCACACACATTTATTTACTTACAAATAGGGATTTAAAAGCAACCTGAAATGTCAGCTAAATCTGATCCATATTTTCCTTAAGTTCAAAGCTCAATTGGCAAGCAACGTTGCCGTCGCCTGCATTGTTCTAATTGCCCATAGGGGCTGGACAGGTAAATGAAATATGAATATGCCACACTCACCGACGCACACACACTCCGTGTCAAAGGTTAATTACGCATACTGCAGGTCTTCGTTTCTCGCATGCTTGGGTTATTTATGCGTGTGTGTGTTTGTGTTTGCTTAAGCCATTTCCGGATCGATTCTGGAACCCATGCCAGCAATTGGAAGGGCACAAGCCAGAGCTTTGTTTGGTTTCATATGCTAATCCCTACTAGTTGTGTGTCATAAATCATCCCAGTCCAGACATTGAAGATGCGACATTGGCAAGCCTAAAAGCTTTTCTTTTCTATTATTGCAAGGATGAATTACGCTGCAAAATCTGTTGGGATTTGCGGATGCCGTTACTTGGGGATCACTGGCTGACTGCAATGCCCTCTTCCCCCAAACAAAGGCCATAACAAGGACATGAATATAACAAAAGCTTTGCAACTAAGGAGTCTTTGTATGTGTGGCTGCAAGGTGAGCAGTCAACAGTTCAAGACTTCCATCTACCGCTTCCCATGTTGTTTTTGTTATGGTTTTGAAATTGCTTCACCAGCAGCAGCAGCCACAACAATCCCACATGGCCAGTGGGCAAATGCATTAACGAAAGTGCTCGGGAGAGAGAGCAGTGCCAAAGTGCAGTGGCAGTGCATTGCAGTTATCCTGGTCTCAGCACTAAGAGATCATAATTCACATAACTCGGCTAATAATTCAGTTAAGTTGAAATGTGCAATACAGTGGCAAGGGTTTGCCAGAGGGATGAAAAAGAGGCGGAGCAGTGAAACTGGGACACACACTCACCCTTGTTTATTGGTCTCAGAGCTGCAAGCATTTCAAACTTTATTACAATACTAGCAGCAGTGGGAGACAGCCGAGGAGTATTTCAAAACATGCGCGCAGTGCTCAGTGCTGGAGTAGATTGCTGAATGACAGATTTTTCACCTAATTAAGTTAGAGGAACAATTGCAATTGCAAAATGGAGGAATGCAAAGTTCGTTTGCACCGCAGCTTATATTATTGAATATGGAAATAGATTTTTTATAATTTTATTATAATTTTGATAAATCTTTGAGGATTTTTTTGACATTCGACGAATTCGAATTTCGAGTCAGTTTCGGCATTTCGTGGTAGTTCTATATTTTATAATTATGAGAACAGTTTCTGTGACTCTTAGATCAAGTCAATTTTGCTTTGTGGCTTCCGGCTCAATTTGGCTTACCAGCTGAAATAATTGCTTATGGCGTGGTTCGGTTTGAAACAGCATCGACTTGTATCAATGAAATTGCTTGCGCTTCTTCCTGTGCCCCATGGCCCTTATTTTGATGTTCCTTCTTGTCGTAATTTTAAACACATTGAACTTGCCCTTTATGGCCTTTATGGAATGTCCGATGATCTTCAAGCTCTTTGCTCTTTCGTCTTTCTAACCATTCTTTTTGTTTGTGCTTTATATCATGATGTGGTGGCCCATCTCGATTTCTATGCGATGTACCCTGGTTTGTGGACCACCATGTTTGTTAAGATGCTCGGTGTGCTCTTCAGCTTCTACTCCAGAATATGGTTGAATATCCAGTGAGTCTTCTTCGCTAAGAGCTGTTGAGGTGGCCACAGCTTGATCCGGGGTGAAGTACTGAGCCTGGGCCGGTACAGTACAGTACACCAAGGAGATGGCGAAGAATGAGCAGATGCCATATAATCCGTATTGTGCCTCTGCTGCCAGTTCTTTGTCCTTATCCTTTGACAACTGGGAAGCCCTCTAGCAACTAAATCTTTTTATACGCCGCTCTCTTTCCGTCTGAACAGCCACGCCCCAGTGGGTTGCGCCAGTTTTGTGGCTCTGCGGCTGATTTGGCAACTTTTTCTTCAGTGTTTTGAATGTTTTGTGACGAGTCTAAGTGCATAACGTTGTTTCAACTAAAAAACCCTTCGAACTGGCCAACTTCATGCGGTTTGTGATTTTTCTGTTTTGCTTGAGAGTTTTGGCCTTATTTTGTTATTCTGTATTGTTTGTTGTTGGGTGTGTTGGGGCCTGGGAAAATAAGCCACTTTTGTTACGTGCGCATTGCAAAAGCATTTCTATCAGCAAGGAGTAAATGTCCAAGAGACTAACTAGAGTGGAAAGAAATTAAACCTTTTAAAAAAATTGGCTGTATAACGTTTTTAACAAACTTTTAGTTCAATATTTCTATTGCATATTTCATAATAATATCCAAATTGGAAAAAAAAAACATTAATTATGCAGTTTAAATTTCAAACGATTTCAGATGGGATTCTGTCCCCATTAACCCTTCATATATCAGGTTCAGGAAGCTACATACGGTAGCCAGCGAAGAAAAGTTCAGATTGAAGCCTTAGTTTTTATTTGTTGGTTTTTTACAAGCATACAATGTGTATCTAAAGTAGGGCTTGATGTTTCACGTGTAGTACGAATACAAAATATGAACTTATTCTTAAATTTCAGCACAATCAAATGTGAATTTACCAAATTTGAATTGTTTTTTATGAGCAACTTTTCGCCCATCAATGTAGTGTCTGACAGGCAGAGCCATAACAGCTATCCAGGAGCCACTATCTAACTGATGAAGCTCGTGAACACGAATCGATATGTATTTATTATTATTGGTTTTGAGTTCCTCACGGAATGGTACGCATTTTAATGGTTCTTCGAGAAAAGCAATTATTGGCACATTTTTGGATAATTATTTAAGAAAAGATTTTGGCCCGTAGGTAATCGGTAAAGATAAATAAACAAGACAAACAGGAAATCATACCAGTTAATTTTCACTAATTAAATCTGCAAAAAAAAAAAACTTTATCGATATTGAAAAGTATCATTTCAATATAAATATGTTCGGGTAACAACTATCGATAATGCCTATATTTTTGACTAGATATATATTCCTCGAATAATTGGGTCATTACGTTAAATTTGATCAAGGCTGCAAACCGGTTCGGAGTCGAACCGCTCCGGAGTCGGAGACTCCGGGTTATTTGGGAAATCGGAACCGAACCGGAGCAACAAAATTTTTCCTTGCCGAACCCAATCCTGAAACGGAGCTTTCCGCACACAAGCTCTGAAGTCTTTTGCATAATATTGTAATATTTTATCAAAGTGTGTAGAAAAACTTTCTCAAGCATCTGTTTTTTATAATCCAAGAAACCAAATATTTTTGACCTTAGAACAAAAAAAGAATTTTCCAAATCTGAAGCAAACTTGATCTGCGACCGGCATACATCTATCTCCATGCAAAAATTTGTGGCTCTATCTCTTATAGTCTCGGATATCGACGCGTTCATACAGACAGACGGACGGACAGACGAACTTGGCTATATCAACTCGGCTGTTCACGCTGATCAAGAACATATATACTTTACGGGGTCGGAAATGTTTCCTTCTCTCTTTTACATATATTCGCACAACTTTATGACCCCCCTGTAAAAACAGCGTTCTAGCTGAGTTCCAAATCTAGGGGTCCAAAACAGTACAAAATAGCAAGGCGGCAAATCTCTGAAGTTCTGAAAAAGGTTCAGTTCGGGGGATCGAACCCTTTGGGCTTTGTTCAAGGAATCTTTGACAGTGGAGACATTATTTTGTTTTGTTAAGAAAGTGTCCAGCTGAAGGATCTATTAAGAACATTAACCGACTCTCCCTTACCTTTTATACGTAAACATGATTTGCTACAACGTGCCTTATTCTTTAATCTATTCAAAATCTTAAAATGCCGAGCTTGGATATGGTTTTAAAACGGTTCATGCTACGATGCTATATGTTTGGAGTAACTAAAGCTGTATAAGAAATTCATTTGTAATCCCTCTTACAACTATCCTAAGATACAGGGCTCTCTTCAAGCAAATAGATTTTGATAACCGCTCGACAACAATTCATCCGCCTTTAAGTTTTCCCATTTCGCATAATACTTTACAGATAACACTAACTTTGTGCCATTCACCGCATTTCTTCAGGCATGATGTTCCATTAACCATTTGGCTATATTTATATGCCCAATGCGTCGCCCATAAAGTTCTCGCGGGCCATTATAAATACACATCTTCAAGCAATTTTGCTACTACCTTGCTTCGACCTGGATGGGCCACAGGAAATGCATTTTAAATGTTGGCCGCAGCATAAATAACGCGTTAATGTTAACAGGCGGCCAAAAGTGTAGCAAACAGAGCCAAAAGCAGGCAAGGCAGCTGGCGAAGGATCAAGGATGCCAATGCGTTGGCTTAATTTATGGGCGGCAGCGGAGACGGTGACAGCAAGGACAAACAGGAGTTTCGAATTCGGATTCGTATTCGATTTGCAATGCGCTGGCAAAAGTTTGACAGCCACTTGGCACCTTGGAACTTTTCCACAAACACACACACACAGTTCAGTTTAGTTGGCCAAAAGTCACTTGGCATGCATATAAATTGTCAGCCATTAAATTTGCATTGACATTTTGGTCGTGTTTTTGCCCCGTTGAACCTCTTCAGCTCCTGCAGCTGGTTTAGTTTTTAGCTTGGTGATTTATCTGTGCACTCTTTGATTGCACGGAGCAAAGAACACTACGAGCACCTCCCCTCCTCTTCTGATGCTGCTTGCTTTTATTGAATTTGCCGAATTAATTTGCCAGCATCGTGCAAAAAACTAAAAAAGAAAACTGGAGGAAATCGAATCCCTCGAATGTTGATTAAACTTGGCTTGGCATTGACATGCCATCCCATAGTAACTAATCCACTCGACAATATCATCGAGAGACCCATCTTTTCAGCTTGGTCAGAGCAATTAGCCTAATGCCAAGGCCGTGCTTCTCAGTTGGCTTTTAGCCTTATTGAGTCGCCGTTTCCAATCATAATCGAAAAGCTGGACTTCACGTGGGCTGCCAATGCTACTTCAATGGTTTTTGTGCTCGGACTCATGTAATCACCAGAAACGAGCCGTGAAGTGGACGATGAATGGAATGGCTTAGTTAGTTAGTTGGCTGCTCGGCTGACCAACAAGACAAGCGTCATTTTTTTCTGTGTTTGAAGGCTTAATTATGTACTGCTTGATGTGGGTGGAATGAAATGAAAGCTGGATGAGTTTGGGTACAAGTAATTACATCGTTATATTATGTTTGGCCAAACACAACGAATAATAACATGTTGTACAACTCGAAAGATTAAGATTTGCTTAAAAAGGGTCATAGCGTGGGGTGTGAATTAAGTCCATTCTTCCCACTGAAATAGACCACAAAACAAATAACGAATGCTTTAAGCATATTTTAAACTATGTTCACTGAACATAAATGTGTTCCAAACCGAATGTTCGTAGACTAGTTACGGTCTTTCAAACATAAATTTGAAAATACTTTCCCGCAGTGGTTGAAAATTCCCGAAAAAGTTGGAAATGGGAAAATTTGTTTTACTCCGATTAACTTCAAAACCCGTTTAATAGCAAAGTATATAAAATGATTGGACACTTTTTTTCTAGATCTTGGAAAGTCCACCAACAAGCAATATGAACGAAACATTTTAGTTTTATTTAAAAAAGAGAGCTTATAACCAATTTGTATACACTGTACCGTAGGTACATAGAGCATTATAAGTATGTGCAAAAGTATGTAACATCCAGAAGGAAGCATCTCCGACCCTATAAAGGATATATATTCTTGATCAGCATCAACAGCCTAGTCATGTCCGTCATGTCCGTCTGTCTGTCATTATGAACGCACAAATCTCGAAGATGGTGAGAGATAAAGGTTTGACATGTATGGGACATATGCTTGTTATGTTTGCAGGCAGATCAAGTTCTCCCGCCTCCGCAATTTGGAAAAACGTCTTATCTCTCACAGTTTTAAAGATAGATGGCTTGTTCCTTCCAGACATATTTAGTTATGAGGATAACTTATCGATCCGCCCAAGAAATGGAGAAGATAGGATGAACGGTTTTCGAGTTATGACCAAAAGACTGGTACTGGGTATGTTATAGTCGGGCTTGACAGACTTTCTTTCTTTTTTGTTTTTTATCTGTTAAGTTAAAATTTGAAAACTTTAGAATACAAATAGTCTTTTAAGAGGCCCGCCTCTGTGATTTTTGACGTTTACATTATTATGTTCAACGTAAAGTACCTATCGTATATATTCTTTCAAACTATATATGTGGATATCAAAATGACTGTCATATCTTAGCTTTCTATCTGTCAAATTCATGCCACTCCAGTGCTCTGCAGCTTGCTACTCGAGCATGTTTCTGCGCCGTTTTGACACAGAATCCAAACACTCACCCACACACCAGCGCACACACACTCGCCAAGACCTGGCGCATGCCAACGCCACCCCACCATTTGGCCAACACCCAAGTGCAGGCAACTTTTCATGCTGCCTTATTATGCAAATGTCTCGACTGTGCAAGCTGATGATGATGCTGCTGCTGGTGCTACTGCATGCCAACGTCATCGATTTATAAGTTATGCAACAGCCAGGAGCAAAAACCCCTCGACAATCCCAGGGTCCAACCGTTGACTGTTTGACTACTTTGTAAGCAAATGGTTTACTCTTGTACTTGCCACTTTTGCTGACTGCAATCACAAATTTAGCAAAATCAATCTCCACAACTTCAGCGTACCCCGATCCAGTTTCCAATTAGAGTTGGGATCCTAATTTTTCTGCCGCTGCTGATTGGTTGCACATTAACAAAAGGGAAAAAACTGAAACAAAATGAAGAAAAATGCACAAAGCATTGGTACATATCTTTTCCCAATGCGTCATTTCATCAAAGTTTTCGACGTAAGGTGAGTTCGATGGTTATTTCTTATATATCAGCTCTCATCAACGCAATTACCGTATAAATTCCATAATTGATTTTTTGTTTCAATTTTTGTTTCAATTGATTTTTGCAAGTGTTTCAATAAAACGCTAATAGCACTTGTAATTAATCATTTGGAATTTGCCTACTAAATACCCGTTTCTAGCAGAGTAATTCTTCAATTTAATTTTCTTGCTCAAAGATTTTTCTTTGATTTTGGCTCGGTCTTCATTTTGGCATTCCAAGAAACTGGTTTGGAAGTTAATTAAAAAATTTTTGATCTTTTTTTTATAATTCCTAAATTCAATCTTTCTGAAAAACTTTCTTAAAATTGCAATTTTCAAGCTAACCCGCTGGGCTATCAGCCAAATGCCAAGCACAGCTCCGACACTAAGTAAAGCCTCGCAAACTGTTGAAACCGTTGCATTAGAACGGTGAGGTCGCAAATTCAAACCCCACTGGCGGCATATATTTTTTGCGCTTTGTTCCTAAAGTCCATTTTGTTTGTTTGTTTTATTTTTACGGAGTTTAAGGAGCCAAAAGTTGTTTAGCTAAAGCTTTACAAAGAACTGCATGAGGGTTTATTAGTAAGTTGAGAAATGATAAATCCTTTTTTTTAGATTTTCAGACTTATTTCAAGTTTCTTAAGCCCTCGAATTTACATATATTTGGTTTTGGGAACCACTTCAAAATTGTCACATTGTATGAACGTTACTCATCTTATAAGATTTTATTAAATCAAATATTCTTGAAAAGCAATGAAAATGAATCCGAAACAAACTATTTAATAATTATAGGGATAACAAAAAGTTAACCGCTAATCCCACTGTCAAAATAAGAATCGCTTTATTCTTCATTTAATTTTTTTATTTTAAACCATACGACAATCATGTTCGACATCATGGAAATACCCATATATGGCACAAATAAGATAGATGAATAGGATTTTAAGTTATGATACTTTACAATCAGCCCACTTTTTGCATATTCTTCAACTTCATTCTCTCTGAGTACTTTAAGCTCCCTCTCTCTCTCTTTATATCTCTTTTGCTCTCTAATACTCTCTTAAACTAACTTGTTGCTGCGATGGCAAAAGCTATTCTTCCCGCCTTCGATAACAGCTCACAACTTGCATGCGAAGCTGAACATACTAAAAAGCTTCAGCCGAAAGCTCACAGCGATCATTAGGCGATTAAAAACTTTTCGAAGTTCGAGCGTTGTGGTTGCGGTCACAGTTGCTCAGTCGGTTTTAGTTCTGTTGGAGAAAAGCAGCAAATACACGTTCGCAAGGTGAACGCGAAGAAACGTAAGAAAAAAATATGTAATACAAAAAATATAGTTAAATATGGGTATAAAATATACAAGTGCTGCTACTGAAAAAGTAATAAGTGTTGAAGCCAGTAGAGCAGGGCATTAGATAACAACAAGACCAAATAAGAACCAAGTGTGAAATGAGAGCCGAAAATTTATACGCGTGGAAAATTATTTCTTGTCAGCTGACCCTCCCCCTCGCGGTCCCTATCTCTATCTCACTCGTACGCTCAGGCGGGGTCTTGTGATTCAAGACTAGACCCTAAAGCCAGGAAGAGAACTGAAAGTGATTTATCTGACAAAGCGGGGGAGGAGATACAGATCAAGTGAATTCCAATATGGTAGTTTAAATTGACTGCTTATGTGTATTCTTTGAATATTTTTCCTCTTTTATTTGTCAGCTGACAGCAATGACAGTAGTCTTGTGATCAACGTCAAGTTTTGCAAATGTCAAATATTCGAACTCGAACGGGAGAGTAAAACAGAGAGCGCGAAAAAAAGAGAGAGAGTTAGAAAATAACCCACCCGCATTTTTGTGGGTGAGAGTAGTAAAAAAAATGTAAGCAAGAAACAATTTTTTTATTAAATCAATTAAAGTTTAATATCTGTTTGCTTTTCATTACCCCTCGCTCCGTCTCACACTCTGTGGAGCCCTTGGGACTATACTTTTTCGAACTTGCGCAAAGCTTTATCACGTGAAGTGAAAGCTTTGGCTTTGCTGGTTAAATTTTTACGCATTGGGAGTTTGCATTAAAAATTTTGACAAAAACTAAAAGAACACATTATTGGTTAAATTTTGCACCCACCACTTCTCAGTCAGCTGACAGAGATAAGAAATTTTCAATTCGTATTTTTATATTTTAGTTAAAGAGCCAAATCAAACAATATGTCCAACCTGAAGCGTTTCGATGATGAGGAGCGTGAGTCCAAATATGGACGTGTCTTCGCTGTCTCCGGTCCTGGTAAGCATGTCAAAGTATGTGCCCTTTAGATACGTACTAATCTCAACAATTTCCCCTATTCAGTGGTCACCGCCGAGGCCATGTCCGGCTCTGCTATGTACGAGTTGGTCCGTGTCGGCTACTATGAACTGGTGGGAGAGATTATTCGTCTCGAGGGTGACATGGCCACCATTCAGGTTTACGAGGAAACTTCAGGTGTCACTGTCGGCGATCCCGTCTTGCGTACCGGCAAGCCTTTGTCCGTCGAATTGGGTCCTGGTATTATGGGTAGCATTTTTGATGGTATCCAACGTCCCCTAAAGGACATTAACGAGCTGACCAACTCCATCTACATCCCCAAGGGTGTGAATGTTCCCAGTTTGTCGCGTGTGGCCAGCTGGGAGTTCAATCCATTGAACGTCAAAGTGGGCTCTCACATCACCGGGGGTGATCTTTATGGTTTGGTCCACGAGAACACATTGGTCAAGCACAAGATGATTGTGAATCCGCGTGCCAAGGGTACGGTTCGTTATATTGCCCCCTCGGGCAACTACAAGGTCGATGATGTTGTACTCGAAACTGAATTTGATGGAGAGATCACTAAACATACCATGCTGCAAGTGTGGCCCGTACGTCAGCCACGTCCCTGCACAGAGAAGTTGCCTGCAAATCATCCACTGTTGACTGGTCAACGTGTGCTGGATTCGCTGTTCCCTTGTGTCCAAGGCGGTACCACCGCCATTCCCGGCGCCTTTGGATGCGGCAAGACTGTGATTTCACAGGTAAGTTCTAATAGCATAAAATCACAAATGTAATCTAATCATAAGTAAATACTTTGGGGATTGGGGATTAGCATAGAGATCTTCATGCAAGCTTTGAAAACTTCAAGAAATAATAGCATAGTTCTGTGAAAAATTTAACATTCCCGAAATAATTTTGTTTCCCATTCTCCAAGAATATAAATACTCATCATAGTTCGAGCAATTCTGTTGTCTAATGGGTTATTCCTTTTGAAAATCTTTTTTTTTTCAATTAAATGGAAATTTAAAAAAAAAAACAATTTGTCAAGTTTGCCTATAACTTAATATCCGAATAGTTTAAATATCGCCATGACATGCTGGTTTTAATATATTTTACTATTTCTCCCTCAGTTCGGCCATATTCAACATTTTTATTTTAAAACAATATAGTTTTTAATAATTGCTATATATTTTTAAGGACTGGAATATTTAGTTTAAAGCAAATTTAAGAAAAGAAAGCTTTCGAATCGGTAGTACCAACATAACATAAGGCCTGTGACTGAAATGTCGGGCCAAAGAAGAAGAACGAGAGGATGGCTCTTACCTTTTTGACATATTTAATAATCATGGTTATTTAAAGATCCGCCTCAGGATTGATTTAGATCGAATGGACGATAGTCAAGCTATGAGCAATTGAGACTTCTATAAAGCACCGTAGCTTTCAGCTGCTGCTGCAGCAGCAAAATACAAGACATAATGCGGGTATACACTTTCGCTAGTACAGAGTATATAATAGTCGGGCTTAACCTACTTTCTTTCTTGTTTAAAGTGTTTATTCAAAACATCTCTTCTTATTCCATTTTCTCTCTTAGGCTCTTTCCAAGTACTCCAACTCGGATGTCATCGTTTATGTCGGTTGCGGTGAGCGTGGTAACGAGATGTCTGAGGTGTTGCGTGATTTCCCCGAACTGTCTGTTGAGATTGATGGTGTGACCGAATCTATTATGAAGCGTACTGCTTTGGTGGCGAATACCTCTAACATGCCTGTCGCTGCTCGTGAAGCTTCTATTTACACTGGTATCACCCTGTCCGAATACTTCCGTGACATGGGCTACAATGTTTCCATGATGGCTGATTCCACCTCTCGTTGGGCTGAGGCCTTGCGTGAGATCTCTGGTCGTCTGGCTGAGATGCCTGCCGATTCGGGCTATCCCGCCTACCTAGGTGCTCGTCTGGCCTCCTTTTACGAGCGTGCCGGGCGTGTCAAGTGTTTGGGTAACCCAGAGCGTGAGGGATCTGTCTCCATTGTCGGTGCTGTCTCCCCACCTGGTGGTGATTTCTCAGATCCCGTGACCTCCGCTACTTTGGGTATTGTCCAGGTGTTCTGGGGTCTGGACAAGAAATTGGCACAGCGCAAACATTTCCCCTCCATCAACTGGCTTATCTCGTACTCAAAGTACATGAGAGCTCTGGATGATTTCTATGACAAGAACTTCCCTGAATTTGTGCCACTGCGTACCAAGGTAAAGGAGATTCTGCAAGAGGAAGAGGATCTGTCCGAAATTGTGCAGCTTGTCGGCAAGGCTTCGCTGGCCGAGACCGACAAGATCACTCTGGAGGTGGCTAAGCTGCTTAAGGATGATTTCCTGCAGCAGAACTCATACTCGTCATACGATCGCTTCTGCCCCTTCTACAAGACCGTGGGCATGCTGAAGAACATTATCGATTTCTATGATATGGCTCGCCATTCGGTGGAGTCGACCGCCCAGTCGGAAAACAAGATCACCTGGAATGTCATTCGTGAGGCTATGGGCAACATTATGTACCAGCTATCGTCCATGAAGTTCAAGGTGAGTGGATAAAGGTCGCTTAAATGAATTTAAATAAGTAACAACTCTTTTAATTGTTTTCCAGGACCCTGTTAAGGATGGTGAGGCCAAGATCAAGGCTGACTTTGAGCAGCTGCATGAGGACTTGCAACAAGCCTTCAGAAACCTGGAGGACTAAAGCTCAATGGCCTTACTTTAACACTCTAATCTTATATTTGTTATCTAGTTAACTTTTAAAAAAAAAAGAGAAAATAACGTTCAAGAGCGTACAGTTTCGTCAAATCATAATACCGTGCAACAGCCAAAATTCCAACATTCCTCTCTTGAAGCCAAAAAGATGAAAACATTCCGGCCTGCGGTTGATACTTCTACTGTGCCCCCCGCTTCCTCCAACAGCAACAACTAACGTCCTCCTTTTATGTGGTTCTTTCCAGCAAATACACATATACACACACAAAAACGCACACACAGACACACACACAAATGCATGCATAAATAGTATTATTGTTTAATGAATGGAAATTCTTGTTTTATTTTGTGAAAAAGTCATGTTTCTCCCCTGTTTGTTTGTTGAAATTTATGTAAATATTTAAAGTATGAAAAATTAAATGTACGAATAAAGTGCAAACAAGAAATACATTTAATGTAATTGAAAAGAAGCGGACGTTTCTCTCTTAACTCTCATCCACTTTCTCAAAGATGTATAGAGCAGTTAAAGGTGAAATTGAGTAAGCACAGCTGTTTTGCACAGTTTTGCATTTGGTTGAATATCCCAAGCTCACAGTTGAAAAGCGGTTATCACTTTGCAAGGTCTTTCTATATTACTTTTTAAAATACTCACAAGCTGCTCAGACGTCTATTAGGCACGTACATGCTAGCATACACAAATATATTTAGAAATATAGTAGATTCGATTGACAAATAGACGGACTCTTATGATCAATCAAGCTTTATAATAACCTACTTCTCTACTATTCCAAAAAAGAAAAAACTTAAGTTAAATTTTCATGATCCATTAATGCGACATATCCGAGTTATGATAACAGACTATATTTTCTTTGCTTTCTGTTATTGGTTTTGATTTAATAATCTGTACCAATTGTACACAGAGTTTCTAAAAATTGTAAAAAAGTATGTAACGGAAGAAAGCATCTCCGACTCTGTAAAGAATATATTCTTCATCAGTATCAACAGTCGAGTATATATAGCCATGAAAATTAGTCATCAAAATGACACTGTTTAGTCATAAATTTTAACCCATTGAGTTTCAAATTAACTTTGATACTCCAAGTATCAAGTCGATATTTTCGAAAGTATTAAAATGCTTATATAAGTCTGATACTTTAAATAATTAATTTGATATTGATACTAAGTTTTTTGGGTGCAGGCATATTAAGTTTATTTAAAATTTTGGTACGGCCTCTCATGATCGATAGTCAAGTTAGCTAGGGACACTTTTATATTTTGTCTGAAAAAAGTATCAAGAACACAAACCTGTCTCTAGAAAACAGAAAAACAAAACCGAAAATATATTATAAAAATACCAGATCTCTCACGCTTTTTCATAGCTTACAAAAATAACACTAATTTTTGCAACACCTAAGAGCGGAGTAAGATATTTTCGACCTCTGCCTTAGACCCTATGTTCTAAACCCTATGTTTTAGTTTTTTTACAAATTTGCTCCGATCAATAGCTAGATTTCCTTATTTTTTTAAATGGCTTGCTTCATAGTTTTCCTTCGCTTTCCAGTCACACTGTTTACTTAATTTTTCCCAGAACACAAAAATTTACCTATCGCATTTAAAATTAGTACTTCCTTATAATGGATCCGAATAAAAAGCTCTGCAAAAAACAGCTCTGCCAGGGCCTCCCACTGATCACTGAAAGCACTATTGCAACTGGGCAGGCAGCACAAGCTCAGGGATCGGGACCTGTGCATACCACTAAAGACATGTCATGTTACCGACCGGCGCCAACTGTAGATTGTTTTAATCAAACCTCTTTCGATACCATCAGTTCTCCGTCGGAGTCATTGGAGCCCAACGAAAGCAACCCCGCTATGGTTCCTCGCATCACAGTCGTAGAATCGCTAAATCAAGTAATACCTAAATCTGAGATGGAAATAAGGCAGACATTATATGATGACGAGGATTCGGACGATGGGGAATGTCAAGGACGTATATTTGGTGTCTCAGGACCAGTGGTTAATGCCGAGGAGATGTCTGGCGCTGCTATGTACGAGCTGGTTCGAGTGGGTCACTTTCATCTCGTGGGTGAGATTATACGTCTTGAGGGCGACATGGCCACCATACAGGTGTACGAGGATACCTCGGGAGTTAGTGTCGGCGATCCTGTCTACCAGACGGGTAAGCCACTGTCCGTGGAACTGGGACCGGGCATAATGGGCAGTATTTTCGATGGAATACAGCGTCCACTACGCTCCATTAGTGAGCTGACCAACTCCATTTATGTGCCCAAGGGCATCGATGTGAAGAGTTTGCCCCGAAATATTGCCTATTCGTTTACGCCTGAGAGGCTTAAAGTAGGTGACATGATCACAGGTGGTGATATCTATGGGACGGTGCATGAGAATAGTATGTTGGAGCACCGCCTAATGTTGAATCCAAAGGCCATGGGTAGCATTACCTGGCTGGCACCTGAGGGTGATTACTGTGTAGACGATGTGGTCATCGAAACTGAGTTTGAGGACACGATTACCAGGCACACTATGCTGCAGGTGTGGCCCGTAAGGCGAAGTCGACCAGCGCTAGATAAGTTGCCGGGCACAAATCCCCTTCTAACTGGTCAACGTGTACTAGACGCATTCTTTCCCTGTGTTCAAGGTGGAACCACAGCCATTCCAGGAGCATTTGGCTGCGGTAAGACAGTTATATCTCAGGTAAGATACGTCCCTAGTCTGCAAAGGACGAACGCTTTCTTTATGTTTACCAGCCTCAGGCTCTGTCCAAGTACTCCAACTCGGATGTCATCATTTATGTGGGTTGTGGTGAGCGTGGCAATGAAATGTCTGAGGTGCTTAGGGATTTTCCTGAACTCACAGTGGAAGTGAATGGCATAAAGGAGTCAATTATGAAGCGAACTGCCTTGGTGGCGAATACCTCTAACATGCCTGTCGCTGCTCGTGAAGCTTCTATTTACACTGGTATCACCCTGTCCGAATACTTCCGTGACATGGGCTACAATGTTTCCATGATGGCTGATTCCACCTCTCGTTGGGCTGAGGCCTTGCGTGAGATCTCTGGTCGTCTGGCTGAGATGCCTGCCGATGCGGGCTATCCCGCCTATTTGGGTGCTCGTCTGGCCTCCTTTTATGAGCGTGCCGGACACGTACAATGCTTGGGTAGTCCCGATCGTGAGGGTTCTGTGTCCATTGTGGGCGCAGTCTCTCCCCCGGGCGGTGACTTCTCTGACCCAGTGACATCGGCCACATTAAGCATTGTCCAGGTGTTCTGGGGTCTGGACAAAAAATTGGCTCAGCGCAAGCATTTCCCTTCAGTGAACTGGCTGCAGTCCTACTCTAAGTATATACGAGCGCTAGATCCTTACTACGAGGAGTCATATCCCGAGTTTATTAAACTTCGCGCCATGGCCAAGCAGATTTTACAAGAAGAGGAAGATCTATCAGAAATTGTTCAGCTGGTGGGCAAGACCTCCCTAAATGAAGGGGATAAGATAACATTGGAGGTGGCCAAAATGTTGAAGGATGATTTCCTGCAGCAGAACTCTTACAGCGATTATGATGCCTTTTGTCCCTTCTATAAGACAGTGGGCATGTTGCGCAATATGATGGCATTCCATAAGTATGCCATACAGGCGGTGGAAAATACAGCTGCCCAAGAAGCTCACGTCACTTGGGGTTTGATTAGAGAGCGCGCTTCGCAACTCATGTATGATCTATCTACGATGAAATTTCTGAACACGAAAGAAGGTCAAGAGGCCATTGATCAAGAACTCGATAAACTATATGAAAATGTTATTAAGACTTTTTCCAATTTGGAGGAGAACGTGGCACTTTATGTTTAGAAGGGTGTCGAAATCGTTGTCAAAATTTTCTGTTTTGCATTTGTTGTGTGTTTCGGAAATTAAAGACGCCTTTTAAGTAGACTATTTTCATATTTGGCTTAGGAAATTCACCTCGGTCATCTAAAATTAGAGGGGTATTTAAAAATATAATTACCACAACAATAACAATATTATTGTAATTAAAATTAAAATGACAAATTTATTTCAATAATTATTTCAAACTAGCTGACCCCGTCAGACGTTGTCCTGACCATATTTCTTATCAGCCTTCTCTATTCATGACGAATGTCTTTATAAAGTTTCATCCAAATCGGTAAAGTTTAAGTCAAGTTATGGTGCAAAAAAGCCGTGGATGGCAAATTACGCGATCCCTGTGTGACCTACCAGAATCAGCTATAGATATAAACCACCTACGCTGTTACTACTACGCTCACACGAAATTTCATCGAAATCGGTCCAGCCGTTTGGGAGGAGTGAGGTAACAAAGCCATGTACGGAAGAATTTTATATATTAAGAAGATAATTCAATTATTTCAACAAAATAATTATACTCTGTACCGTATTATAAGTAGTTAAGTTTTTATAAGTTTGCGCAAAAGTATGTTACAGCCAAAAGGAAGCATCTCCGACCCCATAATGTATATATATTCTTGATCTGCATCAACAGCCGAGTCATGTCCGTCTGTCTGTCCGTATTTTAGTAGACTCGCTTGTTTTAGTAGACTCGCTTCCAAGTTTTAATTACATACCAAATTTAAGCGAGAGCGTAAGTTAAAGACGGCCCTGCCAGACTTCGAAATACCGTTACTCAATACAATTAATGTATAATAACCTCATGCGGCTCAGATAAATATGCAACATTTATTTTACTCTGCCATTTATTATCCGATCTTTATGAAAATTTGTAAGATTGTAGATATTGGCCACATAGACTACACCGCGAACTCTAAGCTCAATATCTTATAAAATGTAGGAGATATTTTTATTGCGTGGGCGAGAGGGGCCGTGGCCAAAATTTGAAACAATCTTGATCTGCGTGCAGAGAATACTAGTCTACATTTAAAATTTGGGGGCTCTAACTCTTCTAGACTCTGAAATCTAGGTGTTCAAACAGACATACGGACATACGGGCATGACTATATCTCGACTCGACTATTGATACTAATATAGAATAAAGATACTTTATGGGGTCAGAGATGCTTCCATCTGACTGTTACATACATTTGTACGAGTTTAGTATGCCCTTTTTACTTTTCGAGTAACGGGTATAAAAACCAAAGTTACCGAAATTTCCTCAATTATTTCAATTACCATAGAATACTATAAGAACGATCGGTGCCAAGTGCATTACCACTTGGACACAAACGAAGCTGGCTTATTAGTTTATGTATTTTGAATTTTCCTTGACTGAGACTCATCTGAGAGCCTCCACCATATACCATTGGCGGCCGTTAGCCTGTGTACCCAGACCGAAAAAATCCTTTAATTGAGTGCACACTTATGCAAAGGAGCAACCAGCTTCAAGTCAGATGCCAGGCAAGTCCTTGGCTGACGCCGCCTGCTGACTTTTTATGCGCTTTTAGCACCATTATCCTTTTACGATTATCGCTGCTAAAGCGAATTGACTGTTTGACGTTCAATTGAAATTTTGCATTAAAGCTCAATGGCTTAACCCCTTCAAATTATGCAATAAGGCCATCCACCCCCGATACCCGGCGCCTCCTTCTCAGCCCCAGTCAAAATCCCAGCTGAGCCCAAGCTGCTGTAGCGCTGAAAGTCGAAATGGCAGACAGTGGCAACGAACGAACGGAACGAACTTCGAACGGCAGCCAATTAGCGCGCATTGCTCATACGCCACGTTTGTCATGGCACACATACACATACATACATATGCTTGCTCTCTCTCTCTGTCTCTCAGTTCGCATAGCGGAAACGGAAGTTGTAAGGGGATTTTCAATTTGCAATTGAACTGATTCTGATTTTTGGCTTGCTTTTTTTCGTCTCTGCGCTCATTTTATGGCTGACTTGGTTGCTGCGGTGCTGGGTGGGAGGTAGTGCGGAAATGTAATCATCGCAATCCTACGAACCCCCCCACCAACACACACACACAGAGAGCTTTATATATATATATATATATATACTTACATTTAATTTCCACTAATTGAATCGAAATCGATCTCTACATTTTTGTGCGCAACTTCGAGGGGTTGACGTTGGCTTTACGAAAATTGTGGATAGAGTTTGGTGTGAGGCGACGAGAGGCAGAGGGAGGCTTTGAATTAATAAACTTTTCATATAAATCAATGAATTTTTTGTCGACATTTGGCTGCCGTGGCAAAAATTATCGCCAAAATGGGATTACCTAGCTACCGAATTCTATGCAAAAGTTGAAATTCGAGAGACGAAAAAGCATGAATTGATTTATAATGAGCAGAAGAAGACCAATAAAATGACTTATTGCAGTCTCCGTGATATATTTAATTAAGGAAGTAAGATGGGCTTATCGAGCAAGGTTATTTTGCGCTCGAAAAGTTGCAAAATCTTATGTAATGTGACTGTTGGCTTTTTGATTTAAATTTCAGAGAACGCAAAATCGTCAACCTCATCCATTAATTTGAAAGACTGCCATCAGCTCATTATGCCTCAAACACGACGACAAGCTTATACAAATGGAAAGCGTTTGCAAGCAAAGGACATGGCCATGTTCGTGCTGTTATTGTTGTTGTGCTTCTCATGGCCGCAAGGCCAAAAGGATATCATAAGCACATAAGATGATGATGGGGGTGAAAAGACGGTGGCAACTTAATTTCCAACTTATACGCAAAATCCTTTTGATTTTGTTATTTTGAGGAAGTCGCTCGGTCGCTTAAAGGTCCTGTTCTTCAATGTTTTCCCTTGGCTGAGGATGTGTCCTTTTGCGCAAATTTTGAGTGCCTGCAGTTATTTGGCTAAGTTCAGCGAGAACCTTTTTCTGCTTTGCTCACATTTTTTCGCCTTAGTTTTCGAATGAAAAAGGTCCTGCTCAATGTCCTTTCTTCTTGTGTGAGTGTGTTGTTTGATATGCTTCTGTTTAAAGGAATTTAAATTAAGCCTATGCAAATGCGCCTGAGGATGTTTTCGTTGTGTTTTGTTGGTGGTGCATGCTCGCGCGTGTATCCTGTTTGTTTCTGGCATTTTAACGACGCATTTTCGCTGCAGCCACGCCCACAAAAGTTTCGGCATAAAAATTTGCCACTCGCCGAGCTCCTTGCGGCATGTCGCCTGTCACACAACGAACTGGCCTATCACTCTCAGTCGCGTGCTCCTCCTCTGGCAGATAATGAAATTGTTGTGAACCAAAAAAAGAAATGTAAAAGGAAACTTTTTAAATACAAAAGGATATGCGTGGGCAGGAGTGAGTCCTTTTACTGGCTGCTCGCTCGCCGCGGTGACATTGATAAAACGCTTGAAATTTACTGCGTGGCGCAGGACTCGTGTTTCTTTTTTCAACTTTGCGGTTGCCGCTGGAGCTGAAGCTGGAGTCCTGGCATTGTTGTGCTTACTTATCCCTGTCGGGGGAAAATTGCCAAAAACTCGGTCCGTCTGCTAGGCATCCCCGCACAGGCAGTGCATTTAGTCAAAAGTGATTGAAAAGGCATTTTGTTATAATGCCAACTTAATGACAACGAAATTACAACCAACAGCCGAAAGCCAACGCCAAGGCAACATAACAAAATGAGTTTCCAAATACTTTGAGAAGGAAAAAGTTTGTTTTTCCAGCTAACATGAAAATTTAAATCCACTATAGATGCTATTTTTAATGGCTTGCCTCCCACGCTCGTCCCAGGAGTGCTCCTGCCTTGTCATGTTGGTAAAGCATTTTAATTGTTAGCTTCTAGATAACGATAGATTGTCGACTCCAAGCGGCAATTTTGGGTTTCAAGGATTTTATATTGTTATATAAAATTCTCCATCAATTAAGCTTTCTATTGGAAGGCTAAAATAAAATCAAGGTCTCGTGTACTGAATTGTTAAAAAGGGAAACCAAAACAAATAATTGTCTATTATCTTGATTACTTAGTGCTCTCAAATTAAGCACGAAGCATTCGAAAGCCAAAAAATACCAAGTATTAGTGAAATGAGAAAAACAAATTCTTGAATCAAGTACTATTCGATTGAGTACAAAATAGACTTACAGTAAAAAGTTCCAAGGAAAGCAGGGGAAAACGCGAATTATAAAATCGAATTTGGTTCTAACACTTCGTTTAAGGAGTGAAGGTTGGTATAAGTTTAAGCCCCCAAGAACAATTTGTAACAGTTTTGCGTAGACTTTCTTTGTTTTAAAAATGTATAGTATTAGGATTGACATCAAAATGTTTAAGACTTCGACAAAGAAAATGTTCTACTTATTTTTAGAGTCAGTCGTGCTTAACTTAACACTACAAATACTACTTATATTGAATTGAATCCTCAATCCCAAGTTGGAGTTCCGTGCATGAACAGAATGTCAAACTTTTTGTGCTCACAGTGAAGTCAAAAGCTGAATGTGTGGCTGCACAGAACGAATAATTTAAGTTCAAGAATTGTCATCTTAAAATCAAGCTTAGTTCAAATTTGAGAGAATAGCCTTGAACCCGCTCTCACATTTTCGTTTTTAATGAGAGAGGTGTGAGGTTTAGGAATTCACAAGCACTTACGTCGATGTTGACAGGCAAAGACTGATGCTGCTTTGTGGTATAGTGGGTTCCTCGAGCCGGCTTATACTTGCCACATAGTTTGACAATTCATTTTCTATGAAATAAACATAAACAACAAAGGAAAAATACAACTGAATTTAAAATGTTGCTTGATTGGAAAATGGGTGGCCCTACTTTTGAATCTGTGGAACTCTTTATTCGAGAGTCAAAAATATTACTCTTGATATTACTCTCATCCATTGGATATTGGAACTTGAACAAGAAAGGTTAATTAAACATTGAAACTTAAATCATTTTTATTCAAAAATGGATGGATAATACACAATGATTTGTGAGTGACTAGCTCAACTGCTTGAGCATGAGCTATTCTTTATTTGATTTTTGCTTTCCTTTCATGCAATTTGGTTTTGCCCCCAAGCAACATACATATTACATACATCCTTTTTGTTACTTCAATGCTAAATTTGCTCACAGATATGTTGTTGCAACGCGATACAGGTACTTGCAGTGAAATGCACTTCCTTAACATTGTAGTTGTTGTTGCTTTTCGGGATGAAACCAAAAACAGTATTAAATAATGTATTTTTGAAATGAAAGAGTAGCATTTATACAAGAACTGCCTTTTAATCGATGCAACTTAAGAGATTCCGGATTAACAAAAACATTGGAAGCGAACTATCTTTAAAAGAAAATATAAATTAGAGCCCAAATAAAATTTTACACGGTGCTTGAACGGGAACTCATTAAATCTTGTGGGAAACTTGCGTGTGCGAACTATTTATTTTGGCAATTTTGAATTTTAGCGCCTTATGGCAAGAAATATGCACAAGAGAAGTTTGTTGAATTTCAGTTACAATAACCAATACCCATCAGAAATACAATTTCCTCGCTCTACAAACCAAGCTACATCTAACTAATATTCCATTGCGCTTTATGAGTTCTATCAAGTGAAAAATCAGAGTTTTTCCCTTATTTTGGCCTAGCTCAATAGCACATAGACATTGCCCTCACAATGTGTTGTTTGCATGTCTGCAAAAGTGTTTCAATTATTTACGTTAAATAAAATGCAGTGGAGATAGCACAGAGTGCACGTAGCCGAAAAGTATGCTATTGAAATATTTATGCCTGGCTCGTTGGCTTTGTTCGAGAGAGAGTCTGTGTGTGTGTGCGGTTGATTAGGCATTTGACATACATATATTCTTGCAGCAGTAGCAAATGCGACTGACGAGTTCAAAGCGCATTAGACATGCAAAACAAACACGTGCCAACACGCACACTTTGCCTTCTATGTTCTCTCTCGCACTCTCTGCCGCATTTCCTTGTTGTCTGTGTCGCATTTTCCTATTAGCAGCCAGTCGAGCAACAATTTGCAACAAAATATGCAAATGCATCCAAGCGTGTGAGTTGCTCCTCATCTCTGCCCGTTCTTTCCATTTGCCGCATTGTTTTTCCATCTGTTTGTTGTTGCCGCCTGAATGATTCGTAGCCGTACATTTCCCAGCCAAATTTGCAGCACGTGCTGCAAAAGTTGTTCCTTTCCACACTTCTCCTATTTCAATTCTTATCTCTTGGCTCTCAGCTTCATGTCCAGAGACAACGAATCAAGTTTGGCCAAACTAACAAGAGAAATGTTATGTTGCCTTTTAATTGAATTTTGAAACCGCATAACTGAAATCGCAAAGCCAGCCAAATCTTGACCCAAGCAGGCGGACTCACAGACGCACACAGACATATTCGCCTTACTGCTTGCCCCAACCCTTCGACAGGAGCAATAAAAATGTTCTGAAAATCGACCAAAAGTAATTTCTTTGCAAAGGCCAAAAGAATGTGGATGAGTCGAGAATTGTAGATACCCTTGCAAGAAGATTGTAAAAGTGAGGTCAGCCAGGTCCATAAAAACTTCATAAAAATCACCCTCAACCTTCTAGTGGATTTTGTTACGTACTTTTTCTGTACGTGCACGGCCCTAAGCTGAGATACTCCTCGGCAAGCATTCGGGTCTTAAAACATTCAAAATTTGTTTCTCTTAACGAAAACAATGAATCAAAATTCTTCAATGGTGGTCTGACAGTTCAGCGGAAGAAGAATTCAGTAGAACTGGAGTTGGTTTCATAATATTGCGGCGATAAAATCGGGTACAGCAGAAAATTAATAAGATTAGTTAGCTAAATTAAATGCCGAAACAACATCCTCCTGGGTTCATAGCGAGCAGCCAAGTCGGCCTAATAGTTTAACATAAATTACTTTTAAAAATAGGGCTAGTTTTAGCATATTCCATTTAAGATATCATTTAGACTGAGTTAACAAAAGATATTCCAAGTGTTATTGCATAGTTGCTCTTTCGATTTCGCATATATCCTCATTTGATATTATCGATTTCGTTTGGCAAGGTCTATGATGACGCTTTTGCAAATATCAAAATTTAACCTCGGTTAAACTAATTTAAACTATGTCAACTCTTTGGATATTGCACAATTCCTGAAATAGTGTCAAATATATAAAAGTGCGTCTAAGACCACGTTCTTTTAAAATAGTTCTACGTCATCGCCAAACGTTACAGGCCACCCGAAAAGAAAGCGCAATCCAAGCGCTAGTTTGGTTTTGTGAGTGAGACAGCAGATTACCAGCGATTGCCAGTTGGCGATAACTGGGGCCAAGACAGGTCGCCCGCATGCCTCACCCCGGTAGACTGGCCCGCTCAATTAGTTAGCGCATTAAGGAGATCTGCAGTAAGAGCAGCAGCATCCAAGGAATTTATTGTGTTCTCCAGTGCCCAAGTTGGTTAGTGTTAGTGTATAGAGACGCTTATCGCTGTAACCAGGCCGGGAGACTTCGACTCGTAATTGACTTGTTGCCAAAGTAATCGTTGCCTGTTAACTGCTGTTGTCAGGGGATTATCTACAGTTCAGTTGAAATCGTCTTGCTCCAGCCCAATCCCCAACACTGGGCTATCAACGCGACGCACACACACACACACGCACAAGGCTTATTGAAGTGCACGGAGCAGTGAAAAACAATAAACATGCCGAGGATGCTTGCTCAGGAAGTGAAGAGCAAGTACTATATATTCTCTCGAGTCCTAATTCAAGTGCTTTGTTATTCGGCTCGTCCTGCGACGTCTCCTTCAGCTAATTGGTTTTGCATGTGTTACCTGCTGGCCTCGACCCCAGCTAACCATTTCGAATCTGTTCATTTCTGTGGCTTTTGGCGAGGCGTTCCGGAAATATGCAACAAGCGTTGGCCACAGCAATCAACGCGCGCTGAGTTGGCGGCCATTTTGAAGCATGGCCATAAATGTTACATTTGGCTTTTAGCGAACCAGCTCGTGTGTGACGGAGGTGGAGGTGCAGATGTAGATGTAGATGGAGGCGAGGCTAACCAACAATTTGGTTTGGCTTTTCAGAAGTCAACGGTGGCCATGAGGGGTTGCAGGTGTGCGCAGCTTTTTCGCATGCTTCTCCCACTTACAACCGCTCATCTCCGCTTAATTCTGCATGCATTGCAGCCGCAATTGAAAATCCTCTTCACCCTGAACCATCCCATTAAGTGGCCGGAGATGTGGTCTGCTCTACAACGGCTTTGGACTGGGTACTAGGATTATGCTGTGCAATTTGTACATTATGCGTGAATACCTCAATTTTTACATCTTTGACATTTTTATACCCTGTTCCCATTGAAAATGGGAAAAGGGGGATCATGAAGTTGTGCGAATGTATGTAACAGGGAGAAGGAAAATTTTCCGACCCCATAAAGTATATATATTCTTGATCAGCATGAACAGCCGAGTCGATATAGCCATGTCCGTCTGTCCGTCTGTCCGTCTGTCCGTCTGTCCGTCTGTCCGTCTGTCCGTCTGTCCGTCCGTCCGTCCGTCCGTCTGTCTGTCTGTATGAACGCGTCGATCTCAGAGACTATAAGAGATAGAGCCACAAATTTTTGCACGAAGGTAGATTTATGCTGTACGCAGATCAAGTTTGTTTCAGATTTGAAAAATTCCACCCCGTCCCCCTTTTATCCCCAAAAAACCTAGACCTCCTCTAGAAATCCTAGACCTAAATAGCCGTCAGATCCACAATTTTCAAGTTAGAGCCTCGTGGTTTAGTATACATCAAGCTAGGCCCAATATCTATCTATTCTGAAAAGTACAATCAGATCGGACAAAAAACACCGGAGTTATAAGCGAAACAGTTGAGCTGATAAGAGCACCCCACCACTTGTTGGTCAGGACTAGAAAAAAGTGTTGCCTACATTTGGGATAATTTTTTTAAATTCAAAAACAATTAAATGAAAACAAATGAACAGGGTATTTTGTGGTCGGGAAACTCGACTGCAGCGCCCTTACTTGTTTCTTTTAAAAAGTGAACATGTTGTAGCCGCCGATCCTTTCTATTAGATCTTGATGCCCACAGCTGCTTTAAGCAATCATAGTTCTGGCTGACCCCAGTAATTTCGGGTATTTTCGCCAAATTTCCAACAAATGTTCACATCAATTTGATTAAGGATGGTTAATTTGATATTTGGCAAATATATTTCATTTCGAAACTATAACATTTAATTTTGACCATAAAGAGAAAGGGTAGAGAAAACGAAAAGATGAAAAAAGCAGTTTCATTCAGGCTCAGCGGTGTGTGACCACACGCGTGCCCCAGAGTGGAGTATTTAATGCCATTCCATTCGTGTTACGTGGAAGAGGTAAGTATGATCCCCGGTCAAGGTGAAGTAAAGTTAATAAAATAATACAGATTGATAATTTGTTGATTTCCGATTCTACAAAAACTATTTTTATTACCTAGCCAAAATAGCAGTGTGAAGTGCAAGTTGTATAGAATAATTAAATATATTTATCATATTTTATGTTCCAATATATGTATAAAATATGAATTTAATATTAAAATATTGATTTTATATTTTGAAATCAAGCTGATATTTTCGAACAGGTAATTTTGAATGCATAATATCGACATTTTATTGATAAGAGAATATATAGTATTGAGTCCCAGATTATTTCATTATTTGTTTCTGTGCGTCAACAGAACTGCTAAAACTCGTTTTGACGTCCAGATACTCAACCGCCACATAAGTCTTGGCCTGGTGGTTACTATCATGAATAAGCTTGGGTGTCCTAAGATCTTCTAAGTCCGAGCTTATTCATTAAATAAAATAAGTAGGTTTTGACTTAGCAATATGGGATTTTTGCCAGGCATCCTAAAATATTGTGTTTGCTCTCAGCACGGAACAGAACACAAAAAATCTTGAAAAAGAGCATCTTCAGTTTCGTTCTAGTCTATTAGCTACAGTAGTTGTTGTTTGAGAATTTATGTGTACTACATATACACACACACACATCGACTTACTCGCTCCATTGACTGCCGCCTATTTGTATTTGAACCCCTTTTTGGACCATTCAATGAGCTTTTAAGCGCGCTAATTAAAAATGTGGCAACTGCACAACCAACGGCTGCTGATGCTCCCACGCCCTCCCTCTTATCCATAAGGATGCTAAGGCTAAAGTCTCGTTTTCTATTGCAGGCAGGCGTAATTAACGCCTTCTGCCCAACCTTCGTGTGGTTTGCGGCTTTGTCTGTGTGCGAACGTTTTTAGATTGCATATTTATTAAAATGCAGCAGCCACAAGAAAAAGAAAACGAAGATGCAAAAGAAAACGAAGAACCAGCAGAAGAGGAAAAGCTAAAATGTAATAACTCTTGTTGCCATCCCCGCTGCCGCTCATACAATTTTTTTTCGCTTTTACCCCGCTTTGGCTGTGCATTTGGTAAGCAGCTTTTGTCCGCAGGTGTTGCTATTGTTGGCTCAACGCTTTATGCTCGATTATGGCGTTCATTTTTACCCAAGGATTTTCAAGTCCAAGCTGCTTATTAATAGAAGAAAAATAAAAAATACAGAAAAAAGGCGAAGCAAAATTGAGCACCCACTAATAAGCTTAGAAAGACATGGCTGCCTTCTCTGGTTGGGTAATTGTGAGCTAATTCTAATTATCAGCAACACATTCGAGAGGTGAAAAAACGAGGGGCTAACGAGTGTTTATTAATGGCGCTGCCCCGCCATCCTGTCTTTTGATGCGCACACAGATCCTGGCCCTACGCAATTAGCGCACAAATATTTCCTTTAGCTTCCTTTTCCAGGGCCCCATAAAAATGCTCAACCGAATTGTAGTAATTACAACAATTTGCATAAGCGCAAGGACGAAAAAGCGGAAATCAAAAAGCGCACAAAGCACAGTGGCTCGATTGTGAAAGACAGACAGACGGACAAAGCTCAGCATCCTGGCCAATCATGTGTATATCCATAATGGGGTCGAAAGAAATAATGCCATCAGGGACTAGAGCCAACATATAAACATTTGAAGCTTGGCTTGATCATAAAGAGGAACTTTCGAGTTCATTATTTTCCACTTCCACAAAAATTAGGTGGTTCTAAAGTTTGTCTATAAGTCACAACACTTTGGAGGAAATGAAATTAAGAGCAAGGCCATATTTGAAATATAATGAAATAAACACATTTCGATTCGAAATATATCGGCCATTGGATACCAGCTCAGACCAAGTAGAATTTAATTTAAAGAAATAAAAAATGTTGGCTGCACGTCTTTTTCGTCGCTTGTTGTTCTTCAACAAGACACTGTGCAACGGTCCGCTCACAAAGGCCATACCAACGCTATGGCCAAAAACGCTAGTTATGTAATATGAAAATGCGACGAACGGCGCTTGAATTATTTGCATATGGCCGGTCCCTTTTTTTGTTGGTTTTGATTTTGTTTTTTTGTTGCCCTTCTTTTTTGTTATTACTTAAGTCATTTTTTTGTTTTGCTCCATTAACAAATTCAATTAGCAATTTGCATACAGACCAAAAAATGTTGAAAATAATCTCATCTGTCAAATAATTTTGGCTGCAATAAATCACATTGACACAGTGCTTCTGTGCCGAAGATTAAGTACACTTAAAACCTGTCATTCCTATGAAAGCTGCAATAAATTGTCATCCGATCCAAACGTATCAGAAGCATTTATAGTGTGCAGTCAAAGAACAGCGATGCGCCAAATTTCAGCTCGATAGCTCTGAAGTATATCTGAGGGAGTAGTTTTGCGTAAAATCGAACAGACGCACGGTCAAAGCTCCATCGACAAAAATAGACTCACTTACGGTCAGTCTTGGTAGTTTTTTTCAAAATCTCCACTGTACATTCGCTTTGTTACACTGTAACACGTTTCTGAACATAAAATAAGTTGGGCATTAATTCCAATAAGAATCGAGCATTTCGAAGTCGAGCAGGGCCGACTTTTTCTTAAGCACTCGATTTATCTGCAGTTCAATTTAGAATAAAAGTTTACTTTAGGTTTGTCACTTATGTTTAAGTGCCCGGAGTAAGTAAAAAAAAAAAATCACAAATGTTTCGTTTTTCGGAATATGGAAGATTGTGCCCTCCGGTGCGAGTTTTTCCGAATCCTACAACATTATGCTGCATTTGCATTGCTCATTTTGAGCATGAGCAATGCAAATGCGTAAAACGAACCAGGCGCCTTACGTTTTTAACTCCTCAAGCTTTTTTAATACCTAAGTTTGTTCTTTCTGATTTAAGAGCTAGTATAAATGAACAGCTCCTGGAAGATATAATGCTAATATAACCTAAACTAAGCAGTTTATAAAAGCTGAAATAACTTAAGTAATGATCAATATTATTAAGCAAATGGATAAAAGATATATATATTTTTCATTTTCAAAGTTTTAATTAATCAAAAGTCAAATTATTCTTTTATCTTCAAGCGAACGAAGGTTCGAACCAGAACCTAGAGTTCAGGGGTTCCAAAAACCAAAACATTAGTCATACATACCAGGTGTGAACTGTCAAAAAGATTTTATGTGAATGGTTTTGAATTTGCTTGATGGAAATAAATATAACATATATTTACCCCAAGGCCACTATTTTTTCTCTTAATGGATAACCAATTTCATGAGCCAGAACAAAAACAAAATCAACAAATACCCAAGTATTTGTTGTATATTGCATTCGCGTTAATTTTGCATGCCCCAAAAAGTATGCAATGCCGGAAACGGAAACAACTGCTTGAAATTCCAATATGCTTTGTGTGTATATGTGCAAAAACCAATTTCAATTTGTTAACCATTTTTTGTGTCTCAATCAAATTTATTACATGGCCGAGTTACAAAAAAACACACACACACACACACGGAGAGATGCGCGCAGGAAAGAGCTGTAAAAATATAAAAAAAAACAAATTTGCAATCGGCGCTTATTTTCTTAAAATATTTTCATGTACGCCTGTGTGTGTGTTGTCTGTGTACAGGACAATTAAAACCATGCCAAAGCACACACAGCGGTACGAGGCGGGATGCCTCCAGGCGGCCTAGTAAATGGTAATCAACGCAAATCCTCCATAGAGTACCGCACACGGATAGGCAATCAGCAGCTGTTGATGCTCCATGGAGAATGCTGTGGCGAATAGTTTCGAGGCCGATATGGCGCACCAGAATATGGAGATACCGGTCACAATTAGGCCGAGTGTGCCCCTGCAAAAGTGGAAAGATAGAGTGGTGAGTGGTGAGTGGTGAGGGCGAAACACGGCGGTAAAATCAATAAACACTGCATATGCATGAAGCGACAGAGAATAGAAGAGTATAAAACGAAAAAAAGAACTGGCTGACTGAGTGAGTGAGTGTGTACGGATGTGTGTGAGTGTGCGAGTGAATGAGCAAGGCAAACAAAGACAGCAGGCGATGTGCAAAAGGATGTGCAAACATGGTACAGAACAACTACTAAGCTTGCCAAGAATGGAAATTGAAATAAGGAATAAGAAACGACTAGCGGAAATGCTACCAGATAAAACTCATCATTCACATTAAGTGGATAAAAACTAGTAAGAAAGCAACTTCTGAAAAAAACGCAGCTAAGGTAAATTAAGATAAGTTGGACCACCACTTATAGCTAAATTTAAAATATTATTAAGGTGAAAGTTTTTTATTATTTGGAAACCCCCTATTAGTTAGTGATAGTACGAACAAGTTTCCTGATAAACATATTTAGCGATGGATAGTTACGTTTGTGCTTCTTTATAAACAGTCCTTTCCCAAGCCCCTTTAAGTCTGCCTCAAAATTACTTTAATGAATTACTTTAAGATTTATTTGTAACTACTTTATTCAAGACTAAAGTCTCTTAGCACAATTACAAATGAGCTATTCAAAAACTACTTCTTTATTTCAACAATAGATGCTTTGAAAACAAAATTATCATATGCTTATATATGTGGAAAGTTCAGTAAAAGTAGCAGTAAAAGTTTTGAGTAAGGACCACGAAAGGAGTAAAAGACAGCTAAAGGGTGGTTTGTATGCTTTGGTTTTACATCCCCCGCGTTATTCGAAACATATGGCAGCGCAGAAAATGCTCATTACGGTTTGCCATTTCAACTAGTATTTGCAACTAATTAAATTCTATTGTCATAATTCGTGCTCTGTAAAAAATGTGATTCACAAATAAGGTCCATTTTATTTTCCACCGCCAATCACCGATCAGGCAATTCAAGCTATTGTGACCAAATTTCGCAACAGTTCCTTATTGTACCAATCAGCACCAGTCTTTTATTGAGTGACAATAAATTTATATAGAATTAAACGCGAACAGATTTTGCGTAATAGGGAATATATGCTGATGTAGCTAAAGCTAACTTAAGTGGAGGGGGCTGAAGTCCGCTCAGCGAGCAAAAATCTTAAGTCCCCAGATATAATATATGCAAGGATCAATAAATTTGCAGAAATAAAAAATTACATAAAATGCTGGTAAATATTCAGATTTGTGCTCTGGGGAGGGCTTCAGCACTTAAAGCCCTCCGCTAGATCCGCTACTGGTACTGCCATAAGTTCAGGCATAGCATGTTCAGAGACGATCGACGAAAAAGTTTTTATTCGTAGTATTAGCGCTTAAGAGCGCCAAATTAGATTTCCAGAACTCTGATTTCTACATAATATTTTTTAATTTAAAAACAATGTTTGCAAAAGTTACATTGTTGAGGGAATTGTTATTTCGGAACTTTAAAACCACTGCGGCACCATTTAGACTTAATATATCGAATTTTCGTTTTCCGCTACGGTAACAAAAAAAAATGTTGAAAAAATTTGTAACTTTGTCACCAGAACATTTCCAATAAAAAATTTTTTCATATGGGGACGCTCAGTCTAATGTCCATACATAAATTCATCATCCCGAGTGGGGAGAGTGCGTACTGAGGAGAATAGCGCTGCTGTATCGGCCAGTGGCAATGAAGATTGCGATATCATTGTGTTATTCGACCACTTGAAGGATTTTAAGTAGGGACCTCTGTGTGAAACCAATAAAAACCAATACAGGTGCAAAAATTGAATTCAATTCCAAAACGTTATTTGTTTACTGAATGGACGTTAGAAAAGTTAAGTGAATATCCACTTTTTATCGAAAGAAGAGTATTGTCTGAAGAGCAGACAGGTGCAGTTCAAAAGCTGGCAATGCACCTGCACTGTTTGGACCGAATTTTTTTAAAAATAATGCAAATCGCCGCTTTACAGCAATAGAGTGAACCGACACGGCTTGAGCCCGGAACTCCAAGTAGGTTTTACTGTGATGCAAACCATAACCCGAGTACCAAAATCGCCATGCAAGTCTGTCCCCGTCTTATTGGAATTTGTAATGTTTTGGGTTTAAATCTAGATCTAAAAAACTCGATTTCCTCGATTCGTGTATAATTTTAACCAGGTTCTAGATATAAAAAACGTCTAAATATATTAGGCATATTATACTTTGTATTTTATTTGAATAAAACGGAAGCCGATCCAAGGTTCGAAACTAAACCTTAATTCAAATGGAAAACGTATCTAAGATCCATTTTATTATTGTCAATCAAAGCAGTTGAATTTGACAGCATATCCTTTATTTCAAGGTTGTGCCGCCTTTTTTCAGTATTTCACGTTTAATGGATTGCCTTTTCGTGGTCTCAGCGGCTCAGCTGTCACCTGGTTCCCTTACTACACATGTATGTGCACACTACACACACATTCACTTTCATATGAATTTTTTGATTTTGGCTTTTTTCCTATGAACTCTTTGGCATTTGGTTGTTTTCAAGCACCAGCAAAATGTACATCGATTATGCCAAGAAGTTTGCAACGTATTATCACATCGCATAATCTTAACTGTTGTCTTTATAAACTCGACATCTATCTTTTAAATAGCGATAAGACGAATATATCGACTCGGCTGTTGATACGGATCAAGAATATATTCATCGTATTGGGTCGAATTTGTTTCCTTCTCCCTGCTACATACTTTCGCACAACTTCATGGTCCCCCTTTTCCCATTTTTATTGGGAACAGGGTATACAAATGTCAAGAAAGTAATTTATATCATGGATCGGCCGAAATTCTGTTAAATTTTAAGCTTTAAGTGTTTCTTTAAGTTTTTCTTTCTATCGAATCTTCACTCCTTTACTCTTACTTAAAGATAGCGCACCAAGTTTAGACTAAATGTTTCCAAAAATTCGGTATCTCTCTTTGATCGCCGTTTGTTTCACCATATCTGAATTCTTAAAGCACTTGCTTTAGTATCGCCTCGAATCTGTTCGTAAAGTCATATTGTCGGACTTTTTAAGTTCCGGAAAATCCATTATTATTATTATTAGCGAAATTCAAAAAAGTAATGAAATCTAATGACAGTTAATGATAAGATGGTCGGTGGGCGAACCCTCCGTTTTTTTGGCTTTCGGTTCGGAACAGCAGTTTCGAAGGGTTGACGGTTCGGTTACAGTTTGGTTTGGTTCAGAGCCGTTTTACATCCCTGATAGAAATATAACCCATATCGGTCTCAATCTCACAATTTTATAGTTACATTTTTGGACTTTATCCATTATTTGTTAAACCACCAAGTTTTGCATGAACGATAATCGACTTATTGGCAAATCAAGTAATTACGCTGGGCAGCATCGCCCGCCACGACTTGGGGTAGCATTTCGCAGTAACAACTTTGGCAGCTACAGAGCATACGACATTCGGACTTGTTTTCTTATTTTCGTTACCCGATGGTGCCAGATGATTTTTGGCCAGGCGTCGAACTTAAATGGTCTACACAGTGCAGCAGGCAAACGCCTAAAACCCAATCAAAACAATGCTTCCCACTCTCGCGTCCTGCTCGGTCTTCCACCATGGCTGTCAGTGTAATTTTTGCGCACTTTTGCATCACAAACAAACTCAATTAAAAAGTCTGTTCTAGCACAAAAAAATCGCAAAAAATATTTACTGTAAGCTTGGCTGCCGGAGAGCTCCAGAGTATATGAACATCACACCCCACCCCAACCATACATGGCACATGGACACAGCTTAAAACCAACAAATAAAAAATGCAAGCAAACAGGCAACCAAAATGGCAATTGCACTGGACAGTTGGACAGTTTGGTGGCGGGGGGAGGAGGTGGGCGGAGTGTGTGATGGGCGGCAGCCAAAACGCTGTTGGTGTCGGAGTAAGCCCTTATTCGGAGAGTCCAACTGAAATTATGACGTGCCAAAGAAGCAGAGAAGCGGGAGTAGGAGGTAGCAAAATCGCACGCAGCATTTGCGTGTTGCTCGCATCGTCGACATAAAAAGTGAAACGAGTGGCGCAGCTGAAAAAAAGAACTTACTAGAGAATCAACCGAGTGCTGGACACATATTTGAAAAGGAAAATACGTGGCCGAAACTCAACGGGAGGGAAAAAGTACACGGAACGCTGGACACGCCACTACACCCACTGTCCGCCGTATACGTTCGTACGTACATATATCTCCCTCAACGCGAAAATTAAACGGCGCATAGTTGGGCGCTGCTTTTTTTTTCTCAAACGGAGTCCGCCATAGTCGGTGGTGGCAGTAGCCCCGGAGTGCACTAAAAGCGCAAATTAAGTTGGCCACTTTTTTTTATGCTTCACCTCCCCAGAACTGCAACAAAATTAAAAATCTAAATTGTTCGAGAGGGAGAAGTAAATGAAGCCACCAGCTGTAAACGAGAGCGAGGAAAAATTAGAGAAGAGATGCCCGTCAGAGGAGTGGGCTAAGAAAGTAGCTGAGCTGGTTGAGACTAAAGATGAGTTTTGAATTTCTAACCACATATGGGCCGGGGAAAGTTCATCGAGTTCTCCTACGAATGTAGCAGGGAAAATGGGAGAATGCACCCCAAGATCTAAAATACATAAAAACTCTGAGGTTTTCCAGGACACCACCCTATACTGCAGTGACGATTTTAATACGCTGCCTCAAAATGTCGAGCAAAGCTGGAGAAAGGCAGTACATAAATTCGTTGATATCAATAACTTTGGTTGCACTAAAACTTATTCCGGTTCAGCTTATTTCGGTTCACTGTGCGTGTTGCTGCTGAAAACCAATTTGTCTCTGCAAAGATGAATGTCTTGTATAGAATTTTGTTAATCCTTACCTAATATTGCAAGATGGCTCCGGGGGCATTTTAAATGAATGGAACATCTATACAAATATTCTGCAGTGAGCGCTCACAGCATCTTAAGAAAATTCTAATTTTGATGTCAAACAGAGATTAAAAGAAACGAGATTACCTGCTACATATTGCATGAGTGCATTTATTGTGTTTGCTTAGCGCCGTTTTTGCCCGCCTTACATGTCGTTCGCCCCAAGAACGAAAGAATGCAGACATCGTTGAGCTCATTTGCGCTTTGACGCGTCGTCATGGCAGGTCACACAAAACGGGAAAGTCAGAGGTGGGTGCAAGTGACGGCAATGATGACGTTAACCAGTCCACTGATAGCGAAAAAGGGCTAAACCCCTACAATTCGAATTGCAAAGCTTATCAACTATTAGCAGTAGTTGACTTTTTCAGCTTCAAACCTTGGCTATCTATTACAAATGAGTTACCTAATTTTTCATGCAACTTGTATCTATCATTTTCTTGACCTAGCAACCCTGAGTCGCTTTAAAATTCTATACATTTTTATGATGTCGTTTTGAAAGAGGCTATGAATAGGGTTGCGGGATATTTTAAAAATATATATATCGATATTTTTTACGATATTGGAAAAGTATCATTTTGATATAATTATTTTAGGGTTAAAAATGTCGATCTTTTCGATATTTAAAAGTAAATATCAATTTCTGTAGGATAAATTCGTCGTTAAGGTAATTAGCAAGACATTTGACAAGTTTTAAAACTACATTATAGCTGATCTCAAAATCGGTCGGTCGGGGTCTCGAATTCGTGGGATAATCTGAGGTTCAGTTCTCAGACCGGTTTCTTTACCGATCAAAAGTTTTGGAACGATGCCTGGTTTTAGATAAATCTTAGAAAAAAGTAAGACATATATTTAATGAGAACGTAGCGTCCAGCTAAAGAAGCTATTAAAGCATTTCCCGAATGGACTTTATTCATTAAAGATATATTAAGAATCCATAATCTAAATACCAATCTTAAATACGCGGATTTCTGTTGAAACACAAAACTACACAAAACGAGAGCGTAAGTTAAAGTCGGCCCTGCCCGACTTCGAAATACCCGTTACTCAAGGCAATTAGTTTTCAATAACCTCATGCGGCTCAGATAAGTATGCAACGTTTTTTTAACTCTGCCATTTATTATCCGATCTTTATGAAAATTAGATTTTTTGAGATTGTACATATTGGCCACATGCACTATACTTCAAAAGCTGAGCTCGATAGCTTACAAATTCTAGGAGATATTCAACATTTTTTATTGCGGGGCGGGACGGGGCGTGGCCAAAATTTGAAACAAACTTGATCTGCCTGCAGACAATACTAGCTTACATCTAAAATTTGGTTGCTCTAGCTCTTCTAGTCTCTGAGATCTAGGTGTTCATACAGACGGACGGACAGACGGACATAGCAATATCGACTCGGCTGTTGATGCTAATGAAGAATATATATACTTTATGATATCGGAGATGCTTCCCTCTGTAACCAAACTTCAGACAAATAATTTTTGAGATTGGTTCTGAAACCCTTTTAAAAGAGTTGGCATGATTGCAAACTGGCCCTGAACTGAAGGCCGGAGAACCGGAGCAGATCCGAACCGTACCCTCTCTGCTTGAAAAAAGTTCGGTTCGCATAATAATTTAAGTCACAACATCGGAATCGATTTTGTTTCAAAATATAAAAGAAATAATGTCTCTGAATCAGGTACAGGAACTCAAAGGTATTCATTTTCCTTCACCCCTTTAATGCAAAACAATTTGCAAGGCTTTCTCTCTACAACTATTTTGTATTCAAATCAAACTATGAATACAAAACGTTCAACTTGAATGGAGGCCATCGCCAGGGCCAAATCTATCAATCGAATATAATTGGCATCGAGTACGTGCCACAGTCGCAGCTGGTCCAGCTTAGGCAAAAGTTTGTAATTACAGGCCACAAACAATGGGACGCCAATGCATTGGCAACTTTTCAATTAAAAACATAAATATGAAGCAAGCGAAAAGGCTAAAGCCAGCGAGTTGTGTCAACAATTACTTACTGAATGGTGATTAAAATGTTGATGCCCGACAAGACAACCATGGGCAGTAGACAATAGCCCAGCACAGAGGCCACAGCGCCAAAGGTCACCTGAGCACGGTTGACCATCAGGGATAGCAGACAATAGAAGAATATGCAACCCAAGACGCCAATGCCGTAGATATATGAGAAAGTGACTTTGCCGCTCTGTGGAGAATGAAAGGAGAAAGAGATGGGATTAATTATTGGCATAACTTTAATTGCTTCTTCAGAATTTTCACTTACCAGCAAAAGGAAGCCGCCAAGTGTGAGGCAAAATACCAAGGGTCCAGCCATATCTGTGTCCTGTAGTATTTGTTGAGGTGTGTCGCGCAGTGGATTAAGTACGGACAGTGTCTGGGAAAAATAGAGATGGATACGACCCAAATTACAACAAGTAAGGGATTACATCAACAGTATTGAGGGGCGTCCCATCATCATTCACATAGGACACAACACAATTCATTTGTTCGCTTCGCAACAGCCATAAAACGGAGGCTATACCTCCTCCTATCCCACCCTTTTCATTTTCAAACATTTGTTCTCTATGCGCTTTTGGTTTCGTTTTTGCAGTTGTATTCGTAATTGTTGTTATGTTGGCGCAGGCAGGCAGTCGCCGGGAAATTTGAAAAATGGAAATTGATGATAAATGATATTGCTGACCAGCGAAAAGCGAACGAACCAAAAGCTGTCAACGTATTTGACGCATGAAAATGTGGGGCACACATCAAACCAGGCAGGAAACAACAAACTATGAAATTTTGGGTGCTAGTGGATAAAGAAGACCGCGACTAAACCTCAAATTGGCGATGCAATTTAAAGGAGATTACATTGGGGCATATTTTACAAGATTTGATTGGGCTTGCTGAAATCTGGAGATGGGAGTTAAGTAAGTATTAGGTAAGTCAATTTATCGGGCTTCGCCAATATGCTTAGCACCAATCGGTTGTGATATTTAATTAGCGAACTCTGGTAAGCTTTATAATCAAGCATGCAAACCGGTTCTAAACCAAATCGTACCGGACTCTAAGTTTGCTCACCTGCAAATCGTGACATACTGTGAAACTGTCAACTTTACGTCACGGGTGCAGATCTATTCGAAACCAAGGAAAAGGTCCTCCATTGTATACAATTTTGAAGTTTTCGAATATGGTACAATCATAATTCGGAAACCTACACGGCTTCTCAGGACATCATGCCAATTTGTAATACAACATTGTAAGCTTAGTAATCTGCAGTCTGCTTAGTTTACATTTTTACATTTCATTTGTGCGGAAAAATTAGTTGATGGTCTGCTTCAACGGAATCTTTAAATCTACTCGGAATTTGCGGAATCCAGTTCTTTAATAAAATTGACAGTATTTGAAAGTATTTGATATAACCAGGGCTAATGCCGGATTGAACCGAATTCAGATATACTGAACCTGTTCCGAACCTACTTTTTCAGTTTGACTTTACTTAAATTTAAATGATATCTGCATATAGATATTTCTGAATCTATGTCTCAGAATCTGAAGAAATGCATCATTAGAGCATTCGACTGCATTAAAAGGGAATAGTCGTAGTTAACCATTTTAAAGTTTTAATGCAAGCTACTTAATGCTACACCCTTACTGGCTTTGTCACCTTAATAATTAGTTTTAAGAAATAGAATGGTCAATCAATTACTAAACATCGGACTTAAATCCATTTTTTAAATTAAATATTCAGATATATGGAAATAATATTGTGAATATTCAGCATATAAACAGTCCCAGGTCTGTCAGGAAAGAAAAAAATATGAAAAAAATTAAACTCTTTTGAAGGAAATAAGAAGCCAGGCGGCAAGAAAAAATAAAAAGACAAAAGCCAAATAAAATAAGTAATTAAGTAAAACAAAAGAAGAGCTTAAAGCAAAGTGAAATGAATAATCAATTGAATGTGACAAGAAGCAGCAGCAAAACAGAGCACATAACAAACGTATGCTCATCTGATTGTCCCTTCTTTTGGCTTCATTTTACCATGAATGAAATTTCATTTGTGCCATAAATCGACCAAAATCTATCCATAATGCCCGCAACTGATGCGCCAATTTAATTAGTGCATATTTCATTTCTCTTTTTTTTTTGGAGAGACTCATTAACATTTTCATTTTTCAATTAACACAAACGTAATAAATTCCATGACAGAATGGAAAAAAAATGGAATGGAATCAACGTGAAAAGTGTAGGCAAATTTTGTACAAAATGGACAAAAATGCGAAAAGTTGCACGTGGAGCAAAAACTGAGAGAAAAAGTTTAATTAAAAGCACAAAAGTTGTTTTATTTATTTAAAAACTACAACAACGAGCGCAGGAGCAGGAGCGGGAAAAAATATGTCTTCATTAACGACAAAACCAGGCAAATGCAACAACAATGCAAACGAGGGGGGATAAAATGGGAAGGAGACAGAGTGAGAGAGAAAAGCATTTAAATTTCAATTAAAAAACTGAGTGAAGTGGGGGGCGCAAAGTGGCCACTTCTTCTGATACTCCCACTCCTCTGCCTGATGCAGGCAAAGCGAGCTTTCCTCCAGCTCTCTAACTATGCAAAATGTCTGTGAATTACCTTCTGGAATATGTGATTCGGATTGATACCCAGTTCTGCAAAGAAAAAAACAACTTATGTTACATGGATGCCTGGACAGACTTATGGCACCACTTACCCTCCAATAACGGAGGCTCGTCATCAAAGGCGTTGCCCGTTCCACTGCTGCCTCCGGCACCGCCGCTAGCGACTCCCGCCTGATAGGACTTATCCTGGCCAAAGCTGTTATCGACATAGGCCGTGGGATCATAGAAGCCAGCCAAACCCTGAGTGGGAGGATCATAACTGGGCGGCACCGACGCCTGTGTGTTGTCGAAGGATTGAAAATTTCTGAGGGAAATTATTTTTTGTCTTGTCTGCAAAAAAACGCACCGCCACTCACAGTTCCTGCCCAAATTCCGGCATATCAAAGTTGTAGCTAGCATCGGCCGCAGGCCCAGAGCCATAAAAATCATTGGGTCCGCCAAATTGCGACATATTACACACAATTCGTAGGAAAATATATTAAAATCTAACAATAATAAAGTTCAACACGTCACACACGCGTTTCGATAGACACTTATCGATAGCTGAACAGCTGCGCGGTCAGTGCTGTAAAACGTGCACAATGGGCTCCGGAAGGTCGTAAAGTGGGTAAAAGTTGTGTGAACCGGGACTTGAAATTGATTTCATTTTCATATTTCAGTTAAGATTTCAACCACCTACATTAGTATTTTCCCATACAAAATTCATGAATAAAACATAACTCATAAACAGAAAATCCCTAAATTTTGAAAATTCTGTCGGATACTGCCAGTATCATACTGGTATACAAGTAACGTTCCAATAAAACATCAGTACAAAATCAGCTGATCAGCTGAGTATTTTGAGATTTCAATACTGATTTATTCTCACAACTGAAGCTCATATGTCATATGAAAGATTGATACTAGACTTGTTTTTCGCGCTGAGCTCGAATCTGCCTTTAGAAACTCTATTTCTTATTATGGTTTAATTATTTAATATGACATAAAAACGCAGTTAAAGGCTAATTTGGTATATTTCCCAGGTCCTAATATTCTAGACAATAGAATATTTTTACAAATTTGAGTTTTTTCTTGGTATAGTACTTATTTTTTTTCCTTAATCATTTCATTGGAGATAAGTTCGTGATCGATCGGCGTAGTATAGCAGAAATGTTTGCAAATTTAGATTTAAAATACACAATAATACTATCCAAAAGGATTTTTCAAAATTCTAAAACTTTCGAAGAAGTATCCTTTTTTGTGAAGCAATGTTTTTGACACAATTTTTATACCCTGTTCCCATTGAAAATGGGAAAAGCGGGATCATGAAGTTGTGCGAACTTTTGTAACAGGGAGAAGGAAAATCTTCCGACCCCATAAAGTATGTATATTCTTGATCAGCATGAACAGCCGAGTCGATATAGCCATGTCCGTCTGTCCGTCCGTCCGTCTGTCCGTCCGTCTGTGTGAACACCTAGATCTCAGAGACTAGAAGATCTAGAGCAACCAAATTTTAGATGCAAGCTAGTATTGTCTGTAGGCAGATCAAGTTTGTTTGAAATTTTGGCCACGCCCCCTCCCGCCTCTGCAATATACAATATTCAATATCTCCAACAATTTGAAAGCTATCGAGCTCTGATTTTGCTGTGCATATTAGTGCATGTGGCCAATATGTACAATCTCAAAAATTTTCATAAGATCGGATAATAAATGGCATAATAAAAAAACGTTGCATACTTATCTGAGCCGCATGAGGATTTGAAACACTAATTGCCTTGAGTAACGGGTATTTCGAAGTCGGGAAGGGCCAACTTTAACTTACGCTCTCGTTAATAGGGCCGGTGTCCACTCAACGTGAAATATTTTAAGTGATAAAGTTGATATTCCGCAGAGTCTGCAGCACCATGACCGATTTTGTGACTGTTGATTAACGTTTCAAAGTAAACTTGCTGTTATTGCGCTTTTAAGATTCAAATAAGCTATTCATATCTTCCGGCCGTTGACAGAAGCGGTAAGTAAGGGTAAGCGGCCACGTTGCCCAGATAATTTCTGTAACTAACAGTCTATTACAATTCAATAAAATTCCAACTGAGCTTGTCACATCGCATTGGAGGCAGTTTCTGATAATATAATTACATTTATTAATTTTAGCTATTCAGTGTTTTTAATTATATTTATAAACATATTATGGAAATAATGCACATATTATTTAGGAGCTACATTGTGTATATTTGAATATATGTGGAGACTTTGTACGCGATTAATACAATATGTAAAACACCAAAAAACGAGTCATTGATGTTTAACTTCTGGTATTTTTTTTTTTGTTAACTTTGTACATTAAGTAAGGCAAATAAGTATAATGCAATTTATATGGGTGGGATTGAAATAATATTCACAGATATTTCAGATTTTTTAGAGCAACCAATAGCAAATGTATTTTTATGCAATCAAAACATGTCGCGAAGAAGTTAAGAATTGAAAAGCAAGAGAATATTTAGAAATTCTAAATTCTTATTTAAAAATTTGCACCATTCAGATAATTTAAGTATTTAAAATGTGTCAGTTATCAAATGCTTAACATTTGAATCAACAATAATATAATATAATATATATATATAATAATATAATCATGATACAAAGTAGCACACTGCGCATCTTTGATACACTCTTTCGACATTAGTTCGATTCTGTAAATCGAACTGACATGGTCGCTTCCGATTGCGTAGTGCAGCAAGAAACTGCTATCGAATGCTGTATAAATATCGGCCTGGCTTTTGAATGTGTTTCAGCCCTGGGGTTCGATAAGCTCGGGTTTTGCCAACTTGTAGTTATTCTATCGTAGTAAGTAAAGTAAAGTTGTTCTCTCAAGAAATCCGGTCGATAACAGCCTTCCATAGAGGGAGGATGCGAACAGCTTGTCCTTTTTTGGTAAGGAACATTCAAGCAGATCTAAAATGGAGGTGACAATTAAGCGTTAAAAAAATATTTAAACTAACGATTTGATTCGTACCACACACCTTGTAAGCTGTATAGATTTAAATAAAGTTCATTAAAAATGTGCATTCAAATTTGGCTTAACAACTTTGTTCCCGTGGTTGTTCTTAAAAAATTAGCTTTGAATCATTTTCTGATCACTTTCTGATTGGTTTGGTGGTTTAAGAAAATAATTTACATACTAAAATACATCAGGCTGCACTTTTTAAAATAACACTTTCTTTTTAAAATGGCCTCCCCATTCTAATTAAGGTTAAATTATATATAATAAAATTTGAAGAAATATAAATAATTTTGTAAAGTACATCAAAATTTAAACAATGAAATCTTTGCTATGAAGCCGGTGTAATTGAAATAAGGCTTTTACACATAATCCAGGTAGAACCGCTGTTTTATCCATCAGAAGAGACTTTTTTATCCCCAGGAAGAAAGCGATTTCTTATTCTGTCAAAAATTCAAAACAATAAGTTCTTTAAGTTGGACCTTGAGCACTATGAGTATTGATTCGAGCCTCTGCACTTTAAAGCTGTCCAATACGACGAACACATCTAATTATCATAGTTCCAGTAAAATTAATTTATTTTTCTTGTAAAAAACTCTAGAAGCAGACGATTCAATCCAAAAACTGCTCTTGCATAATTAGCAGATCGTCTCTAATATGATTTCTTTGAAGTACGTTCTCATTCTATGTTGTCTTAAAACTAAAAAAACAATCCTAGATAGTAAAAATATTATATGATCTACACTTACACATTTTCACTTATTTACCGAAAACTAAACGATAAAAATGCATTTGTTAATGGTTCTCTGGATGTTTTTTGCCTGCCGAATTATTCAATAAACTAGACAATTTTGTTAACACTAAACTAAATGATGATTCGTCTTGCTCCTCGGTTGGAAAAGGTGTAAGAGGGGGGAATGGGGTGTGCGCTGGGCAGGAGTTGCCACCCATCAGACTGCCTTCGCAGCCCAGCTCATCCTCGCCATGTGGACACTGCGGAATGGCTCACTGGGGCCGGTCTAATTAAGCCTAGCACCATGGGTGCATTCCTCGTTACAATCGGCACGACCATCGCAGACAAAGACCCAGGAGATGCACACACCACTTGAGCGGCACTGGAAAAAAACCCATAGATTAGAATATCTGGATACATGGCATTTTTATTAATCCTTACTTGGAAGGTGCCTGGACTGCAGCCTGTTTTCGGAGCACTGCACTGACCGCCCTCCTGGTCGTTGAGCTCAGTGAACGCTTGTTGCGCTTTAATCCGCCGTCCCGTCCACAATTAAGATGGCCTGTGTCTAGGGAAGAGGCATGAGAAGGAGCAGGAGGTGGGGGAGGAGGATTACTCAAATTGCTCAATTTGTGGTTGTTGTTGTGAGGAATTTTGGACTTGGCTGCAGCTGTTGTTGCTGTTGGCATCGGATTGGAGTTGAGATCGAGCGTGGCGGATGAGGAACGTGTGGCTACATTAAAGCAAACACTACCACCACCACCAGGAGTACAAGAAGAAGCAGACGAAGAAGAAATACCCACCAGAGTGGGAACACTGGGTATGGCGGAGACATCACGATAATAGCGTGCGGTCACAGCCACCGCGGTGGTGCTCTCACCCACGCCGGCTGTTGCTCCGGGAGGTCGCTGATAACGTATACGCGAACGACCCCTGAGAGTCATGTGATGATGAGAAGTGCGTGCAGCACTGCCGCGTATGGGCGGTATGGTAGCTGAACTGCCGGCCCCACCCATATGGCTCACCACCGGAATTTTGCTCTCACTGATTGTGGCATACGTTTTCAAAACCGGCGACTGTTCCTGCTGCTGCTGCTGTTGTTCCGCTTTGCGTAGATGTTTCAATTCCATTCTAATCCCGAGCAAAAAGTGTGGATAGCACATAAGTTAAAGAGACAGTAATACATAGTAGGGTTTCAAGGGAAGAATGGACGGACGACACGCAAAAAAAAAGGAACTCAAAAAACAGGCCAAAACAATTGGTTGCATCAAAATTCTTGGGTTTTTTTATTTTGCAAAACATAAAATAAAATTAATGAAAAGAAATAAACAGCAAAATACTTTCAAAATTTTGGGCATGCATAATCAGAATTATGTTTAAAATATTAATAAGAAAGTAATAATAAGATCTAGGGTAAATGTGTAAGTACATAGTGCGTTATTAATATTATTTTAATATCAAAATAAGTGGCTATAATTAGTTGTTAGTGTGTGTAAAAAGGAGAGTCGGTTAAAAATTTTCAAGGAAAATCTTTAAAAGTCGGTTGTTTGAAAACTGTGGTAGTGGTTCTTTATTACTGCATCATCTAGTAAATATATTGAAAATCGAACATTCGAGAAAAGAAAACTTTAAGTCGTGAACAAAAAAATTTTCCTTATAGATATAATCATTTAAAAACGATTTTTTCAGTTCGATTTCAATTTTAAGTTCAGTGCATCTGCACTGCATCCTTGAGCATCACTGCTCTAAATCATCAATTCGACCAATAAAAAGATATCCTGCTTAATTTCAGTAACTAGATACACTCAGAAAAAAATTAAGAATTTGATACTTAATTCAATTACGATGTCAAGAGAACGGCAGGTACAAAAATACTTAATTCTAATATCAAGTAGGATTTTTTTTAATATGCTGGACTCAAGACTGTTTTAGGTTGGATTAGATACATTGCGAACGATTTTTAAATCGATTTAAACATAATTTTACTAGAAATAATCAAGGTTGACTAAAACTTTCAAAAAGCAAGAAATGGAAGACTTTCAAATCAGGGCTGATTTCATTCTTAAGCTCACCTAAAGAGTTTTGTCACTACAGTGGAACTGACCCGTTTTTAAGCTTTAGGTTCAACTCGGACCCAAAACAAAACCGAAGATTTTTTTCAGCTGACTATAAGAACGGTAAAAACTTGATTCAAGAATGATTTTTTATGGTTTTTAGAATGTTTCGTTCCTAATTTAAGAACATTCAAGGGCAAAATATTTTTTAAGTTTTGAGTTCAAAATGATTAAATTTTGTCCCAACCGATCGATCTAGAAGTAAGTCCTTTTTATTTATTTTCTGAGTGTATGGTTGCAAATCCGTTTGAATTAAATCTACTTCGCTTCGAACAGCCGTACAGTGGTATAAGTTTTGTAATGTTCCTAAATTTTATTCCAAAATGGGACGCTAAGAAAGTAAATCCAACAAAATGTTAAAACCAAATAGAATTACTCAAACGCTCACAACGAAATCAAATCCAAAACGAGATAACAATAACAAAATTAAGAGTGCTGCTTGTTTGGTTGGTTTATGACATGGGAGGGGGGAGTTGGGTGGCTGGGTCAAAGTCTTACTTACCTCTTGCTATAGACTGCCAGACTGCGAGTGCGACTGCTGCCCGAAGTGGCCAGTAAGTTGTTGTTAGTGGTATTGCTGTTGTTATAGCTATGCAAGGAGCTGCCTAGGTTATTATTGTTATTGTTGTTATTAAGATTCTGTGCCAAGACAGCCGAAGCAGCGGCGGCTGTTGTGGAAGTTGTCTGCGCGCCAGTTGTACTGGAGCATTGACCCGGTCCCGGTGTTTTGAGGTTACTGCAAATCGTTGAGTTATTGCGAAAGGGCTGGGAACGAGCTCTGGTATGGCGAAGATTCGAGTCCTGCTCGCTGTTTTTGGAAGAAGAAACTGTTTAGTATTTCACTCTTGGGATTAAGTGGGTTGTCACAAACCTGTTGCTATTCACATTGACCGAGCGTGAGTGATGCCTGCGCAAAGCCTTTATCTGATTGAGTTTATCACCCTGGGTCTGTGCCTGCTTCTTCTCCAGCGCCGTTTGGGTCATACGCACAGTGGAGGCTATAGTGTGACGTGCTGCCTCAAACACATTGGCACTGGGTTTACGCAGTTTCTTCTCTGTACAGCTGCCGCTGGCCGCTTCCTGCTGAGTGCCAAATGGCACAGACTGTGTACTTATTGTACGACTGCTTACAGGATTCACCAGACGTCGCAGCGAGGTGGCTATTATGGTGGACTTATTGGCTCCGGAGGGTGATTTACGTCGTCGTGTGGATATGGTATAAGTGGCAGCAGCAGCAGCCAAAGGCTGCTCATTGGCTGCACTGGCCGTATCCGTGTCATTATCGCTTCCCTCATCCAAACAATACTCATGTTCTTGGTGATCGCGTTCCAATAGTTGTTCGGATAGATCCTCATCAGTGCCGGCGGCATCTAGAGTGTCTGGATCATGCAAATGCATGGTGTCCACTCGTTGAGAGATGCCTTTGACGCGTGTCAACAGAAGATCCACATGTTCGGAAGTGTCCTCAGCTGCCAGTTTGCTTTTCAGCTCCAAGCTGTTGATGCCATACTTATGCTGCAGCATGGGCAAAGAACTGCGTCGACGCATACGCTCCCCCTCCGACCACAGCCAGCTCTGCTTGCTATTATTTGAAGAAGAAAACACATTAGCCACCGGACTAAACATCCTTACACACCACTTACTCCTCTATCCATTGCTGCTGATGACCTATTACTGATCCCGGTCTACACAATCTCAGCCAGGCAATCGCTTCCAGTGCACTAAATCCATAGTGCTTCATCATATACGCTCCAATTAAACTACCTGTTCTGCCCAATCCTGCCTTGCAATGCACTGCAATGGCTCCCTTCGTTGTCTCGCATATCGATAGAAATTTCTTCAATATCGCATCACTGGGTGTACTTCCGTCTATGAAGAACAGATCCTTGTGATCAAAGCCAGCATTCTCAAATGATGAGGCATGATACACTTTCGCATTTAATCGAATTACTGTCGTCACATTATTATCCCGGAAATAGCTGAAATACCGGTCAGGTGCATGACACGGATAACCATTTGGCAGTGTCTTGCTCTTTTGATGTGGTCCGCAAAAGGCAATAAATTTCTGTGGTACAATCCAATTGAAATCGCCGTTCTCTACACGCTCAAAATATTCATATTCCTCGGCATCGAAATCATCGAAATTAAAGAATCTCGACTGCAGGGCCTTGTGAATGGCATTGAGGCAATCCAGTAGAGAGATTTTGAAATTACTTGGACCATAGCTGGCATCACAGAAGCGCGTATAGGCGGGTATATCACCAGCTACCAAAGTTCTGTAGGCCTCTTCGGGCGTTTTATTCAGGTAGATTATCTAAGGGAAAATGAGAGATTGGAAAAATAAAGCTTAATAATAATAAACAAGTAAGGGCGCTGCAAAATACCCTGTTCATTTGTGTTCATTTATTTGTTTTTGAATTTTTGTTTTTGTAACTGCTCTTAAAGGCGCATTCTGGAAGTATGCTACAAAATTTAGTAATTTCAGCGGCTTTAGATCTAACTAACGTCAACTCAATTGTTTCGCTTATAACTCCGATGTTTTTTGTCCGATCTGATTGTACTATTCAGATAGATATTGGGTCTAGCTTGATGTATACTAAACCACGAAACTTGAAAACCTACACTAACTTGAAAATTGTGGATCTGACTGTTTTTTAGGTCTAGGATGTAACGGTATTTTGTGTACAAGAGGGGGACGGGGGGGAATTTTCAAAATCTGGAACAAACTTGGTATGCGTACGGCATGCATCTACCGTCATGCAACAATTTGTGGCTCTATCTCTTATAGTCTCGGAGATCGACGCGTTCATACAGACAGACGGAAGGACGGACGGACGGGCCGGCGGACAGACGGACATGGATACATCGACTCGGCTGTTCACGCTGACCAAGAATATATATACGCTTTATAGGGTCGGAAATGTTTCCTTCTCCCTGTTACATACATTCGCACAACTTCATGATCCACCTTTTGCCCATTTTCAATAGGAACAGGGTATAACAAGGCTTATTAATAAAGCTTGCACAATTTAGGGCTTTACAAAAGCCACCTAGGGATTACAGTCTACAGATTTTTGGAAAAAACTGAAATTATCCTTAATCAATTTTAACCGAAAGATGCACCACTCCACCCCTTTTTGTGAGTGAGCCGCGTCATTTTGTTATTTGTGCAATAACATTCCTTCAACGTTCCTCACTTTAGATTAGCTTAAATCATGAAACAAATGATTAACACTTACTGCATACGAACCAATCAGATAGGCCGCATTCAGACGCTTGGCCGGGTTCATGGAGGTATAGTGTACGATTTTCTTGTTTGCGTGACATTTGGCACTCAACTTGGTGTTCAACTTGATGCAGTAGCGATAAAGCATACATATATTGAGCGGACCAAAGTCATTGTAAAAGTTCTCATAGATAAACTCATCGTCTATGCTGAAATAGTGGGTGTTGGTTGTGTTCTTTGGCTTGATGTTCTTCTTGAAGGCCACAAAGTACAGGCGGTCTGAAAGCAGAAGAGTGAAAAATTAGGGAAACTGAGCTATACAAATTTTTGCATTAGTACTACCTTCTTGCATCTCAGATGCGCAGACCAACAGATCTGAATTATCATCGTCCAGCATCATGGCAGAATGGCAACTGAAAGCAGATTTTAAAATATAAAAATAGCTCTAAATGATAAAAGACTAAGCCCACACACAGTTACTAAGCAATGCTTCCGCTTCAATTTTAAATACTATAAATTGCTTTATGCAAGCTCGCCCACCCAACCTGTAAAAACCAGACTTTGCCTTACATGGATAAGAGTAAAACTGCTGTTTTTCCGCAACGTTTTTGCCTTCTGTTTGTCACTATTACCAACTTTTACGCCTATTGTCCTCCCTGACCCCCCTACACTCGGTATCCACACTACTTTTCCTGCACTCAACATGTAGGTGATGGCTTTATTGATATGCATAGAACCATCAGTCAGTGAAGTACGTCAAGTAGTCAGCTAGTACTAGGGCAAGACAGAATAGTTGAAGGAATTATAAAGGTTTTCTTGTAGATAACTGAAACTAATTTATTTTTGGATTGACTTTTACTAAACTCCATTCTGCCCACTCCCATACCCTAACCTAACGTTCTGTTATACATATGAAAATACATATTCGATTTTATGCAAATTTGTAACCTTTTCCATTAGCCACTAAAACATCAGTTGGCGTGCCTTGAGCGTATGTTTTTTTGGGGCTAGGCTAGAACTCTAGCGGTGCGAAGCCCATGGGGGCCCTAGTTTCCTTTTCCTGATTTAAAGTTTAAAAGTCAAGCGAGTATAAGGAGCTGGCAGAACTGTTGTTTTTATGGCACATTTGCATGTCGACTAAAGACGTTGATTCGGCGGCGGTAGTGGCACCAAGTGCTAGAACAAATCTAAAGATGGATGGCAATCTGAGACTTTAAGGTGTATAAAACCCATTGTATGTGTGGGCATGACATTGGTGAAGGGCCGCACAAAACGATGGAAACAAAAATATCTGACTATGAATATAGGGCAAACACTTAAGAATGTGTGACATTTGTAGGTTACCCAGATACGAATGTATTAAGCTAAATAAGTCTGAACAGCAGAGTTTAATAACTTTTTCATGGCCAGTTTTCATACAACAACTGGTGAACCTAACCAGGTGTTTAAGTTTTTAAAGAAAAAAACTTATTCATTAGATGCCCCGAGGCGGGATCGAACTCACGACCTCTTGAATAGCAGGCAAACAAACTAGCCGCTGCACCCGCACCAACAATTGCCTTTTTATGGAAATTTTTAAATTGTCAAAATATAGCACATCATCTGACCAATCACATTTGTGGGAATAAACCAATATTTGAGGATACTTGATTTTTGGATACTATATATAAACCGTGGCCGGGTGCGGTACAGCTGGTAGTGTGTGCCTGCCAGTCAAGTTAAACTATATAAATCCAATCTTTCATTTATTCAAAGCCCCTTTCGCGATTTCGATTTAAGCCAGAGCTGCAGGCCCAGGTTCAGGTTCGGGAATTCGCGATTCAAGGTTTTATTCGAAGCTTTGGTTCGAACCTTTGTTCAGCCTATGCTTTGCACCAGCGGTGGGCATGATCCTGGTCCCATTGCTCCGAGACTTATTTTTCAGTCGCATTCCTGGCTAGCTTCTGGGCGCCAGCCGCACACAACCGTCTTGCTTCCAAGCGAGTTAAAACAACCCGTCACTGCTTTATACAATCTTTACAAAAACCAAACCTTATATATATTTAGTTATTAATGTAACCCTATATGTTTTACAAATCGCGTTTGACCTAAAAACGACACAAATCGCATGGGAGGGGTTCTTTTTCGGATCGGAAGTGATTTGTAGAGCGCATGGGAACATTCAAAATATATTTTACTGCTAAGTAAAATTGAAGTTAGCAGTTAGCGTTTTTCGATATTTTTTTATTAATCTCTTCTGGCGATTTTAAGACTCAAAACAAACCAAATAACTGAAGATATGGCTCAGCAGTAGATATCATTTTATAGAGTCTATAATTTTGACGAATCGAAATTTTAGATACGGAATTAGGTTCAGTATTTTTTTAAACAGGTTCGGTTGAAAATGCTGGTTCGAACCGGTTTGGTTCAAGCAATTCTGAGTTAATTCATTATTATATACATAGTTGATTTTACTAAGCTTTACTATATCAACTTTCTTTTATATCTCGCTTCTGCGATGACCTGTTTGTTGTAATTGCCGTTTCTGACTTGTTGCAAGATATGTGGCTAAATATAGCTACCGCTAGATGACGCCACTATTAGTAAAGAAAAATTCAAACGATGTGTGGAAGTGTTAAGCGACTCTTTCAATTGCTTCTTTTCTCTTTTATGACTCGTGAGTGAAATTGAAATACTAAGACGGAGCAACTCCCACGTGACGACATCAAAGAAATCACCAAAAACATGCTGACATAAGCCATCCGTACACGGCAGTGTTATCTTGCTTTAGTAAACATTGAAAAGCGAGGGAAATTGGACACTACCTAGCTTGGGCTCGGGCCACTTTCAAAACAATAACCATTTGAAAAGGTGGCAAACAAAAACAAGTTTTAAAAATAGCATAGCAAAATGACGTCACCAGAAAACAACAATAGCCACAAGAATAAAGCAAAACGTCAATGGCGATTGAGTTCGAGTCCGAGAAACCATTTTAAAAAGTTAGTTGTCAGTTGGAAATACCACAACAAAACACAAATTTATTTTACAACAGCAGAACCTGCAGTGCACTACCACTATGGGCAAAATGGCCAATCTAGCGGTAATCAAGTCAAAACACCGTGGCGTTTCCATTGAAAAAATAGGTTTTTCTTACCCAGATATATATATCAGACTCTTCTTTTCTACGACAGCAAGACTATATAGATGTTCGATTTTGACTAAACTTAGCGATATCATGAACAATCATCGAAAACTAACAAAAAACGAAGTTTGGAGACGTTCCAGTGAAATCCTAAAATTATATGATTCCGTAGTCCGATTTGGATCTAAATTATGTATATTGTGTAGTTACATTAGAAACTACTTTAAATTTACGCTTGCTACGAATTAATTACTGCTAGATTGGCCATATCGCCCATAGTGCGCCCCACAACCCACCAGTTGACTGCGCAAGCTCCAACTCTCTCAAAAGTTGCTCTCTCTCTCTTTCTCTCTGTAGCTCACTCTTTTTCATTTACACTTTTGCTTATGTGTGTGTGTTGTATTAATAAAAGCAACCAACGCATTTTTCTACAAAAAGAAACGCGAATGAATGTTGTTATGTACTGCGTAATCAATTTTGTTTTTTTTTTGGTTTTGGGGAAACATTGCTGGACTATTTTCGTGGCCACAGTATTTTGGGGGCGGGGGTTTCTTGGGATTGAGCGAAGCTTTTCATTTTGCTGGGACGTGGCGCACTCACCTAAACTTATTTTGGAATTTGTTGTTGTGTATGGATATGCACAAGACCAGGACTAGGTCGACGAGATGAATGAGGCAACAGCAGCAGCACCTCGCGCACCCATACCATAATCTGCATAACACTAGAAATTTGAATTTGGTTTTTTTTTTTGTTTTTTTTTGTTAACGAACAGTACACATAGGAATTTTATTTGAATATTTGGTTTCTGTCTGTGTTAAGTTAACAACATTTTCAATGAAAGCTGTTTTCCATTTTTTATTCTTCTTTCCGTTGCTTTTTTAAATTTATCGTAACGGAAATTAACGACACACGTATTGCACAAGCGAGAAAGCTTTTTGGAGTCTGCTCGAAATGAGCTCCAAAACTGAACTGAATCGACTGTGAGCGCAGAGACCGGACAAGTTGGGGCGCTTTTTTTATGGAATGCATTTTAATCTCTGAGAGTGTGTGTGTCAGAGAGAGCGTAAGAGAGTACAAAACTAAACAAGTAGCAGGGCTGAGAGCCAATGAAAGAGATCGTCAAGTGACGTAGCGGGCCCCTTAGTGATCTTAGTGCACAATAGTGCATCTGCACCCAAATATCTCACACTCATTGGTAAAAGCCCGCCTGCGACTTGAGTAGCAGCGCAGAGAGAAAAATGAGTGTGCACTTCAGGGAAGCCACCTCTATAATTTCATAATTCATGTTGGCGCCATCACTTTTGTAATCAGAGGACTGGTTCAAAATAAGTGGACTTTATTAATTCCTTTTCCGGTTGAAGTTATAACTAGAAATGCAACTGAACTAAGATAAGAAAACATGCGTAAACAAATAGGCGATTAAGAGTGGATCTATAATTTTACAATGGTTGCCACAAAAATAAGAGCAGCGAATATTAAAGATCTTCTTATTCCTAAACAGTTAACGAAATAATATTAAGATCCTTAGATCGTCTTTGAGCGTGGCGTCGAACAGAGCATTTAACGGAGAGTTTTATTATCTCTAAAAATTATTCTTTACAATAAGGAAACTTAAATTAAATATGATTTTAATTTAATTTAATTTAAGTTTATCTATTATAAAGCATTATAATTTACAGATAATAAAATGCTCCGTTAAAAGACAATTCAGATTCATCTTCAACGCACATGGCAAATGCGCGGATGTTCTTATTATTCGTCCGCCTCACTGACAGCATTAACGATGTTTTGAACTGATTCGATACATGGAATAGAATAGTCGATAAATAAAACTTATTAAACATCGATTGTAGCTGACAAATGGAACTTTAAATTTTAGCTGCTAAATGTTTTAAATTGAATTTGTTACAGCATCAGTGCTGCTATCCCTGCTACTTTAAAGCCAATTCTGGCTACTTTTGTAAATCAATCGAGGAGAACAAAACTCACCATGGAACAACATTCTCAAAGTGTGAGTTTCCTGATCAACAAACTATTGATTTACACTGCCAATTCCTGGAATAAGGGATAAATTGTGAGATTAATGCAGTGGGCAATTTTAATATATTCTCCAGGAGTATAACAAATACATAATATGACATAATGTTTGATTTACTTAATTATTCATTGTTTCGACAGTCAACAGAAAATATCAACAGCCGTACTCTTTTTTTGGGCCTGATGACGCGCCATGTACTGTAACAATGTTATTGATTTAAGTGCAGGCTACTATATACTTCCAACCCTAAGATTAAATTTATATTATTGATTTGGCTCTTTTTATTTTTTAATGCTTTTTATAATTGACAACACTGAAAATGAGTCAGTTGGCATCGACATTTAAGTACTAAAAAATACCAAAATGAAGTGCTGCCAAGATACATATACTTTAAGGTGGGCCAAGTAACTGTGAAATGATCTTGAGTGAGAAACCGTTATATTTAAAAGTTATTAATCGATAAGAAATCTGCAGCTGTAAATCTTATATAAAATCAATATTTATTTGTTAAGTCAGGCAAGTTTAATATTTAGATTCAAAATTGAGTTCAATATTATTTTTCCACGAACACAAAAACACTTTGCTTCAATAAAATGCAGCTAAGAAAATCAGGTACCAAGCACTGCCGTCTCTCAATTACTTACGCTCTCTCTCTCTCTCTCTCTCTCTCTAACTCTCTGCTGTTCTCGCCTCACTTGTTGCTGAGATTGTGGGCGATCAACTTCAGATTCAGTCCTGAGCGCCTTTCAGTACCGAGTGTGGATCTTTGGCGAGCAGACGGATCGGTTTTGTTCCGGCATACGAATTTCCATACATCTCCTTGTCTCTGGGAAAATATCTTCTGGTTTCTGCTTTCGGTGTGACTGCTGGATACTTGTGTATGTGGATGTGTGTGAGCGCGCGAGTGTATCTGTGTGTGCACTACTCCTACTCCCTTCTTTAAGTTTATAAAAAGAAGAAAACAAATATTCGAATTGTGTTTGCTTGTTTTTGTGTATAACAGAAAATGTTTTCTTGGGGCGCACACCAGGAATAGAGAGATCCACTACATCATTTGATACACTACATCATCTGGTAAGTTGAAAAATATCGAAAGAAATCATATGTTAGTTTTCCCTGGTCGGAGTTTTGTGCAGTTTGCAGCTGTCGACGTTTATCAGTTTTGCCCCGTTTGTTGTCACTCCCTACTTCTACTTACTTCTTCCACTACGAAGTACTCTCGGCATTCGCATCCGTTGTTGTTGTTGTTTTTTGTGCTGAGACATTTTATCTTTGCCATATTTACACACATTCTTTATGAGATTGGCTCCAAAGAACTTGGCAAGCAATTGGAACATTCCAAAAAAGTATAGAAATTTCATCAATTAATTAGCTGGAAATATAAATTTTTTATATCATAATCGGCTTAACCTTGTGATAATGAATTACGCATATAAAGACTAAAGATTATATTGGTACAAGAGCAAATTACGTGAGCAGGAAATCCACAATATAAGCACTTCGTGTTGCTTCCTCGCTCCGCTGCACTGCGTGTTCGGCTCTTGTTTAGCTTCATTTTTGCTATTGTTCAAGAGCAAAGTGAATCAGAATCAGAAGATTCGGTCCGAAAGTTTCATCCTGTCGTTATGTCTAAAGATCGGTTCGCTAATGCTTATCTTACCTTCGAGCCTTGGTTCACTAGTGGTATCTTTCAAAGCAACCTCTCCCACGGCATTCAGGTCGTTAAAAATGGAAGGAAACCTTTATAATTTCTACAATAAAATGCAAGATTTTTTCAGCTTAACTTTTGGTAATTTTTTAACCGATCCCTTCCCTAAACAGATAAGGTCTAGTTAACGTTCGGTAAAGAATAGCTGTTAAAAGGATCTGTTCGAGGGGCCAGAAAACCTACCGTGAACAGGTGCAATTTAGAACCAGTTTACGACTTTGCATATTGGCATTAATTGTGAGTCCCATTCCGAAAGACAAGTTACTACTAGGCTTTTGCATCAGTTGCTTGCATAAGTCGCTGCTTATCGAAATAAATCCAAAAATTCTCCGGAACCTGTAAAACAGATCTTCTTCTTTATCCAGTAAATTACCCAACTGGTTTCTTCAAAAACGATTTCATTAGGCACAACAACATTTTGTTGAGTACAAATTACATGGCTAGACATTCATTTTAGATTATGACTGAAACATGATGCCATACATACAAACCTCGTACATTATATATCGTATGACATGGCATGGAAATATAGTGCATAGCTAAGCGCATTTTGCACTCAACAACGACGACGAGGCTGCTAATTAGAACCGAGAGCCAAGCTTTTGTTTTGTATTGTGCAGTGCAGATGTGCATCCAAAAGATACCAGCATATTTTTATGAGATTTGAGAAAGGATTTAAATAGTTAAAGTCTAATTATAGTTAAGCACTGCATGCTGACCTCATACGTATTTTTGAGATACTAGAACTTCCACAACATGTGTGCTCCAGACAGTTCCGAGTTGGTTGAACACACATGTACATTTGTATTTACGTGCGTGTGTTTGTGTGTGGTCAAATAAGCTTCGCGCCTTGATGAAATTGAAAATATAAACATGAGCCAGCTAAGAAAACAACGCGTGCACATCAGAGCAATTATATGAGCAAATTTTTTGTATGGACTCCCGACTTCTTTAAATTGCTTCAGTGTGTATGTGTGTGTGCGCTTGGGTAAATTTACGTATTGTTTAGTTTATTGCTTATTTGTTTATTTGCCAGTATTCTCTCTCTGCGACTTCCAATGAATCTGAAAGAGACAATGAAAAACGCTGACGCAATTAGAAAAGCCGCCAAGCCAACATCACCAACATCTCTGTGAATGAACTCTTATCGGCACAGTTTATATTACGAAATAGTTTCATTTTATACCCTGTTCCCATTAAAAATGGGAAAAGGGGGATCATGAAGGTGTGAGAATGTATGTAACAGGGAGAAGGAATTATTACCGACCCCATAAAGTATATATATTCTTGATCAGCATGAACAGCTGAGTCGATATAGACCTTGCACAATTGTAAGTTAGGACTAGAACCGCTAAATAATGTTGCCTTCTTTCAGGATGACTCTTTAATAGCTGTTACAAAAACCGGATAAATTCGAATTCAAAATCCAATAAACAGGGTATTTGGTAGTCAGGGCACTTAATTGCAGCGCCCTTTCTTGTTTTTTTTTTTAAATATATGTTTGTACAATGTACATATATCAGTATGCCACATCTAGGGCCTAGTCGCAAGTCTTGACTTATGACAGCTTATCTCCTACTCGCAGCACAGTTTTGAGCATTCGTTTTTATTTTCGTTGCGTGTCTTCTGATAAGAAATGTCCCGGCAGAGTCAATGAGAAACACTTTTATTTTGAGAATAATTCAACATAAATTGATACTCTTGTGTTTTAATTTTTGTAACAACAAATAGTTCATAGTTGATCAATGATAATACTAAGCAATGTTTCCAAGGAAAAGACTGAACATTCTACAACTGATAAACCCAAGTACCATGCAACACTGGTTTAATTTCACTCTCAGCATACTCGGACTAACTTACTTTTATCGCCTTAGCTTATACTGCGGGGTCTCAGCCTTTCAGCATTCATGTGACATCTCTCAGTTGCTGAGTAAGACTCATGGAGTACGAATGCTTTTTTGAGAAGAAAAAACGAAATACATTTATATTAAAAACTAGAGCATGAGATAAGACTAACTTGAACAAAAAATTGATTTGAAAAACTTTTTAATAAAAATTTAAAACATTTTACAGCGTGAAGTGTAGTGAAGACATAATGAAAGGATAAATTTGGATTAACCGAGCAGCTGGAGCAGTGGATGAATCGAGTGAGTATGAATAAGTAGTATGCCTAGAGAAGTCATGTCCAAATTCAGGCAATTAAGTGTGTGTGTCAAAAAGTGCGCTGATTAATATTTCGAAGGTGTGTTTTAAATATACTTCTTAGTTGGAGCTAGGGACATTTTTCTAAGGCGACGTTTTCTTTTCTGTGTAATTTTTACGACCCTAAAGTTGCGTTTGTGACAGTACCAAATAAAAAACAGAAGGCAACCAAATTCTATTTTTCGTGTGCTGAACTACTTTTATTTTTACTCTCTTTGATATTATCGTTAAGGGCTGCATCTTTACTTTAAAATGAACTATTCCACACAATTGCTTAAGCGAACAAAGATCAAGAACAGCTAAATTATGCTTGGAAACCGAACCGTGAACCAAAACGTGCCACAAGAGAAAACGGTTCGTTTAATTTAAACACAAGATTGATGATGATGCTTAAGGGGGTATTCTAGCTTAGAATTTTGAAAATTTCAAATTATTTACATAATATATGCATAAGTAGACACACAGAAAATTGCATGTCAATCCGGCAGTTCTTTTCAGTGTTACACACTCATTTGTAAAGAGGTATCAGGTTAATTATCAGTAATGTTGAAACATTGAACGCGTTTTTCTCGAAATTAACATTTGACATAATACCTTAAGTGTGGGCCTTTCTTATGCATCCCTCCATGCCCTAAACTAGGATTATGTAAAGATTTGGATATTTTGTATTTAGCAATGTGTAAAATAAAATAATTTATTTTTATAAGAAAGTCAAATTTTTCACACTGTGTCCGGATGTGGTGCAGCAGGTAGGGTGTGTTTTTCTAAATACTGTTTTGATATATTATGGACCTGGCTCATCTAGCAATAAAGTTAATTAATAGTGATTAATTACATACATATACATCAATTTATAGGTATAATCTCATCACGTGGAGAAGAGATTCCGCTCCATACATACATCGTTATATACACAAAAGGAAATCAAACGAACAAAAAGCGACATACGCTGATTAAAAACCCCTCAGCCGGAAGTCCCTAGTGGAACACGACCCCAACAACAACAACAAACAACACCCATTCAGCCAGAGAGAACGAGAGAATTCGGGTTCTCTCCCGAATAAGCGATATGCTGGATCGCAGCTGCCTTATCACTGGCCTCTTCTTTGTGCTGGCTTTATTGGCCAGTCAACTGGAGGCTCAGCGCTTGCCGCCCCAATCTCAACCTCAACATGGTCGACGCGATCGTCCGCGGAATCCACCCCGTCAATACATCAAAACACATCCCTGCGAACGATCGTCCTGTTATCCCGCCACTGGTAATCTTTTAATTGGTCGAGAGAATCGCCTGACTGCCAGCTCCACCTGTGGTCTCCATTCGCCAGAGAGATTCTGCATTCTATCCCATCTGCAGGACAAAAAATGTTTCCTTTGCGATACCCGGGAGGCCACTCGTCACGATCCCTACAAGAATCATCGCATTGGACAGATCATATACAAAACTAAACAGGGCACCAATATACCAACTTGGTGGCAGTCAGAGAATGGCAAGGAGAACGCCACCATTCAATTGGATCTGGAGGCGGAATTCCATTTCACCCATTTAATTATTACCTTCACCACTTTCCGCCCAGCAGCCATGTACATTGAGCGTTCCTTTGATTTCGGGGCTACTTGGCATGTCTACCGTTATTTTGCGTATGACTGTGAAGACTCGTTTCCGGGTGTACCTACCATTTTGCATAACATCACCGATGTAATGTGTACGTCTAGATACTCCAATGTGGAACCGTCGCGCAATGGTGAGGTCATTTTCCGGGTACTTCCACCCAATATCAATGTATCCGACCCTTATGCGGAACATGTGCAGAATCAACTGAAGATGACGAACTTGAGAATACAATTGACCAAGTTGCATAAACTGGGTGACAATCTGTTGGATAATCGTCTAGAGAATGAGGAGAAGTACTACTATGGCATCTCCAACATGGTTGTACGTGGTTCCTGTTCTTGCTACGGCCATGCCTCACAGTGTTTGCCCTTGGATGATGCGATAACCAATGATTTCGATATGGTTCACGGTCGTTGCGAGTGTACACATAACACCAAAGGCTTAAACTGTGAATCATGCGAGGACTTCTTCAATGATCTACCCTGGAAACCTGCGTTTGGCAAGCAAACGAATGCCTGCAAGAAATGCGAGTGTAATGATCATGCCGTCAGCTGTCATTTTGATGAGGCCGTGTTCACCGCATCGGGCCATGTGTCGGGTGGTGTTTGCGACAATTGTATGCACAATACCCAGGGTCAGCACTGTGAGGAGTGCATGCCCTTCTTCTATCGCGATCCTGTCGAAGATCTGCGTTCGCCGTATGTTTGCAAGCCATGCGACTGCGATCCGAACGGCGCTTTGGACGATGGCATTTGCGATTCGGTAAATGATCCCGAGAATGGAATCATGGCTGGGGCATGCCATTGTAAGCCCTATGTGAAGGGGCGACGCTGCGATTCTTGCAAAGATGGATACTGGAATCTTCAGCCAGATCATCCGGAGGGGTGTGAGGCCTGCACCTGTAACATACTTGGTACCATAGACAATTCCGGCTGCAATATGTTTAATGGTGAATGCACCTGCAAGCGCTTGGTCACCGGCAAAGATTGCAACCAGTGTCAACCGGAGACCTATGGCCTGTCGGAATCTGAGGACGGCTGCACGCTGTGTAATTGCGACGCTGGAGGCTCGTATGACAACTATTGTGATGTTTTGACTGGTCAATGTCGGTGCCGTCCTCACATGACGGGACGTACCTGCTCACAGCCCAAGCAAAACTATTTCATACCGGATCTTCCTGTGGTACACGAGGCTGAAATTTGGGATGCTTGCATTTCCTTTGGCAATAATGGCAATTGCAGCACCGTACCCCAAGCCCCCAGCACGGACGACACACGTCCGCCAGATTTTACGGGGATTGGCTTTACCCGTGTGCCAGAGAACTCGGAATTAGTGATAACTGTTGATGATATACCCAGATCAATGCCCTACGATGTGGTCATTCGTTATCAGTCTACCTCCCGTGGTGATTGGGATGATGCCTATATCACGTTGGTGCGTCCCGATCAGATAGATCCCGAAGGAGAGTGTGGCGCTTTGGCTGCCACTGCAGCGGCAGAGACCCGTATACCGTTTACTCTGCCCGATCGGGAGCGCCAGGTAGTGGCCTTGCATGATGTCTGCCTGGAGACTGGCAAAGTTTACAAATTTAAAATCTATTTCGAAAGACGTCGTCACAATGAGGATAGCCCCACGGCCACCATTCTAGTGGATTCCCTCACTTTGATACCCAGAATCGAGGTAACACCCATTTTCCAGGGCTCACCGATTGCCGACTTGCGGCTCAGGGAGTACATAAACAATAACTGCAATCAATCGCTATATGATATGCGCTATGTGGGCTTGACCAGTCCCAAATGCAAGGATCTGGAGAATTATGTCAGCACATATGTGCATGATGGCGCGAGTATGTGCAATTGCAATCCGACGGGTTCGTTGAGCAAGAATTGTGATGCTAACGGTGGCTTCTGTCAGTGCAAACCTCATGTCGTGGGACGTCAGTGCGATCACTGCGCTCCTGGTACTTATGGATTTGGGCCGGAGGGCTGCAAAGCATGTGATTGTAACAGCATCGGATCAAAGGATAACAACTGTGATCTGCTGACGGGCCAGTGTACCTGCCATCCCAACACCTATGGACGGGAGTGTAATCAATGTCAGCCGGGCTACTGGAATTTCCCCAATTGTCAGGTGAGTTTCGAAGGATAAAAGCTAGATAAGTTCTAGACCAGCATCAACAGTCTTCTTACCCAATCCTCTTTTTCCTCCAATCTTATTCTTGGATTTATAACAAAGATTGACTATTTATCGTCTAATTCCAGGTGTGCGAATGCAATGGACATGCTGCCCTATGTGACTCGACTACAGGACAATGTCTCAACTGTCAGGATTCCACAGCGGGTTATGGCTGCGACAATTGCCTGGATGGTTATTATGGCAATCCTTTGCTGGGCAGTGAAATTGGCTGTCGTCCGTGTCGTTGTCCGGACACAGTGGCCAGTGGATTGGCTCATGCAGAGGGTTGTTCCCTAGATACGCGAAATAACAACATGTTGTGCCACTGCCAGGAGGGATATGCCGGTTCTCGATGTGAAATCTGTGCGGATAACTTCTTTGGTGAGCCCGAGAATGGAGGACAGTGCACCAAATGTGATTGCGGTAACAACATCGATCCATATGATACGGGCAACTGTGATCGTCAGACGGGAGCGTGCCTAAAGTGTCTATACCAGACCACGGGAGGACATTGTGAACTGTGCCGGGATGGATTCTTTGGGGATGCCCTGCAACAGAATTGCCAGCAGTGTGAATGCGACTTTTTGGGTACCAACAATACCTTGGCTCATTGTGATCGTCATACGGGACAATGTCCTTGCCTGCCCAATGTGCAGGGCCTGAGATGTGATCAGTGTGCCGAGAATCATTGGAAAATTGCCTCCGGGGAGGGGTGCGAGGCTTGTAATTGTGATCCCATCGGAGCAGTAAAGGAGCAGTGTAATGCCTATACGGGGCAGTGCGAGTGCAAGCAAGGATTTGGTGGACGTGCCTGTAATCAGTGTCAGGCTCACTACTGGGGAAATCCGAACGAGAAGTGCCAACCCTGTGAGTGCAATCAGTTTGGAGCAGCCGACTACCAGTGCGACCGAGAGACGGGTCAATGTGTCTGCCATGAGGGCATAGGCGGTTACAAGTGTAATGAGTGTGCGCGTGGCTATCTGGGACAATTTCCACACTGCGCTCCCTGTGGGGAATGTTTTAATAACTGGGATCTGATTTTAAATGCCCTGGAAGATGCCACCCAGGCCACTATACAGAGAGCCAAGGAGATCAAGCAGGTGGGAGCCACGGGAGCCTATACAGCTGAGTTTAGTGAATTGGATAAGAAGCTGCAGCATATCAAGGATCTGTTGCAGAACACCACGGTCAGTCTGGTGGATATAGATAATTTGGATGGTGAGGCTCAAAAACTTAAGCAACAACTGATGTCCTCCCATCAGCGCTTAAGTGAGACCGAGATAAGTCTCGATGATATATATAACAAATTGAGTCTGTCGGGTGTCGAGCTGGAGGGTCTACAGAATCATTCCCGTCAAGTGCAGGAGCTTTCCAAACAGCTCAAGGAAAATGGCATCGAACTGCAGGAATCCAACATCGAAGGTGCCTTAAACCTCACCCGGCATGCCTTCGAAAGGGTCAGCAGTCTGTCCACTCTGAAGGATGAGGCCAATGAGCTGGCCTCCAACACCGATCGCAATTGCAAGCGTGTGGAGACTTTGTCCAACAAGATAAAGGACGAAAGCGATGGCATAGCTGGTAATGATGCCACCATATCTGAATACCGTGATGAACTTAGTGCCTTAACCTCTCAGATCCCCGAGTTAAACAATCAGGTGTGTGGCAAACCTGGAGATCCTTGTGATAATCTGTGCGGCGGTGCGGGCTGTGGTAAATGTGGTGGTTTCCTCTCCTGCGAGCATGGGGCACGTGCCCACTCGGACGAGGCCTTAAAGCTGGCCAAGGATACCGAGAAGGCTATCACCGAAAAGAAAGATCAGGCCGATCAGACCATACGCGCTCTCACCCAAGCCAAACTGAACGCCTCGGAGGCGTATCAAAAGGCCAAGACTGGCTTTGAGCATTCCGAACGTTATCTCAACCAAACCAATGACAATATCAAGCTGGCTGCCAAGCTCATCAATGCTGTTCAGGATTTCCAGGAAAACAAGACCGCATCACCTGCCGAAAGTAAACAGTTGGCTCAGGATACCCTACTCTTGGACCTCACCCTGGATCCCAAGGAAATCGAATTGCTGGGCGTTAAGATCAATGATGCAGTGGCATCGCTCAAAAACGTGGAATCGATCATCTACAAAACCCGACCCGATTTGAATATTGTGAACAACCTACAGAGAATAGCCAATAACACCAAAGAGACCGCCAACACCATACTGGAAACCGCTAATTCAGTGGTTGAAAATCTGGCCGCTGCCGATGAGTCTCAGGGAAAGGCTCAGGATGCCATACAACAGGCTAACAGTAACATTGAGCTGGCCGCCAAGGATCTCGAGAAGATCGATGAGGAGACACAGGCCGCTGAATCGCCGGCCAATGATACCGCCCAACAGGTCGATGAGCTGGCCAAAAAAGTAAAGCGTCTGCAAAAGAACATCCTAAAGAATGAAATGGATGCCAAGGAGATTACCAAGGAGGCGAGTCGAGTCAAAACGGAGGCTTTGCGGTCCCGGGGCGAGGCTAGCAATCTGCAATTCTCGACCAGCGCCACCAATCAAACATTGACGGATCGCGCCAGTCGCTCGGAGAATGCTCGCGAGCGGGCTAAGCAATTGCTACAGCGTGCCTCCAAACTGACCGTCGATACCAACGAGAAACTGCAGGAACTCAATCTGCTGCAGTCCACCTATGAGGATAGAAATCAACAGTTAGTCAATCTACAGGCTAAAATCCAACCGCTCAACGAAGACGTTATTCTCTATCTGCGAAGCATTCAGGAGGATGCCGAACGCTATAGGCAGTGCACAGTGTAGACATAAATGTAAGTATTTGCGAGACAAAAGTGTCTTTAACTAAATTCTATGCAAAAATTAAGCTATAGTTGGTGGACCAAAGTTTAAGCATAACGTTTAATACCGATAGGAATTTGATGCCGATGAGCTTGCCAATTGTAGAAGTAAGGGACAGGATATAAGTACAGATAGGTATATAACAATGGGAATATTACTCAGAACTTCAATTAAAATTCCAAAACCAATCATTCAAAATGAGTTGCTGTTACTAAGAAGATTTCCTGTTCCATTGATCTATTAAGTCCCTCTGACTTTCAAAATCGAAATTTAAAGACTTTATCTTTATATTACAAAACTACGCAACGACTTGGCCTGCGAGCGAGATGTTCTAGAGTTTCCAGTTTCCATGCATTTCTTGCAGGTGTCCTCCGTCGTAATGCCTAGCTGTATCGCATGAGGGGCTGCAAGGCAATGTCCCGTTAGTATGCCTATGAGCAGTCTACAGTCTCTTCTTTGTAGATGTAGCAGATAGTGCGTGAGTTTTTTATCTCTTGTTTTGCGCATAATTTTAGAGATTCGGCATCCGGTTGTTTTCCCACCGTACCATTGCTTCTTTCTCTGCTAGCTTTAAGAAAATAACTTAGAATAGATTTTATTACTGGATTTTTATGCGGTACTTTGTACCTTCACCCCTATTCACCCGTCTAAAATCTATCAAATCTTCAAGATAGTCCATCTTAATAATTTTTGCTTTGATGTGAACTGTATATTTTTAATTTTATTTGGTATTCCTCCATCTCGTTGCAGATATGCGTGCGCGCGCCCCTTCATAATGCCATATTCATGAACAAAAACAAAAGAAACTAGAAATTGCACTTTGGCAAAAGTTATTATTTAACGCTGTTAAGTAACCGTTACGTTTTGTACTCTAGGCAAACAACACTGCAATTTGTTAATTTAAAATTTAAAGAAAATAAAGCCTTCTCCTGTAAGTTTTTTGTATCCTACGCTCTATGCAAAACAAAACTAAACGCAATAAATGTAACTAAATAAACAACCCAAATTTGATGGTGTGAGTATTTATTTTCTCGCAGAGCCCAAGAGATGATCTCCCAAGCCAGAGAGAGGCAAGTCTTTGCCATTAGATGTCAGAGAACCCTTTCAACGGATACTATATGGCCTTATGTGTATGCATATATCGTACATTAGTTCTAGACGCTGACCGTTTGGCGGTTTTCGACAATCCGTTTTGTTTTAGTTCTTCTGCATATCGCGTGCAGCAACATTTTGTGGTTTTGTTTTTAATTAATAATTGTGTTTATATTATATACGAATTGTTGTTTTGGTTAAAGGTTATTGATTTAAATATTGAAATTGCAGTGCTAAAATGGATATGCGGTATGGACGTTTAACTAAGAGCTCTGCAGGTATAAATTTAATTGGTAGCCATAATATATATTATATATATGCTAAGATAAAGGTCAAAAGAGAAGAGAAAAAAGAGATAATTTCCGGAATATCATTGAGCAACCCAAATCCATCCAAATTGGACAATTTAAATACTTAAAGAAACTAGACAAGGACCACTATAAGCTCGTAGTTATTGACAGTGTCTCCAATGAAAACTTATTTAGGAATGTAACATGTAACGCTAACTTCATTAGGTTTCGGAACTCTAACACAGCATTATAAACCTAATTCACTTGTTAAACTTTTGGCCATTAGTATTCAATAATGTGAACGGAGTATAGTACGACAAGCTTCAATGAATATTGTATGTGTCAACCTGCTGGAACACTTCCCAAGAAAGCCAGGGCTTTAGAAAATATCCCATTTCAAAGTCCCACTTTTGATTTACTATGAAATTAGAATATCCATATTTAAACGATTTAAAAAATATGTCTTTGAACCACTTTTGAATCTCTTCCACAAGCCGCGTAGTGGTCCATATGGCTTGCGACATTTAATTAAAGTTTTAATATTTCAAAATCTAGTGTTTTTGTCAGGGCTGCTAACCCAACAAATTTTCGGATCTCCGGTTCGCTGGTTCGAACTATAATTTACCAATGGATAAGGTTCGAAAATTTTAGGTTCAAGGTTTAAGAGCGAAGATTTGGTTCAAACCTTGGTTCAGTCTATGCCTGACACAATATTAATATTAGAAAATGCACTACATTTATTTAGTTACTAAATATGTATATATTTTATTTTAGTTGCCAATTGAATTCTATGTGTTCTTTCGCTTCTAATATAGTTTGCTATTTTTTTTTTGCTTTTGTTCTTCTCTTAAAAATCAGGAGCTATTATGGGTGGGGATTATATAAGTAGTTCTTAATTTTATTCTAGTTTTTTAATACTCAGTCGCTTAAAACCAACTCGATGACAAATGAAGTCGCTAAACAGAAGATCATATTTTCTTATGTCTGACCATTTTTGCTGGACCGAAACTAAATTCTAGGTTCGGAACAGGTTCGGGTTAATCTTACAATTCTAAAGAGGTTCGGCTCACAGTAAAAAAACATCATGGACAATTTCAATATACCCTCTGCAAGGGTTTAAAAAGTCGGAATTCCGGTCTCAAACCGATTCGATTTAAAACCGGTTTGCAGCCCTGGGTTTTTTCCCCTTTAGTTTAAATTCTCTTGAAAACTCACAACCTTTAGAGTTTTGTCGATTTCATCATCCATCCATCCATACATGTCTTAAAGCAAGAGAAACCTACTCTTATAAGAAATTTTATTTATTAAATAATAATAAAATAAAAACGGAACAAAAAGACCATGGAATATTTAGATATAGGCAAGAGAAGAGAAAAAAATCAAATATTATATTATACAATTTGTACAGCACACTTGCCGGAAACTCTTAAGCTTCAAGTTTTATTGCAATACCATTTTATTTGTTCGATCTAGTAATAAATGTCGCCAGCGCAGTTATTTCAAGCACTGTGGGCCGGTGTGAATGTGATTACAGTCGCAACTCACGCAACCATCGCTATCGCGGTGTCGTCAAAAGTATCGCTACCTTTAAAGTATCGATAGACCAGCAATCTATCGCAATAGACCAGCAATCTCAACAAGTGCAGTGCTACATTTTATTAATAATATTTATTACAAGCGAAAGTGAAACACGGAAAAAAAGTATATTTACTTGCAGTGCGTGGGACTTATTTATTGCGACATGCAAAATCGCAGACCTACTTATAAATATATGACAGATGTGCGACATGCTTAAGTCGACACACATAGACGACGCACACACACACAACTTTCGTGCAAGAAACCCAAAGCTATAATAAGAATCTGAAAATATAATATATATAATGCCAAAGACAGGCGAAAGGCATCTGTAAAAGCGTGAGCCAAAAGGGACCAAAGCCAAAGCCTGAAAATTGATGTGCAGCGTCAAGTGTTTTCTTTTCTTTGTGTAGGTCTTAAATGCGAAATGTGTGGCGGAGAGAACTGCGAATCGCAGGGGGTGAGGTTGAGTTGACTTGGATGCACCTAAACCTACTGAAGAAAATAAATCAATTTTTGGCAAATGCTAATTTTATTTTAGATGCTAAATTCAAATGTGTTCTGTCTGTCTCCATTAATTAATTTGTTCCTTATTTCAAAGTGTCGAAGTTTTTCAACTTTTTGATAGGTGAATAATGAAGTTTCAAATTTATCTACCCGCAACAATGGGGATTCCTAACTACTTTGTCTTGAGGTTGAACTATTTTCTACCCCCAACATTTGAGATAAAGATCAAGGTTTCCCTCGACCAAGTAATAATAAGATTGGCTTCACCTCCAGCTCTGAATCAACAGAGTCCTAGAGTCCTAGAGAAGGTAGTTAATAAATCCAGGTCTGCAAAGAATTAAATAAGCAGTAAAATCTTCACCCATGAAAGTCTTGGTTTTCTAAATCCCCGATTAAGTAATCTATCTGAATATGAGAAAGTTATTTAACAAAGTGCTTCTTTCAATATAGTTATTTGAGCAACGTTCCCCAAGAATAGGGAAATCTAAAAAAAAAAAGTAATCTAAACGGTTTCATTCTGGAAAAGGTCCAATGTTGGTCCCGGCTTGTTTCATTAAACGGGTTTTAAGACTAAATGAACCGCGGTTTCGGTTCGGATCAGTGGCTCACTTTATTTAAAATCCTTATATAAAAGCCCACGTATATAATGTGAAATATGTGGTCTTCGTTCAGAAGAATTTTGATTTGTCGGATTGCTGAATTGAACGGATTGAACGGGTGCTCCATACAATCGCTATATATCATACAGTAAAATAATTTCTTGAGTTAAGTTGGACTAAGGTGAAGAAACGCCTACAAATTTTAAGAATATCGTCCCATAGAGGAAATATACTCACAAAAATCAATTAGCCAAGGGAGATGGTGGAGAAAGCATTCTTAAATATTATATCAATCCTAACAATAAAATTCCAAAATTACAAGTCAATCTTTTTGTGGATTTATTTGCTTATATTATTAGCTAAGCAATCTGGAACAAAGCTTTGTTTGGTCATAGATTTTCATGTTAGGATCACTCTATTTTGTTTATTGTTCATTGGCGCTGCTTGTATGTCCATCGAAACTAAAATCTTTTTGGATTGACTGGGTTTCCTTTTTGTTGGACAAAGATAACTTTGATTCTTTACAAGAAACATTTCGTACCAAGGGGCTACATCTCATAGAAAGCATTGGATGCGCTCAGCAGAAAAACTTGATGTGACAATTTGACGTAACATGATAAAGGAGCATGTAGCGAGGAATAGGTCGGCTCCATTCGAAAGATACTGCTACCTACAGCTGTATTTTTATATCGATAGGGTTTTTTAATACCGATACGCCTATCTAGGTTCATTTTGTGCGCTTAATTGTAAAATAAGTTTTTGCAAGAGCTATAAATAATTGAAGAATTAAGTTTGACAACTTCTATGCAATTTCCATGTTGAAACGCTGCAGAGCCAGTGCTGCAACCGCTTAAAAAATTGTCTATAAGTCTTTGTCTAATAATGGTGCACTTCCTTCGGCAGAATGAATGTATGAATTTTTGTATACCTTTGTTTTGGTTTTTCTGTGAAGCGGGGACTATATTCTTTGCTAACTGGTTGTGCCTTCATCTGTAAATCTGTTTCCTGTCATCTGTTTTCTGCAGGTTTTGCTCCGCTCTGCAGGGTTTCGTATGGGAGAGCTTTCAAAATCGTTTTAGTTTCTGTTTAGATTAGTTTACAGGCGGCTGTGACCCAAATCTCTCACACAGTTACACACTTAGTATCTCCCGCACCCCTTCCCACCCTTCCTAGTTGGCAGGAAAACTAACAGAAATAAGAACTATTCATAATAAGTATCAAGCCAATCGAACCATAACGCCCAGCCCTTCTCATGGATGACGAACTGGAAGACAAAGTGTTCTATCAAACATACGTTTCACACATGAAAATCCTCTCCAAATTTGCCGTGGGCTTCTCGTCCATCAATTCACCGCTGGCCTACATATGGAAGTTATGTCGCCTGTATGTGCTTAGACCCGAGGTTATATTCTGCGGAATCATACTCTTCGTCTTGTTGATTTACTTGCAAGCGGTAGATGTGTGGAGTCGCAGCATATTGGGTCGAATTAAAGCCACATTGGGTCACCAGAAGGCCTCCAGAATCATGGAGATGTCGGCCAGTGCGGGTGATCATCAGAGCTGGGAGGAAGTAAAAACACAGAGCTCAGCTTTTGCGGTTTTGGGACGTAGACCACGGATGGAGGATAGGTGAGAGTTGACAAATATTGGGCCATAAATAAATATTTCCAACCAACCATAATCCTTTCAGGTACATCATCGAGGAGAATATTAACAATACGACAGGCATCTCATTCTTTGCTGTTTTCGATGGTCACGGTGGAGAGTTTGCAGCTGATTTTGCGAAGGACATTTTGGTGAAGAATATCTATAATAAAATTATCGAAACGACAAAGCTAATGCAGACATCGACATCGATGACAGACGGCGGTTACGACAAGAGTCCTTATCTGGCGCGCAAGCAAAGTCGAATGGAGAACAAGGAGAATACTGAACCAGTGGCTCCTGCAGCGGCGGGTGTATCCCGAAGGGACAGCTTACGCAAGGCCCTTAGCACCACAGCCGATTGCAGCAGTCTCCAGAAGAACACCAAGACCACGGAGGCCAGCATAGCTGATATTTACACAGCTCAACTGAATACAGCCATGCGAGTCAGTGGCTCTAATAGTAATGCAGCTAAAGATTCGTTTTTAAACAATAATAACGCACAGAATGGTGGCAGTGCAGGAGCTAATCCACCTCCCAATTATGAAGCCAAATGTTATATAGACAACGGACGCATTAATTTTGGCAAATTGATTACCGATGAGATTATGTCGGCTGACTATAAACTGGTGGAGCAGGCCAAACGAACGGTGAGTGGTTGAGAAAATTTCAAAACGCATAAGTTAATCCTTCTCCATCCGAACTTTCAGACCAACATAGCTGGCACCACTGCTTTGATAGCCATAGTCCAGGGTTCCAAACTTATAGTGGCCAATGTGGGTGACTCACGTGGTGTAATGTATGACTCACGAGGCATTGCCATACCCTTGTCTTTCGATCACAAGCCCCAGCAAGTGCGCGAACGCAAAAGGATTCACGATGCTGGTGGGTTCATAGCCTTTCGTGGCGTTTGGCGTGTGGCTGGTGTGCTGGCCACTTCACGTGCCCTGGGTGATTATCCGCTAAAAGATAAGGTAAGTTGAGCAAATCGATCTATCAACTTACTCATGTGCTCAATCTCATTTGCTTACAGAATCTGGTCATAGCCACTCCTGACATACTGACCTTTGAGCTAAACGATCACAAGTGAGTAGCGTGTCTTCACAGATTCATGAATGAATCCATTATCTCTCTGATTCCATCCAATTGTAGACCCCACTTTTTGATACTTGCCTCGGATGGGCTGTGGGATACATTTAGTAATGAGGAAGCCTGCACTTTTGTACAGGATCATCTCAAGGAGTCTGACTTTGGCGCCAAGTCCTTGGCCATGGAGTCCTATAAACGTGGCTCTGTAGACAACATAACCGTTTTGGTTGTAGTCTTTAGGAATGATGTTTATCGAATCGGCAGCAGTACTAAGCCAGCTGCTGACACAGCCGTCACCCTGGCCAAGTCCGCTTCCCTAGCGGCAGTGCAGAGATCGAATTCGATTAAAAACAAATGAGTGCCTCTCCCCATTACAATATCGAAAACCAGCAAAGAAACAAAAAAAGTGCCCAAAAGTGTGTCTAGTTAAGCGTTTTTCTTGTTATACTCTCTTCTTGCTTTTACCACACATCACCAGCAGAGCTCGCTCTCTCATTTACGTTCCTCATTTCTTGCCTAAGTTTGATTTTAGTAAGTGTTGTTTGTTTGTATAAATTGTTTTGTACCATTTGCCATCATTAAGCACTTTGTTTACTTCCCAGCACTATTCACTGACTCATCCAAATATATTAAATTATTTTGTTATATTTATAAAGAAAACCCAAGTGCAACTTCTCTTATTTATAGAAGGTGTTTTCAATTAATAAAAGGTAAACTCCATAAACAAGGATTTAGAAATTCCAGTCTGTTAATGGTCCGTGGGTCTCTTTTGCCGGGCCTTTTGAACCGCACCTTATAAATTATGAATCTTTTGAAGAGCACCTTATCCTCTTGGATCGAGGTTTGGTCCAAAAATTACTAACAACATTCATCTATAAAAAGACTCGAATTCGAGTCTTGCGTCTCCAGAAGATGATGCATTGCTGTGGTAAGTAGGAGGCGGCAGCCTAATATCTTCCCACACCATTAGCCATTAAAAATTCGCACCACTTTATAAAGGACGCTTAAATTTTATTATTTTTTTGTTTTTGCGTAAAACAAATCAATTGGCGACCCAAATCCATAGATAGTGGCACTAATATAGTCAATGATTTAGTGAGCTGATACAGACACTTGCCAGACACGGATGGTGTTGTCAGAGTAACCGGCAAACAGAGTCTGGCCATCGGTGGACCAAGCCAGCGACAGACACTGGGGTTGATCGGCCTTCGATGTGGGCGAGACGACCTCAGGGCGCAGTTCCTCCACAGTCTTCTTGCAGGCCAGATCCCAGATCTTGATGGATGGACCATAGGCCACGCACAGCCAGTAGCGGTTGGGCGAGAAGCACAGGGCATTGATGATGTCGTTATGCTCCAGAGTGTACAGGTTCTTGCCATCATTCAGATCCCACAGCAAAGCCTTGGAGTCCTTGCCACCGGAGGTGCAAAGGGAACCATCAGGAGAGACGGTCACGGTGTTCAAGTAGCCATTGTGGCCATGGTGATTGTTCTTCAGCTTGCAGTTGGCCAAATTCCAGACCTTGACGGTACGATCCCACCCACAAGAGACAATGATGGGGTTGGAGTGGTTGGGCGAGAAACGCACACAGGAAACCCAATCGGTGTGGCCATCTTCCTGAATGGTGAACTTGCACTCAGCCAGAGTGTTCCACAGCTTGATGGTCTTGTCGCGAGAGCCAGACACGATCTGGCGGTTATCGGCCGAGAAGGCAACCGACAAAACATCCTAAAAGCGGAAACAGAAATATAGATTATTGGGCGAACGCTTGAGCATAATTTAATTCATGGCGGAGAAAATGGGTGGAAAGGATTCATAGGTTTGCCTACTTACGAAAATATTTAAGGCCTGGGATTCGTCCCCAAATAGAGATGTCAACCAGAAATTCTGCCTCGCATAGGCGCAATATTTTGAGATTTATAAATGTTGAGGAGGGAGGCAAACGCAAACACACACACACACACCTAACCACTCCTAACCTTACTTCCTCCCCTTATCTATAAATCTCATTCAAGGGCAAATCTAGTCCCTCATGGCAAAAATTATTATTTGGAAACTTAGCCCACCTTGGTGTGTCCCTCGAAGCGGCGAGTGGTCTTGCCAGCAGCCAAATCCCACAAACGCAGAGTCTGATCCCAAGAGCCGGACAGAGCATAGTTGCCGTCAGACGAGAGCACCACATCGCTGATGAAGTGCGAGTGTCCATACAGGCGCTTCTGAGGATAACCGTAGTTGGTATCCTCATCGCGGGTCAACTTCCACACGATCAAGGTCTTGTCTGTGGATTAATTAGTAAATTAGATATTTTGCTTTTGGGATGGCTAAGATAAAAGCGGATTAAAAGTGCATCAATAAAAATGCTCTGCAGAATACTTGCCTCGCGAAGCCGAGATAATTGTATCAGGATCCTTGGGATTGGTGGCAATCTGGGTGACCCAGCCATTGTGGCCGATCAGGGTACCACGCAACTGCAATGTCTCGGACATTTTCAATAAATTAAAATTTATTTATTTGCAACGGGAGCACAGTTGGACACGTCCAAATGCGCTGCGAGCTGACAGAAAAAGAGGCAGTTCCGGGTAGGGTTGCAATTAACGTATCGGGCCATCGATATAAAAAAAACGATAGTTCACCAATCGATATTTACTCAACATATCGATACTAAAACTTCGCTACGCGCGTGAGTCAATTATCAAATGGGCGGCAAAATTAAAATTCCTTGGTTCCACTGTTTCAATGAACTTTAAAATAAATTTGAACGGAAATCATAACATAAACAAAAACAAATACAAACGTCTGCCGCTTGTGCTTTAAATAAATCATAAAAGACCCAAAATAAAGATATGCTCTATTTATAGACCTTCACGTCTCACGCGACCTGCCTCATCGTTGCTCTCTTAATAGCTTGTTGCATTTCTTGATCAGTGATTTTAAGTGCAGGGAAGACGATGCTGAAATTTCGACTGGAGCAAGACACAGTCTTAGGGCGTTGTCTGGCTACCACGGAGCAACTACAGCGGGGCGATCTAGCACTGGAGGAATACCCCTTTGCCATTGGTCCGAAGCGGAATAGTGGTATTGTGTGCCTGGGCTGCTATCGTTATTTAGATTTTGGTGAGGATGGCGATTCCCTGGATCGCTGTGAGTTCTGCGATTGGCCATTATGCAGCATGTGTGCCAGCTGTGACAGTGACCATCGATCTGAATGTGAGATTTTTGCCGCTGCTCGAGTTACTTTTGCCGGCAATGTGGGCGGCGATGATGGAGCTTGTACACAACTAGATTGCATAACACCTTTAAGGTTAGTTGATGGATGAAGGCGTGTGTATGATGTGTGGCGGGCAGGTAAACATAAAAATGTACATTAGTTTTTGGCAGACGCCTCAACTTTTTTCTAAAAGCATGAGGAAGGCAGGCATCTGTTGAAGCGTAATCAAAATGACTGTCATTCGTTGTTGATTCCTGGGATCGCTTTCCTCACAAGTCGGAAAGAAAGGTTTATTATTTTTCTGAATGACTTTAATTCCCCAAGTAGCGTGGGGCGGATCCGTTAAATTACAATTTAATTATGGGCGTAGCTGGCATCTAAGCTATACTGTCTCCCAATCCAAAGAAATATATCTCCGATTCTAGCCCAACATAAATTCTTCCAAATTTGGAATGCTGTCACAACTATGGTTATGTTGGTCCTACATAGCTTTTATAAAATTAGAATATCGATCACATGGTAAATTTCATTGCCTAGAAATAAATGGATCAGAGTTTTAAGGCAATCTGTTTGTTAAGTCTGAATTTATTGCTTAACATTTCAAAGCCAAAGAGAAAACAATCCTCCAAAAAAAACGTTATATACTGCATTTTGAGTAGTATCGCCCAGGCTGTACTTTGTCGCAGCCAGTGTGAGTACTTTTTTAATGTTTAAACGTAAACCTATTTCAGGGTACAAGAAAAGAATTCTGAGAGGCAATTGAATCACATATTTAAACAACAAATAAATCGAATTGACTTTAGTTTGAATGCTATAATTTTATTCAATAATTTTGAATTCAATTTTTTAATATTTGGCATATAGACATGTTGTTATTTTTCTTATCAACGGGCTTGTATTCCAGGGGCCTTTAACTTACTATGCAAGATTCATGCAAAAATTCCAAACCGATCCTGTTTTAAGGCGTGCCCTTCTGTGCATTGCAGATAGCAAAGGGTTGTTTTTTTTAAGTTATCAATACAAACATAGTTATATTTATAATTAACGTAAAAGACAAAGTACTTCCGAGGTCGACATCTTTTTCTATATTTTTGCCGGCAAACATTTACAGTCTCGAAGAACTATTTTGTTTCTAAAATAAATATTTAGTAGGTATAAATGTGTTCTATTAATACACATAAATTTGAACACAATTCCACTGTTCCCCTGAAACAAAATGAATATTTGTCTAGGAGTAAAGCCAAAATGTTGGCATGGCTGCTGGTGTTCTACAGACGCATCAGTCAGAAAGATGACAGCACAGCCAACGCTTCAAGTAAATCGCACCGCTGTACGGTGGAGTAACATCTATGGACGCTTCTTGGTGGCCCAAGGGTCAACATCAGCTACTCGTTTGCTTATTGAGGAGCAACCTTTTGCTGTCGGTCCCAAAAGCCAAAATCAAATAGTGTGTCTCGGTTGCTATACACCTGATCAGGCAGAGGAACGCTGTCCACAATGCGGTTGGCCTTTGTGCGGGATGTGTTCGCAGAATTCCAATAATATGCACTTTCAGCTGGAGTGTGAACTCTTTCAAGCGGCTCGGGTACGCTTCTACCCTACGGTTGATGACCAATGTCCACAGCTGGACTGCATCATGCCGCTTAGGTTAAAAATAGCGAGCTTTTTTCGTAAATAATGCTTCTTCACTGCCTTTCCGTTTGCTTTTAGAGTGCTCCTCGCCAAGGAAGCTCACGCAGACCGTTGGGAAAATGAGGTGGCTGCCATGGAGCATCATGAAAAGGAACGGCGTGAAAATGAGGACGTTTGGCATGCAGATCGTGTGAATATAGCACAGTATTTGCGTGGACCTTGTAAATTGTCCTCGCGCTTCAGTGAGGAGCTCATCATGCAGGTGGTGGGCATATTGGAGGTCAATGCGTTTGAGGCACGAACCACTCAGGGTTATCCATTGAGATGTCTTTACCCGTATACGGGTATATTGGCGCACAATTGTGTGCCTAATACCACTAGAAGCATCTATCCAAGTGAAGGTTACAAGTATGTAGTTAAAGGTTTTTACTTTTTTTTTTGTTTCCCCCTTTTAATGAGTGCCCATTTTAGAATCCGTTTATTTGCCATGGTGGACATACACGAGGGCCAACAACTACAGCACAGCTATACCTATACTCTAGATGGAACTGCCCAGAGGCAGAAGCATCTACGCGAGGGTAAATACTTCACCTGCAGCTGCACACGTTGTTTGGATCCCACCGAATTGCAGACCCACTTCTCTAGTGTGAAATGTGGCCAATGCACCGAGGGTTATCTGTTACCGAAAAATCCTACAGGTGAGTATAGAAACTAGATTTACGGCTCTTAGTACAGCCTAAAACGTGCAGCCGACGACACCAGTTGGCATTGTCGTGGCTGCGATTTCAGCACCAGCAACGAGGAAATTCATCTCACTCTTCAGGCCCTACAAAACGAAGTCAATACAGCGCAGTCTCTGGAAATGGGTCCCAAGCGTCTGGAGGAGGCGGAACGCTTGCTACGTAAATACAAATCTTTACTCCATCCGTTGCATTACATAGCCACCGGCTTGAGGCAGCTGCTAATTGAGATGTATGGTCGGGTACAGGGATATGAGATGGTACAACTGCCCGATCATTTACTGGAACGCAAGGTGGAACTTTGTCGTGAGGTCCTGAGAGTTTTGAATGTCTTTGAGCCCGGTTTGAGTCGCTCGCGTGCCATGAATCTGTATGAGCTGCATGTGCCGTTGGTGTTGCTGGCTAAAAGTGGTTTCATAGCCAGCAAATTGAATGGCGGCGAGTTGAGGGCACGCCTACTGGAAGCTATAGATTTGCTAAAGGAGTGTGTGGAAATATTACAGCATGAGGATTCCCGCTCTCAGGAGGGTGTTCTTTATAATGTGGCCAAAAAGGCATTGGAACAGCTTACGCTCAGTGTGGAGGGATTGGGCAATGAGTTGGACGATTGACATTTGAGTTTGGCTTATGCATATCGATAGATTTATTGGGAAACTAAGTACTTGTATGTACTTATATTTGTATGTGGGGTCATCGAACAAATTGCAGTGTTTAAAGGCGCTTTTTCTTTCAATAAATTAAAAACAAAAACAACAAAACCAAACACATATTAGTTTAAATTTAATTACAACTTATATCAACAGTTATGAACTGCACTGTCTGTTCTCTTTTTTGTATATCCTTGCAGCGGATATAATATAATTTTACAGATTTTTGTAACGCATAGAAGGAACCTTCTCTTAGCCCAACTGACTGATTATCAAGTCACAGCTAAGACCGCTTATCCTAGAGATCTAAGATTTTCGTTCAGTTAGCAAGACGCGCGCTATGAAATACAATTTGGAAACAAGCTTTTTTTTGTCATCCAATTAACTTGAAAATTTTACCTGAAAACTTATATTTTGTCAGGATCACAGAAAGTCAACGTCTTGCTAATATTTTTCAACTCTTAAATCTTCAAGTGAAATACTAAATCTCAATCTCCAAGAATATGTTTGATTCGGCTAACCGAAATACACTTTTGATTTATATAAGTATACAACTTTGATCTACATTTTCGGCTGGTTATTAAGCACATGATCAAGTTACAAAAATTATGTTTTAAAATACATGGAGTTTTTGGTTGAGTATGCTCCTCCTTCTATAAATTAAGATTGCAATTTTTATATAATACACAATAAACGAACAAAATTTGATTTGCCGGTGGAGATAATTTTCAACATAAAAAGAAATAAACAAAAATCACACACAAGAGAATTAAAAACTACAAACTTATCACACACACACGCATGCACACACAACCCCTGTTTAGACATCGTGGCTAAGTAGAGGCGTGTCATGGTACCGGGAGGCATGATTTAGACTGGTGCAAGGCAATAACCACAAAGCGGGGTGACCGCGTCCGAAAACATCAGCCAATAGTTGATATTTACGTCGATTGGGCCGGTATGTGCCCTTTTGTTGTATCGCCTCAACGGCCGTCTCGTCATAGAGTATAGCATGCAATTGATCCACCATGATAGCGATGACAAAAAGCCCAAACAGAGCTGATTCCAAAAGGAGAATGACCGAATGAATCCTAAAAGAGAAAGGAAGATTAGGTAGATTCACACGAAAGGGAAATCTTTAAAACTTACATTCGCAACTGTGACTCGATTACATTCTGATTGCATTCCTCGCATGGCGACACCCATGAGGCTACAATCAATATCAAAGAGTATAACGACAGGATGCCTACATAGATGAGGAATTGTAGGAAATACTTTTGATTACGCTCGCCCACACAATTGTTAATCCAGGGACAGTGATGATCCATTCGTCGTATGCAGCGCTTACAGATGCGACAGTGATGGGCACGGGGCGGTCGATATGTCTCGCATCGTGTGCAGACTGTCCATTCATTACCATTCATTCCATTTCCGGCTGGATTATTTTTATTGGTCGTATGCAAGTCAGAGAAATCTAGACGATTGGCGGGCAGCGGCACAGTGCCCGGATCAGAGAAAACGGCTTTAAAGTGTGACATTGCCAGCAGAAAAACAACCGTATTGAAGAGCACCACATGGAAGGGAGCCCAAATGCTGGAATGGAGAAACGATATGAATGGCATTGGTCGATTTAATTGTGACACCTACTTACCTTACTGGCATCGTGGTAAGGATGATCCAACGCATCACCACATAATCTGCATAGAAAACAGCTCCGTAAGTCAATGCCAGACAGGCAATGCCACAAGGATCGCGTATGAATACCATCGCAATGTCCGCGGCCGGGCTACATAAGCCGTTTAATTCAATTAAAAATCAAATGGGTTTGCTTCTACCACCCCCTCCTAAAAATACAATTGTTGCTGTTAGTTGCGCTTGTGCCTCTTCGTATATCGCTCTCTCTCTCACCCTCTTTCTGGCTGGGAGTGTTGTCAGTTATTGCACAATGGCCCTAATTAACTAATATTGCTATTACAATTCAATAATTGAAATTTTCTGTGCTAAATTTTGTACGCTGCTTGAAATTGTCATTTATTTAGTGGTAGGACCGTACACGAAAATGGAGAAAATACCGGAGAATACACTTACAAGCAAAAGTGAATATTTGGGATACTCGAGCAACTGAAGCAACTTTTATCAAATCGAAGTCGAAAATCGATAGTTCTTTTTGGTGCTGTGAAAACATCGATAGTGGGCACCATCGATAGTTTCAACAAAGATAGTGCTATCGATGATTTTCCTCAACACTGGTTCTTTCTGTCAGCTGTGTCCCGTATCGGCGTGCGCTTATTTTTTAATAAAGTAAAAAGAACACGGCCAAGAATTGAGCCAACTTTACAAAATGTCCTTAATAACACGTGTTTGGCAGTGTAATTACCAGCTACGTCTGCGGGCTTTGAATAGTCTTACTCAGGTAAGCGTTCTGCTTCAGCTGACCCGGCTAGTTACATAACCCCCCTTCCCCCTTTCCAGTTACAGTGGTCCAATTACAGTTCACATGCAAAGTATGCTGAACACAAGCCCATCGAGAAGATACGGAACATAGGAATCTCGGCTCATATAGACAGCGGCAAGACAACACTGACCGAGCGCATACTCTTCTATACTGGCCGCATAGCGGAGATGCATGAAGTGCGAGGCAAGGACAATGTGGGCGCCACCATGGACAGCATGGAGCTGGAGAGGCAACGCGGCATTACAATACAATCGGCGGCTACCTACACTCTGTGGAAGGAGACGAATATCAATATTATAGACACACCGGGACATGTGGACTTCACGGTGGAGGTGGAGCGTGCGCTGAGAGTTCTGGATGGAGCTGTGCTGGTGCTGTGTGCTGTGGGTGGAGTACAGAGTCAGACGCTGACAGTGAACCGTCAAATGAAACGCTACAACGTGCCCTGCTTGGCTTTCATCAATAAGCTAGATCGTCTTGGTTCAAATCCCTACCGTGTTTTAAATCAGATGCGAACCAAAATGAATCACAATGCTGCATTTATACAACTGCCCATTGGCGTCGAGAGCCACTGTAAGGGAATAGTGGATTTGGTGCAAGAGAAGGCCATTTATTTTGAAGGGGAACATGGAATGGACTTGAGATTGGATGAAATACCGCAGGAGATGAGAGTGGAGAGTCAAGAGAGGAGAATGGAGTTGATAGAACATTTGTCGAATGCGGATGAGCTATTTGGCGAGCTGTTTCTGGAGGAGAAACCCTTTACGGAAAGAGATATAAAGCAAGCCTTGAGGAGGACCTGTATCAAGCGTTCTTTTACTCCCGTGTTGGTGGGTACTGCTCTCAAGAACAAGGGTGTGCAGCCCCTACTCGATGCTGTGTTGGACTATTTACCCCACCCCGGGGAGGTGGAGAATCTGGCCTTTATAGAAAATCCCGGACAGGAGCCTGAAAAAATTGTCTTGAATCCGGCACGCGATGGCCAGGATGCCTTTATGGGTTTGGCTTTCAAACTGGAGGCTGGACGCTTTGGTCAACTCACCTATTTGAGATGTTATCAGGGAGTGCTACGCAAGGGAGATAATATCTTCAACGCCCGCACCCATAAGAAAGTGCGCATTGCCCGCTTGGTGCGCTTACATTCCAATCAAATGGAGGACGTGCCAGAGGTCTATGCTGGCGACATCTTTGCACTCTTCGGTGTAGACTGTGCTTCGGGTGATACCTTCACCACCAATCCTCGCAATAACCTGGCCATGGAGTCCATATATGTACCCGAACCGGTGGTTTCTATGGCCATTAAACCCAACAATTCAAAGGATAGGGATAACTTTTCCAAGGCAATTGCCCGTTTCACCAAAGAGGACCCCACCTTTCATTTTTTCTTTGACAATGATGTGAAGGAAACTCTAGTCTCCGGCATGGGTGAGCTGCACCTGGAGATTTATGCCCAGCGCATGGAACGTGAGTATGGCTGTCCGGTGACTTTGGGTAAACCCAAAGTGGCTTTTCGGGAGACTCTAGTTGGTCCCTGTGAGTTTGACTTTCTGCATAAGAAGCAATCCGGAGGCTCTGGTCAGTATGCGAGAATTATAGGCCTTATGGAACCCTTGCCGCCGCAACTAAATACCCATTTGGAGTTTGTGGACGAAACTGTGGGCACTAATGTGCCCAAACAGTTTGTGCCCGGCGTGGAGAAGGGCTATCGTGAAATGGCGGAGCGTGGCATGTTGTCGGGCCACAAGCTAAGCGGCATACGCTTTCGTCTTCAAGATGGTGGCCATCATATAGTGGATTCCAGTGAGTTGGCCTTCATGTTGGCCGCTCATGGAGCTGTTAAAGAGGTGTTTCAACGGGGCTCTTGGCAGATCCTCGAGCCCATTATGCTGGTAGAGGTCACTGCACCCGAGGAATTTCAGGGCGCCGTCATGGGCCATTTGAGCAAAAGACATGGTATTATCACTGGCACCGAAGGAACTGAGGGTTGGTTTACAGTCTACGCTGAAGTGCCGCTGAATGATATGTTTGGCTATGCGGGAGAATTGCGGTAATTTTAAGAAAAAATCGGAATATCTGTAAAATTGTATGTTTAATCATTTAATTTTCCCCACAGTTCCAGCACGCAGGGCAAGGGTGAGTTCACTATGGAGTATTCCCGCTACTCACCCTGCTTGCCTGAGGTACAGGATCAAATAGTGCGACAATATCAAGAATCCCAGGGTCTGGCTCAACCCGACAAGAAGAAAAAGAAAAATTAACGTGTGACTAGTTAAATTTCGTTGTAAGTTGAATGTTAATTTTCCGAACCTTTAGTTTTTACCTGTGATAATTACTAGTTGGCCATTTTGTACAAATGCTTTTTGTATAATATATTGTAACTTATTTTGAAAAGGGCGCCAGCAATCAACAGTGAAACAATCAACAATCAGCAATCAACTGCACCGACCAACACCAAAGTGTTAATGTTATCGATTTCATTTTATTTTATCGACTATCTCAAGCTATCTCAGGATGGCGGTACATTTAAATAATTTACAAACAAAACTTTCAGTTGTAAAATAGCTTCAGTTTAATGATGCTTCATTCTGCACCACTGTTATCAAACACCGGAACCGTCAAAGATGAAAAGGGTAAACAATCAAACTTTTCACTCACAAAAAAAGCACTTAAATTTCTCTCACATTAACTTGTGGGTCGTTTTTCGTTATCGAGAGTTCTTAAATGTGGAATGGCTCCGAAGCTATTTATAACTCAAACATTTAAAGGTAAATAATTCAAACGTACCACCTATCGCCCGCAATCGATAACTCGGTTGGCTTGGGCTGATGGCCCAATATCGAGATGTTCCCATCACTACAATGGTGTGACCAGATTGTCAAACCAATCGATATCTTAATATACCATCGCTGTCATTGTTTTGTTATTGTAATTGTGCGTGGCGCGTTTTATTTCTTTCGTAAAAATAAGCTCGGCAAATGTTCGCTGAGCGCTTGAGTATCGACGACTATATCAATAAGTGTATCCGGTCATACCTGGAGTTAAAAATATAAGGTTATCATGAGGTAGCGGTTAAGTATAATGCGCGGCTATTCAAATTCGTGTTAACATTGACAAGTAGGGCCTTACTCTTTTTTATGTCCAATCGCAATATGATAAGCTAAGAAGCTTAAAACAGTACTTTCCAATTTTATCGTTGGACACAAATTTATAGAGCTAAAATATTGCAGTCTTATTTCTACTGCACGTTGCAAATTTTATATGTCGGAGCCGGATCGGGCGACTGAGGCATAAAGATGCCATAGTAGCGATCGGTAGGAAAACTGGTTGTAGTGAGAAAATATTTTTGAAAAGTCTCCAGACTTTCTCTTTTGGTTTTCTGTGCTTTCTCATAATTCAACTGAATTTTTTGAAATTGGACTACTAAATGGTTTAGCTGCCATACAAAAGAAAGGTCTGAAAAATAGACTTAGTACGAAACCCGTCTTTAATTTTGTTATCTGATTATGTATATGCTCCACCTAATTCTACAAATTATCCTATGCCTGCTGCCATGCACCGATCCGGTCGAAAAATTTGTATACCCTTGCAAAGGGTATTTTTGCAAAGGAAGCATCTCCGACCACACAAAGTATATATAATATATTCTTGATCAGCATGACGAGCTGACTCGAATTCGATTTCCTCTGTCAGTTTGAAAGCTATATTCGCGAAACTTTGCACCAAGTCTGCAGTGTAAATAAGCTGCACGCTTCATGCTATAATTTGAACTATGCCAACCCAAATCCAGCTTTAGTCTTCGTATAACTCACATTTATTTATAATAAATTCCAACGAGGGGAGGTATGCCAGATTGTTTTGGTGTTGTTATCTATGTTTATTGTTTTTTGTGTGTTGATATGTCAAGTGTTTGTGCTTTTCAAAAGCGCACTGGAAATTTTCGTGGGAAAAAAAGGGGCGGTCATTACATACATAAATAGCTGAGTTCATAGACACTTAGTATATGTAGTATATGTATATGTAGACGTCATTTTATTATATAGCTTAAATCATTGACTCAAACGGATGTTTCTGTTGGTGTGATGTATCCACGCCACAATTGCTTCGTCGTATCAAATTTTGCGTTCTGAAATGGTGAAATTCTCTTATTAATACTTTGTACATATGTACACAAGGAAGAAAATCAAATGAGACAATTCATTGACTATATATACATACGTACATTCAAAGGGTATATAGACATCTAGACACGAGACACGATGCAGATGAGGCCATGAGTTTTGGGATGATTTAAATGCCGAGATTTTGGTGCTTTACTTAATAAGTAGATAGTAAGTATGGCATGACACATGAAACAGCTAGAATCTAGTTGGGCATAGCATAAAAAAACTTTTGGGGGAAAATATAATTATTCAATTTGTGCTTTTATTTAAATACTTATAGAATTCCATATTTGTGTGTGTGTGGGGTAAAAACTTATTATTATACAATGATAGAAACTATACGGTATTATAGACATTTGGCTATGGACACGAACTAACGCTTCCAACTATCAAATCACAGCTTGAGCTGTGAAATGAAGTTCGCAAGGGATGTCTTCCGTTCGCAAGAAAATATTTCGGCAAAGGAAATATACACAAAATTCCCAGATTATAAAAAGTTTACAATCTTTACATATAGCTTGCAATTGACATTTATTTTGTTTGTTGGTTATAAAAATTCGCTTTTTTAGACTACTTGTTTATACATACATACATATATATAAATAATACTTGTAAATCGTTGTACCTGAGCCCCAAAATCAAATGAATGGTTTGGTTTTATTTCAGGGATGCAAACAGAATCAAGCCGATGCCGGACTAACTGCAAACAGAGATGGGGTGTTTCATCAAGACTATAAACAATCATTTTGGAATTGCGGCAAAAAAATCATCATTAGTAACATTTCTATGTGATATGTTGACCAGACTAAAATCTGCTGGTTGGTACGGATTTTGAGCCGGTGGCGAAGTCCGAATTCGTTGAAGAACGACATTGCTGAACTCATAAACGACAACGGCAAGCGCTACTGGAGGATTATAACTAAAACTGAAGTCTTTTGGCCCTATCCGAATGATATGAAATCGGACAACATGTAGGAAGCAGTAAATATTTTGCGTAAACGATTTGAAGGTAAGCAATTTTTTTTAACACAAACCAGACTTTTGCTTTTGGTTAGTCAACACCAAAACCCATGCTGTAGCTTAAAACCACTTAAATTAAAACCCTCAAATCGAGGCATTATTCACACTAGGCAATAAGGTTCAGTATATTGAAGGGTATGTATATGTGGTGATACTAAATGATTTTCGTGTGCTAAGCACACAAAGAAAACTTTGTTGTATTTTTTTAAGCTTTTGTAATTCACGAGCGTGTTTGCAACCCTGATTTATTTGATAAATGCTACTACTGGCACAGCAATACATTTTTTTTTACGAAAATCTACTACGATTATATAGATGAGAATCGTTCGAAAAGCTATTAACCAAATTTAAACGAAGGTTGTGGAAATTCTGCGAGTTCGTTATACTTTTGACCGACACCGCAAAATCTTCAAGGCTTCGTTCAAATAAGAGTATTTTAAGTTAAACATTTATTTTTTAGTTATATGTTGTAAAATCAAGAAAAATGGGTGAAGAGGGTCACTCAAAATACTCAACGAATTTCTACAATAATTTTTTTTTAACGAAAGAGGCTAAAAATGTTCAAATTTTAATTTGGAATATCAATGTCTAATATTTATATTTGATGCTTTTTATACTTTGTACCGTAGGTACATAGAGCATTATAAGTTTGTGCAAAAGTATGTAACATCAAGAAGGAAGCATCTCCGATCCCATAGATTATATATATTCTTGATCAGCATCAACAGCCGCGTCATATCCGTTATGTCCGTCTGTCTGTGCGTATGAACGCACAGATCTCAGAGATGGTAAGAGATGGAGGTTTGACATTTATGGGACATATGCTTCTTATGTCTGCAGGCAGATCAAATTTATTTTCAATTTTGACCATGCCCCCTCCCGCCCCCGCAATTTAGAAAAAACGTCATATCTCCCACAGTTTTAAAGATAGGTGGCTTGTTTCTTCTAGACATATTTTGTAATCAGGATAACTTATCGATTCGCCAAATGAAGAAGATCGAATGAACGGATTTCGAGTTATGATCAAAAGACTGTTCGCTGCTGCAGCGCAGTAGCAGCGCTGCTTTCACTGGAAGACTCTTTGATGAATGCAGAGGCTTTGGGCATGGTTGTTTTTATGGGGTCATTTTGCATGGTGCTGGAGGAGGAGGAGCATTTATGGGTTGTGCAAATTGCATCGAAATGCTTTTTGTTAGTTATAAAATGAGTTGTTCGTCCTCCGTAGAGTTCTCCAACTGACTTTTGTATTGTTCTTTTGTGTTTTTTGCTTCCATTCATTTTTACCCGTAGGTACCTCTGACAATTATCAAACATGTTTGATAATTTCACTGACCCCCTGCGAGAATTTATCAGCTGTTTGGCCAAAAAACGAGTTGGCAGGTCATGCTCATTCTCAGAGCAAATTTCTGTTATCTCCGTATCAGCTCTGAGAATGTGCTTTGAGAATTTTGTGCAGCGCATTCTCTGAGCTATGTAATTAGATGGGCTCCGAGAAAATTCTCAGCGTCTCCGTACCTAGCTTAAGGACAAAAAGTTTAATATTTTAATAACATCTCATCCGAATTTCATGGTAGAGTTTTGGCAAAATTCTGAGCAAATACCGTCTAGTTTGAAGAATATTTCAAAATGAAATAAAAATGGTCTCAGAATTTTTAAAGTTTCGATTAAAATCGAGTTGTTTGATTAAAGTACTTGAGGAACGATTCTCAGTTTACTATATATGTAACTATTATAAAATACACTACTAAAGATGTTTGAATCGTGTGCATAAGGGTTTTTGGTTTGTCTTGTATTTCTTGTGGTCACACTTTTTGTGCTCTTCTCCCTTAAACAGGTGTTATATGGGCAGGATTCGGCCCAATAACCAGTGAGTTTCCATCAAGCTTAGCAGCAGCTGTCTCCTTGTTTTGATGATCTCCCTTGGTGGCTTCATGATACTCATCCACCTCATGCATGGGTGAGAGACGCGGTGGTGAGAGGGCAGCATTTGTAGACGAACTGAATAAAGGTTCGGTTGGAAATGAAGGATGAGGAGAAATATTGGTATAGCAGTAGAATACATGAGAGTGAAAAGTGAAGCCCTTGGTTCTGTGATTTTAAAAGAACACACTTACTGATTGCCATTGATTTGACGAACTTTTACGGTGACGGGGATGACCAATTGCTCGGAGATGCCGTTGCCCTCTTTGTTGATCTGTTGCCAAACAGTTGTACGATTTACGTCCTGTGGAATGTTCGCGGTCTTACTTTGACCCGAGAGAGGAATGTGTATGGTACTCGGACCGGTGGAACTGTATGGTGTGGGGGCCGTCGAGCCGGGCTGATGATTATCCTTTAATATCCAAAAACAACAACAGCTCAACAGGGGACAGAATGTAGTTTAGAGCGTAAGAGAAAGAGAGAGAGAAGTATAGACACATAGGAAGAGATAGCCACTCTATTTCTAACAGTGTGCGATGTGCGCGAGCCAATTGATGTGTGTAAATTTGGAAATGATTTGATTTTGCCAAATGTTTTGTTTATTTTTTCTTAAATGTACAACAATTTGGTTTTTTGTTTTTCGATTTTCGCTACAAATTTCTGAGGGTTAGTTATCTGGAACATGTACACTTAATACATTTGGGTTTGGGGTTTAAGACTTAAGACTAAACTTTACATAAATATTTTATTAGCTAAGGAGTAGAGTGGTATAGTTCATAAAGTAGATTATTTTTCTCACGAATACATGGCATAACATAAAAAAAGTAAGGGTAAAAAAGCGTAGGTACAGTTGCGCTTGAGTAAAAAATTTATCAATTGTGTAACAAAATGCAAAAATATATTTGTAGATATATAAATATAGCTGCATGCTAAGATTTCGTATAAAAATTAAGGGAAAACATTTACAAAATACAAAATACTGTTATAAACAACAAAAAAGTATAAATGCCAAATCAGATATAAAATACCACGATTTATCGCTTGGTGATTTCGTGCAGTGCAGTCCAGTCAAAAGCAAACAATTGGAAATGGGCAGCACTGGTATTAACTTTGTGCACAAATCTACTTTTTGAGCAAACTACTCTGTGCTTCAAATTCCTTCTCATTTGCATTTGTGGCACTGCACTTGATCTTGATGACATTGCCAACGGCCACATCACCATCGAGACTGTTTCTGGGTTCACGTTTACCGCTACCCCCGAAACAGGGTAAAAATTTCTGCAAAAAGCCCACCTCAGCGTCCAGTTGATGTAGATCATCAGCAGCCGCCCGTTTGGTCATCTCGGGCATAATATCATCTAGTATTTTGAGCTCTCGTCGCGTGAAAACCAAATCTAAGGATTTACGTATACCAATCATAACGACCAACATCAAGGGGAAGAGTATGGAGGTTTGTGAGAAGGATTTAATGAGCCACAATATAATCAAACAGGCCAGCTGAATGATGGTAAACAGATGTACACGCTTAATGGGCACCTTTAAAAACGAGAAAAAGAAATGGAGAACGTTTATTGTAATAGAAGTTATTTTAAAACACATTCTTTTATATTTTAGGCTTAATTTCTGAGCATGGCGAATATCGGCTGCCACTTTTATATTCCAAAAGCATGGAATTCGAGCTTAATTCGAGCTATTGCTGTTTCTTTGTGTACCCTTGCAAAGGGTATTATAATTTTGCCCAGAAGTTTGCAACGCATTGAAATATTCATTTCCGACCCTATAAACTATATATATTTTTGATCAGGGTGGCGAGCTGAGTCGATTGAGCTTTGTCCGTCCGTCTGTCTGTCTCTCAGTTTTGAAGCTGCACACTACTAATATGTCGGAGCCGACCGGATCGGATGACTATATCCCATAGCTCCCATAGGAATAATCGGTCGGAAAACTAGTTTTAGTGAGAAAAACTTTTTTCTTTTCAACGGAAACGTCTCCAAACTTTGTAATCGTAGGTTTACTATGTTTTTTTTATAATTCTACCAAGTTTTATTAAAATCGAACAACTATATGGTATACCTGCCATACAAAAGATAGGACTGGAAAACAATTTTAGTTAGAAAAACTTTTTTGTTTTTAATGGTAGCATCCTGCAATTTTGTATTTGTTTGTTTCACGTGCTTTCACATAATTTTAAAATTTTTTGGCCAAATCGGATGACTATATCGTACAGCTCCCATACGAACGATCCGTCGGAAAATGGGAAAAGGGTATTTTTTACAAATATTTAAGCAAGCATTTGCTAGGGTATAAAAACTTCGGCACAGCCTTAGCTAGCTTAGCTTTCTCGTTATATATTTCTTAATTTAAGTGCGATTTTTAACAAAATTGTTTCTATATTTCTAATTTTATGAAATTTTTTTCTAACATAAGGGCATTTTACTAATACAAATGGTTATCGCCCTATTTGAAGAATCCGAGCTATGTACTATTTTTCTAAATTCAAGGGCAAATTCGCTCTTAATTTAACAAAGTTTTGAGATGAATTTCTCGAAACGAGAAAATATTTTTTTTGAGTGTAGTTCTAGGAAAGAGTCATTATTGTTTTCAATGCTATCTTCATATCTATAAATCTTACGTACAGTCTCCTAGTTCTACGAATATGATTATTCGTATCACCTTAGCTTATAGTTGCCATAGAAACGAGCGAATGTTTGGTTTCCAACGAAAACTTGGTATTTGTTTCTAATTCTACAACGTTTGATCAAAATCTGATGTCTCACCTGGCGCAGGAACATGTAATCAGGTTGATATTTGGCTGGCATGAACATAATCATGATCCGATCGAAGAATTGCAGTCCCTTGAGCGAGGCCACTCCCATATAAAGAAATACACCGAAAAGCACGGGCATGGGTATGTGGCCGAGCAGCGGTGTTAGCAACACGGAAATACCGATAGTCAAAAAGATCAGTATATGTGTCACTCGCTGCTCGCGCACACCCAAAAATTGTGGTTTCTCTCCAGGAGCACTGCATTCCGATTCCAATTTCAATGAGTTCACATGGTTGATGCTCAAAACAGTGGCCGCCACAAACCTTAAGGAGAAAATCAAAAGTTATGAAGGCCCACTTGTTTTGTTCCTCTTCACTTACCAGGGCAATCCCATGATACTGCAAATGGCTATCAAAATGGAAAGTATAAACAAATCCAAATGATAGCCGCATCCCTTTTTTAATTTGTTCTCCTTTCGATTAACAATCACCGCCGTAATCTGTTGATCCATAAAGATGAGTATGGTACCCAGCAGGGCAGGAAATACCGCTATTATAGGAGACCACCAGGGATTCTTCTCGCTAAACGGTGGAATGAGCCAGCCACGTGTACTCAAAGTGGGTTTCAATTCGTTTGGTACTTCCAGTTTTTGTGTGGGCACACCCAAAGAGTAATCAAAGTAGGACATGGCAAAGATGGCTATCAATACGGAGAAGTCACTGATATATTGTCGCACTATGGAGGGGAAGAACAAAGCGTTCTTAAAGTCCTTCAGTACGGTGGAGATGAGGAAAGTGCCCGCGCAAAGCACCACAGACATGAGGAAGACATTTTCGGTGGGTGGTTTACCACAATCGAGGCCCACCAAAACGCCATTGTTGGACTGCAAGAAACAGACACCAATTTAGTACACAAAAACAAAATAACCATTATATGCCCTTTAAAGTAGGCTATGTTTTTGAATGATCTCGTTTAACTAGAAAATCGTTAAAGAAAATAAAGCTTGCATAATTTGGGGGGCATTGAAAATTAACAAATTTTTTCATTGACCTTACCTCACAATAATCCCATTTATATTTGGCATACTCCACAACGCTGGCATTCGCGTACGCTGGCGGTGTACAGACACAATCATATATACCCTGATTTACCGGGAAATTCTTTCCTATGACCACTACATTCTCAATGGCCTTATAGATGAAAATAAACGCAATTAGCGTCGCAAAGTTCTCCTCAGTAAATCGAGTTATATAGCACACCAAAGCACTGGCATCAATTGCGGTCAGAACGATACAAATTGCGGCCACCCACATGCCGATCCAGAAACGGAATGTCATATATTCCCAACCCATTTGCAGGCAGAATTCATAGATAATTGACTCAAAGACCAGAACTGGACCGGTGGAGCCCAAAATTGTTAACGGTTGACCCGAACAGAAGCCATAGACCATGCCGCACACAAACCCGGATATCAGAGATTCCATGGCCGCCATATGCTTGCCGGTGGCCTCCGCCAGAAGTCCACCGAAGGTGATAATTGGTGAAAGGCAGGCAAAGTACAGAAATATCCAAGAAGCCACACACTGCATAGACATGGCATCACGAAAATCGCTCCAATACCAGGGAGTTTTTCGCTTGAAATCATTGATGAGACCGCCAAATAGACGACCCGTACGCGACAGTCCCGATTCCTCACGCAAACGTTGCTCTTCCTCCTCCTCGTCGATTTCCTCCTTGGGCAACTCAGGCGGTCGCTTGCGTACCTCTTGAGATGGTATGGCGGCTGGCGGCTCAATTCGTATGGTGGGATCCCATTCACCGGGTGGTAATACTGTAACTGCATCCAGGAACTCGTCGACACCGGCAAGCAAATGATCGCGCTTGCGTGCTCGGTAGGCGACTTCGTGAAAGATCTCATCGGACATAAGGGTGGCCATGGCGCGACCAATTTCATGAAAATTACTCTGGCTACCAGGAGGGCCAAGCAGTATAAAGATAAATCTGGAAATGAAAAGCAGTAATTAAGAAGCAGACCATGAACTTGGATAAAAGAAGGGATTCACAAAGTACATATTTGTGTGACGAAAAGGAGCAATAAAAAGGTTATATTTTCATATTTTCAGACTCTACCAAAGGTACACATAGTCTATTAAGGCCGGCTCTAGCGACAAGTTGCTCTCCCATTTAGGCATCGTGGGCCCGCTACGATGCCATATATTCCCTATTAAACCCTTTTTAACTTCAGAGTGGTGTTCAGTACTGAAACATTGTGGGGACAGAATAAATCTAATTAAGTACAGCTAGGATCTCTACGTCGGATGTCTCCGATTGGTAAGTCTACCCTTACTACTTAGAGCGTGGCAATGACACAAAAGGTGCTGTACCGTTTCTTTATTAGGTCAAAATCTGGCTGATTAGGTAAATAATTGCCATGAATGTGGAATAAAGTTTTCATTTAAGGAACTGCCTAACCCGTATTCTGGGCTTCTTTTTTTGATTACAACATAAGCTGAATATACTCTGTATACCTTTGGTACATAGAAAGAATATTTTACAGTTTGTTGTACTTACCGAGTGGGTACTGGCACCTCTGTAAGATCTCCCATGACAGCCGCCTGACTTAGCCGTATGAAACAAGATAAAGTGCGCTCCAGAAAATCCACCTCGCCCACTAATATATTGCTGGCCTCCGCTCCCGGGGGTATTTTGCGCATAAAATGAGTGTTTCCCTTGTGCTGTTGCTCGTTGAGTTCGGAGCCACTACTCTGACGAGCCATCGATTGACTGCTGGGACTCTTCACCATATCCTCTGTGATGACAGGCAAATTTTGTGCGGGCCGCATATTTTTGGAATTAGATTTTTTCTCTATATTAGTTGGGTAGTGTCACAACACGGAGTACCAGAGGGTAACGGATGGAGGAGGTATTACACAACAATAATACAACACAATTTACAACCAAAAAGAAACAAAAATCACAGGAAAAAAGAAGTGCCAGAGATTAGTTTCAAAAGACGGAGAAAGTGCTGTAAGAGAACGGAGTTACGGAAAATGAAAAGACATGCAAAAGTGTGAAAAGCGTGCATTTAGGTGTGAATGTTTGTCTACTATCAACAGAACTATTGTATTTCCTTTCAAAAAATCCTCCAATGTGGCTAAAAGTCATGCAAATTTGGTCAATATTAACAGACAAACAGAAACGATAAAAAACATTATAAAGGGAACTGGAGATTTTTTCGTTTTTGGTATTTTACCGAGCGTTCTGCTGCTAGGTTTGCCGGGTACAGTTAGAAAACGTCCCATGCCACCATTATTCCCTGCATTGCTCAGGCTTCCCGGAGGTCCTGGCTCACTGGCCGTCAGTGAGAGCGGCGTGATTGGCCCCACCGTGTGTTCTTCAACTGGAAAAGGGTTTTTTTTTCAAACTGCTAGTATACCTGCTATCAAAAATCTTTTGCCCCTTTTCAGCAATTTCTGTTTGGGTGGGAGTGTAGATAGGACAGCACACATACATATGGGTACAAGAGAGCAAAAAGAGAGTCTCAAAAATAGGGGGGTACGTTTGAGTAAATTGGTAGAAGAGTTAAAAGAGTTGAGTAAGAAAGTTAAAACTAGCGTGCGTTTACTCATTTTGGCCATTACTTGACGTGAATTGTATTGGTCCTGATCCCGCTGTCGTTTGTTGATGATGCTGAGGCGAGGCACCTGCATGAAACCAGGTGGTTACCCCTACGGCACCCAGATGTATGGAAGTGTCAGCTTTTATTTATATTGGGTTTGATGTACGGGTAGGTATGAATGGAGCAAGCAAGATCGAAGAGTTAGCCTACGGTTTATACATGTGTCATTTTAATGAAGCGATGATGAGGTTTGATTCTAGGGTATTCCAAGTGTCTTTAGTGCCAGGCAACTCAAAAGAGGATCACAGCTTCGATTTTTTAGTAGATTTCTACTAGTACTTCAAGTACCTGTGGGAACAGCCAGGTAGCAACCACGCTGATCCTTACTTGTGGTATAGAGAACGGTCGTCTTGGTCGGCGAATTTCCTCCCGTATGTAAAGCATCTTTTTATTATGACAATGTTTTGTTTTTTTTTTTTTAGTTTTTTTAGTAGCGCTCTCATGTATGAATATGATGATACACCAAAATTAATACTACGCCCCACTACTTACTTTTCGACGACGACTGATTACGCATATCCGCAAACGAACGTATAATGGGTAAACGTGACTTTTTGGCATACTCATGCTGATGCCGATGTCGACGCAATAGCGCATCCTTCACCTTGTCCTTGGCTCCGGCTGGGAGTGTGCCCGCATTTACCATTTGATCGCATACCAAATCGGCCACCAGTTCCAAATTATGTGCCTCCATATCCAGCATGACGGTGCCGTTGAGTAAAAGGCTGCGCAACTCGAACAACGAGTGCAAGGATAATGTGGCCACATGGGGCTTAGACCAACGATTGCCACCTTCCTCGACATCTTCTTCGAACTTGATCCAACGTGCCGTTTCCTTCCATTCAATCTCATCGCCTTCTTTGACCAGCATGCCCATTTCGGAGAATAAGGGATGTGATACATGTGTGCCATCAACATCCACATCTTCGCCCAATATAAACTGGACTCGCTGGGCGGGGGGAGTTACTGGAACAAAAAAAAGAGACCGTTGTAGGTTTAATAAATAGTTATGACAGTAATGTGTTGCGTGCTGAAGTGAATTGACGTAAATTTTTTATTTTTTTTTTTCCGAAACTGTCAACTTTGTGGTTTAAGTGAAGAAATTGCCTGACTTATGGGCACAAACCGTTTGTAAAAGCATGAAAAGCGCTACATCGTGACTTTAAGTTGGACTGCAACAGTATACAAACTTCTGCATAACTATTTAAGTATGTATATTCTATTAGTTCTATTGGGAAAAGCTTTTTTCTTATCAATGCAAACGTCTCCAAACTCCGTATTTACTAGTTTTCTATGCATTTCCATGATTCTGCCAAGCTTTGGTAGAAGTTAGCACAGTTTGCTATGATTTCCCATGATTCCATGGGATTCCACGTGTATTCGTACTACACGTGAACCATAAAGCACTAGTCTTAACTTAAGAAAACCTTTTATGAAACCAACAACTCCTTTCCTATGATAAAAGATACTAAGGAATTGTAAAATCCCAAACTCCACAAACTTTTCTATAGTCAACTATAATTTTCTCACTCTCTCACACCCCCACCATCATTTCCTGCAATTTGTTTACCCTTCCTTGTCACACTGATTGGTCATATTATCTGTGAAGCGGTCTCCCGCTGCATCAGGCAGTCATTTGGTAATTATATTTGCCAGTTACACGCTCAATGTTTTGGCTGAGTAACACCCACCTGGACGTTCCACTTCCTGTTGCTTCTCCTTGACAGAGCCACCACCACCTCCACCTCCTCCTGCAGCGTCTGGGCCGTGGTGATGTTTGCGTCGACGCTGGGAATGGCGTCGTCCTCCCGGCACATGAACACCCACATAAACTGTGTGTGCGCGATGTCCTAAAAGAATGACGGCAAATTGAATAAGAAAGTTACAAAAAGATTATATAAGAAATGCTTTCAGTTGCGATGCATTTTACTATAATCAAAGCTTAAAGTTCAGCTTTCCCTGATAAGACTCTCTTGTCTGACGTCTCGGTTGGGTTTTGTTTACGAGTAAAGATTGTGGATTGACTCATTTATTTGTCGGCGGTTGTAAGACTTTTTTTTTAATTTTCTCAATTGTCGTTAAAATTTATGTATATTAGTTAGTTCCACAGTTGAACTAGTTTTAGATTATGCCTTTTCATTGTTTCGTTGACTTTGAAAAGCCAGCTAATGATGCTTAATTGTGATATCATTTGTGTAGTAGTTGTAGATAATCTGTCACTTTTCCATAAATTTAAATTAATTGTTTCGCGCGCACATTTTAGGAATTCTTTTTTATTATCTAAAATTTAAATTGTGCTCTTAGTCTCGCTATTTACAAGCTGTAGTTCCAAGCAGATTTGAAAATTTGTATGTTAGACCACAGTGGGGCTCTCCTATTTAAACAATGAGTAAATATTCTCTTTTTATTTTATTACAACAATCATGAATACTAAAGTGCTACTTCCTCATTTTGCATCCGGCTTTCTATAAACTATTTTCAATGAAAATGTTTTAGTTTCATATTTGTTTCTCTATCTTTACACCCATCAATACCAATCTCTACTTTACATGTCAGTTACCAACTAACACACCACAAACTTGCATACTGGTAGCATATGTGTGTTTTACAAGTTTTGTAACTTGGATGGTTTTGCAAGTTTAACATTTCAGTTAGGCTGGCAACATAGTTTGTTTCCGCATGACTTACCCTCGAAATCATTTTCTGTAAATTGCTGCGTAAAATCCTCGCCTCCAGTGCGTGGATCTTTCGGCGCCTCATCATCACCACTCGAGGAGTTCATGGTCCAGGGTCTGCATGAAATGAGATAAGAGGATAGAGAAAAAAATATATTTGAAAAGTTTTTCATAAATTTGATTATAACTTAAACCTAGAATATACAGCGGGTCAATAAAATCGGATAATATTATCAAATGTTTAAGGGTACTTATATCATATAAAATGTAGTGGATAGAACGTTAAGAATTTCCTAATATATAACCTCCACAAAACAAGAAAGAAAGTCGGTCAAGCCCGACTATAACATACTCTGTACCAAGAAAATTTTTTGATCATAACTCGAAAACCGTTCATCCGATCTTCTTCATTCCTTTGGCGGATCAATAAGTTATCCTAATAACTAAATATGTCCAGAAGGAACAAGCCATCTATCTTCAAAACTCTGGGAGATATAACGTTTTTTCTAAATTGCGGGGGCGGGAGGGGGCGTGGCCAAAATTGAAAATAAACTTGATCTGCCTGCAGACATAAGAAGCATATGTCCCATACATGTCAAACCTCTATCTCTTACCATCTCTGAGATCTGTGCGTTCATACGGACAGACAGACGGACAGACGGACAGACGGACAGACGGACAGACGGACATGACGGACATGACTCGGCTGTTGATGCTGATCAAGAATATATATACTTTATGGGGTCGGAGATGCTTCCTTCTGGATGTTACATACTTTTGCACAAACTTATTATAATACTGAATATAAAAATCAAGAATCTTGTACTACGAATTTACAAATTTACAGGATTAACATGTTTAAACAATTTTGACATGCTCGATTTTACACCATTTCGGGATACGTACATTAAAAAATATTTTAGAATCTTTGTATAGTCATCGAAGAATCAAAAACTGGCATACTTTAAAGCAGAACAAAACATTCTACGTCGAAGTCCACCTAATTCTAAAGTAAAAGCCAATTCAATTCTTTAATTAAAAATTATTATAAAATGTTTTTGGTTTAAGTAAAAACAGGTAAGAAAGTCGGTCAAGCCCGACTATAACATACTCTGTACCAAGGAAAATATACGCTCAGCATGAATTTTGATGCTGCAGTAGCAGCTAAAAGCAGCGCTGCGCTGCCGCAGCGAACAGCCTTTTGATCATTGCTCGAAAACCGTTCATCCGATCTCCGTTCCTTTGGCGGATTGATAAGTTATCCTGATATGTCTAGAAGGAACAAGCCATATATCTTTAAAACTGTGGGAGGTATGACTTTTTTTCTATATTGCGGGGGCGTGAGGGGGCATGGTCAAAATTGAAAATAAACTTGATCTGCCTGCAGACAAAAGAAGCATATGTCCCATACATATCAAACCTCTATCTCTTACCATCTCTGAGATCTGGGCGGTTATACGGACAGACAGACGGCATCAGTTGATGGATCGGAGATACTTACTTACTGTTACATACTTTTGCACAAACTTATAATACCTACGGTACAGAGTATAAAAATTCTAAAGATATTTCCAATATGTTCCTGTTCACAGCAAAGTGTTGGAACCAGTTAAAATACTTCGGCTTTTCCATTGCACACTTTTTTGGCCGCCCAATACATAAACTCGCTAAAAAACTACTTAAACAAACAAACATTAATGAGTCGACAGCAAATGTCTCTGCTATTACCTCATTATTACAGTTTGTCACAGTCATTGTCACCTCTCAAGCACTCACAGTCGGTCACCCACAAATCAACAAGACAAAAATGATTAGGTTGCCTCTTCCCACACCATAAATTGTTGGGCTGGGATGCATTTCAATTTTTTGTCTCCGATGACCACATTTGCATACATAAAAGTTTTATTATTTTTTTGCATTTCCAATTTCCATATAGTTTTTTTTTCAACTCTCGATAGACCTGTTACGGTTTGATAGCTGCACGTGCTGTACTTTTAATTGAAATTTAAATATGAATGTTAAACTATTCATTAGTATTATTGTATGTCTATTAAACTAATGGACTCTTAATTTGTAAGTTAGACGTGAAACAGGTGACATTTAAATTGCTGGATTTTCTATTTATGCAAGTGAACTAATATTTGGACAAACGAGTTGAGTGTAAGTAAAGAATGTGTCAAATAAGAATCTCAAGAATTCTATTATGTACAAGTCTGTCCTTTTAATCAGATTTTTGTGTTAATGATTCGCATTAATAGTTTTTATAATGTGAAATATATAAAAATAATAATATTGTGTGAATATAAAATTTTATCGTTGTGGAAAATAAATAGGTTTTAAAATAATAAACGTCGATTTCAAATCTAAATTCATAAGTGATTATTTACCAACTCAAAAACTTTATGGCTTAACAACAAAACACTTGAAAAAGTAATACAATACTGTAAAATACTTTGTAATGATCTGACGTATATATGCACAATGTTGAAGTGAAGTGTTAGTTTAGTGTCTTGTCTTGACATTTTTATTTGGTAAATAAATGTATAAATTTAGTTTGACAACTAATTTGAGGAAATCATAAATTATGGCAACGCCGCTTTATGGGCAGATCCATGGCTAGTGCCACTTAACCGAACCGAAGCCGCGGTTCATTTAACTCCAAAAACCATGTTATGAACCGAACCGGCGGCTTAGGAACTGTGCGAACCACTGAACCGAACCAGTACTTATTTTCTAGTGGTTTGCATCCCTGGTTAATATGCATTTTACTTATTAAATAAACGAAAGATTATAAGAGTTTTCATACTCTGCAACAGGAACAGGAAAAAGAAAGAAGAAAGCATTCCGATATAGTCATGTCCGTCTGTTTGTCTGTCAGTCAGTATGAACCAAAGATTCTATAGATGGTATGAGAAAGAGGTTCGACTTGTATGGGACATAAACTTCTTATGCTTATTTACGACCTTGCAATATGGAAAAACTTCAACAGTGGGGCTTTGTAGATAAATGTTTTATATCTTCTAGACATATTTAGTTTTTAGGATTATTTACCGATTTGCCAAAAGATTGGTAAAGATCAGACGTACAATAGTCGAGTTAGAGTCCAAACTAAGATACTGAGTATATTATAGTCGGACTTGACGACTTCCAAACCTGATTTTTCTTTGAAAATGTATAGGTACCCAGATATAAACACGTGACAAAGTCGGTCGAGCCCGCCTATAACATTCTCTGTAACTTTGTAAGTGCTGTCTATCGCTGCTTCAGTCGGTGCTGCTACCATCTTTGAGATCTGTGCGTTTAATCGGACAGACAAACAGACATGGCTTTATCGACTCGGCTGTTAATGGGGGATCAAGAATTTGTATACTTCATAGGGTCGGAGATGCTTCCTTCTGGCTGTTGCATACTTTTGACCAAAATTAATATACTCTGCGTAGCTTTGGTATACAGTTAAAAAAAATTCAATTGAAAAGGATAGTTTTCAGTATCCTTTTTTGATATTAAAATATCGTTTTATTTTTAATTTTGTTGATAAAATATCGTTGCACACATTTTATAATTTCAAACTAATTTCACTTTTGTTAAATTTTTAAGGGACTGCAAGCTTTGGTTTATTCAAAGTTAAGCTGGCTTTGTGGCTTGGCAATATTATTCAATTCAATCTTGATGAAACAGTTTTTGTTGTTCGAAAACATTCCTATACTGCGCCGGTACTTAAGTTGTGTTTTATTGACGGGGCGTTAGATTTGGATACATTTTTGTTCGTGTTTTGAAAGATAAGCCTGAATAAGGGGAAATAGCTCGAAACTTATTGTCAGTAAAATTATAAAATTTATTTGTTTATCAGTTTTGTTTTTATTGCCTAATTTCGCAACTCATTCACATGTCTGAAAGTGATATTTCCGAAGCAGTCTCGACAAGTACTTACAATTCGATGTATTCATGTTTCTGGGCCATAACTCAAAGTTCTTATCGTGAAACTAATTATTTGCTTATCAATTCGCGATTATCAATTGCGACCCGAAAAAAGTGAATGTACAGACCGATTGGCCTTCTCAAGTGAATTTATAGGAAGTCCGTCTAAGTTTACGTTTCGGTACCGCCCGTTGAATTTTTTTTGGTACGACTCACTGCGAGCCCAGGCGATTGCAGACTGACTAACTGGCCGATCTTCAAGCTGACGCTTAACCCGCTGCTGCCCGTAGTGATTAATACTGACAGCAGCGACGCGACGTTGACGGATTTAGAGAGTCAGAGAGCTAGAGAGCGTGAGAGTGTCTATTTTTTTTATCATCGATCGCCTTCTTATCGCCTTGCCTTTGGTCTTATCAGGTCTTACAGCATTGTGTTAAGAATTAATTTATTTTGCTTTGATTGCAATTTGCACTCATTAACCGAACTGGTTAATACTGCTCTGAACACAAAAAAAATTAATTTATGTTTGCTTATGGAAAATTATTTGTAGTATTTAATTATGCCAGCTGGTAAATAAATGTTTTTATAATGACATTTTGTTTTGTTTTTAGTGATGTTTGCTAATAACATTTCAGACATTCTCTTATATTGTTGACAACTGAATATATATATATGCATTTGAAAAGGTAGATATTTGGTGGGTACATAAATACATACATATATTTATTGTATTTATTGTTTCTCTTGATTATTCTCCTTGCATTATTTTGGTTTATTTTGAATGCTGATTTCTACGGTGGGCTTCTACTGTGGGGTAGGCCTGGGATCGATGTCACCTCCAACATTTGATAGCCCTATTTTTTTTATAAACTTTCATATAACCGGCCACTTTCACCAGCTATTGGCGGCCGTTTGTAAAGTAGGTATCCAACAAAAAGCTTCCCAAAAGATTTTATTAGAAATTAATAAAGGGTGATCTTTATGCACTTTGGTTAATTAATGAAACTCGTAGCCTTACAATCAGCGTTCCGTACTGTGTGTACCGTGCAATGATTATTGACTTTGTTTGCCCCAAATGAAAGAATAGGACTTGGTTGACAGGTGTTTTCAACAAGACGGTGTCACACGGCAAGCGAATCCATTGGCCGGTTGAGAGACGATGTTGCCGCGGGCAACATAAAAATGAAATTATATTTAACAAGTAAATGGCAGGCATTGATGTACTGCCACAAATAAAAATTTCATTCACTATTTAAAATTTCCTTTTCTTGCATAAGTTTCAAAAAACATTCGCTTAAAAATACCCTTTTCTGCTTGATTTCAAAAACAAACACAGTGATAGTTCTTTTCCTTTTACCCGAAGCTCATTTCATATACTAATATTATCGCAATATATATAAAATTAAGACAAAAAATATATACACAGCATGAATCGGTAAACAGCTGTTTTAGCAAGCCAAAAGAATCAAATTGAAAATCAACAAGTAGAAAAAAATGTTTAAATATTAAGCGCTTCGTTAGTATTTATTTAAATTTAATTCGCAATGAGCTAAAGTAGTTTTATTTGTCTGAAGCGTGCAGCCAGGTAACATTTTACCGGCTCAAACTGGAAAGAGCCAAACGCTGCGAGTTTTGTCGCCTTGCCGCACCTGATTGATAATTTTGTACTTTTATGATGTCTTTTTAAAGGGGGGAGAGTTGTGTGTAACACTTTGGATTGAATTTCTGAATCAGACGATCTGGATTAATCATTTTGTTTGTTTTTTATTTTTGGTTTGTTTTCGTAACGTTTCGGTGAAGTACATTGATCTAAAAACCAGTTTTGAAGCATCATTAGCAAGTCTTAACTCACAGCGTTTTTGTTTGTCAATAAATCTATTTTCTTGCTGTGAGAATTAACCAATATTTAACACTTGAAAGTATTAATGATTTTCTTGGAAATCAAGAAAAATGAATGGAACTTGCTGTTGTTCTATCCTTACCAGACAATTTCACATGAAAGTGCTAATTAATGATAAGATTCGAAAAAGATGAAATTAAAAGTTCAATTTAAGCTGATTATTTTGGCACTTTTCCTAAAATAAAGAAATGTTTTAGTGTTTCGAAGACGTTTAAAATCACAAACTGAGCACCAAACTGCTTTTCGCACTTCATCCACTTACATCTATAACATTTTATTTTATCTGTTCTTCTTCTACCTGCCTTAAAAAGGTCTCGTCATATCTAGAAAATATCTTGCATAATTAAAAAGTACACCTTTCGAAAATCCATTTAAGTAAATGTAGCTGCCAAGTACCTTTCAATATTTGTTTTCCTGAAGTATTTTATGTAATATCTGATTAATTTCACTGACGTCAACTTTTGTTTGTTCACATCTTTCATGAAATCTCTTTTTAAACACTTGAAAAATATAAACGATTCAAATTAATCATTTTCTTGACTTAAGGGAGGGAATTGTGTCAAAAGTAAGATTTTGTCTTATATCAATGCCAATTTTCGTGGTCTATTGGCTTGCATTATCTCTGAAAAACCTCTTGAGAAAACAACACTTCAGTCGATAACAGCGCTGTATGATAGCTATCATTGATTGTCGGGCCCGTGAAAACGCGTCATTCTTAAAAACTTGAATAGCCACTTGATAAGCGTTTACCAACATTTTATTAGCTTGCTTTTGTTGATTTTTTTATAGAATTGCAAATAGATTTCGGAAATGATTCTATGAGAGATCTAATGTGTTGTTTACTACATCCATGTTTTGTTAAGGTTATTTGTTCTAGTTTGTGTTACCTCTCCTGGTTAAGTTTATACTTATTTTAGTCAGTTTAATTGTTTGTCACTAAATCTTATTTGTTAGCACATGATTTATAACAGCGCAGGAATTGTTGATAAACGTTAAATTGTTCAATTTTTCTTTAATTAGTGACAAGTGTTAAGATAGCGTGAAAGGAATCGAGTGTTTTTTATTACATTAGATGACACTAAACAACAAAATTTATAAACAAAATGTATGGTGTAGACATTAATGCAAACATATTAGTTTACTTGTTATTGTACCCTTTCAGTGGGTATATTGCTGTCATAGGAACGGTCGATTGAGAAACTAGTCTCAGTGAGAAAAACTTTTTTGTTTTCAATGGAAACGATTCCAAACATTGTATTTTTTAGTTTGCCATGCTTTCCCATGATTTTACTAAGTTTAATTGAAATCTGTCATCTATATAGAATAGTAGCTGTCATATAAAAGTTGAGTCTGAAAGGTAGTCTAAGTGAGAAATTTTTTATGGTTTTCAAGGGCAAAGTCCTTAAAATTGGAATTTATTTATTTGATATGCTTTCACACAATTCTATAAAGATTTGTCAAAATCGGATGACTATAGCATACAGCTGAAGCTCCTATGAGAACAATTTTTTTGTTTTAAGTGTAATCGATTCCAAAAGTTTTACATGTTTTACATGTTAGTATAGTTATATATTTTACGGACGGGCAGACGGACATGGCTATAACGACCCGGCTGTTCTGATCAAGAATATATATACTTTATGGGGTCGGAAATGTTTCCTTCTCCCTGTTACATACATTCGCCCATCTTCATGATCCCCCTTTTCCCATTTTCAATGAGAACAGGGTATAAAAAAAAAACAAAAAATACCATTAAGCGGACCGATTTTGAAGGACCCAAAATAGGTGGTTGTTTCGTCAACAATTTAAGTTTACCTAAAGATGGTTTAGCGTTGGTTCGGTTTGGAAACGTTTCAAAATGAGGTGTTGTTTGAGCTTCATTAAATCTAGTTTTCCATTGAAATCTTTAGTTCCAGGTCTGACTTCGTTTGATTTTGGTGAGCTCACCCAGTCTTAGCCAGGGTCAAAGGCGTAAATAAAGTCTATAATTTGACTTCGCCTGTAAGGAATTATGTGATCCAGACAAGTTGTGTGAAATGTGTGGAAATATGTGCGGGTATCGCTGCTGCTGCTTCTGCGGCTGATGTCATAGTTGCTTTCAGTTTTTATTGTCTTTCAGGGACGAGAGCAGTTTTTATCGCCTAAGGACATCTGAGACTCAAATGGAAATGACAGCAAAAAAAAGAAGCAAACAAAAACAGGAATAACTACCATTATTTACGACCAAAGCAGTTAATTTTTTAACAAGTTTTGGCGAAAGCATTCATCTTTACTATTTCCTCTGCGAATTATTGCAATTAACACCGGCAAATTAAGGCAGTAAATAGTAAAACGTGCAACAAATTTTCAAACCAGGTGCGAACTAAGGCCTAAGGTAAAATGGCGCGTGTCATTTGCTGCAGACAGGAAATGACACACATTACACACAGAAATGAGGCCCAAATGGGAGCAATGTCCCCGTACGTAAAAAGCGGAGAATGAGGCAAGCAAAACAGAGATGAGAACAAAAGCAGAGAGAGAGAGAGTACGAAACAGAGAATTTTGCAGAGAACTCCTGCTGCACAGGGGAGTTGTCCAATGCAAGAGAAGTTTTGTGTGGCTTCTGGTGTGTACCATCGAACGTTCTGCTCCATTCTTATCACAGTCCCCGCACACAATAAACAAACCGTCTGCTGGATGACAACAAAGAAGACTTTCTTGCACTTGACATGTTGTTGACCCAGTCCAAACAAAAGAACATCAAAATAGTACAAATAGAAAGTAAATCCCTTCATTAATGATCTATTTCGCATTCGCAGTCGAATTTAAAGTCTATTTCGAGTTGTTATCATTGACTATATTACTCTGTGAATGTGTCTCTATTGTCGCTTAATTGGACGCAGGCCATTAAAGTAATGGTATACATTTTTTTTTGCTTCTGAGATTAAAACCTTAGACGTCTTTATTACGTTGATGATTGTCGTTCCGTTTGTTTGTGGGCTGAGCTTTACTTAGGATATTTGCATGTGCATAAGTATGACTGCTTATTTTGGACTCTTTTGTGTGAGAATTTGAGCAAAAATTTAAACAGCAATTGAGTATAAAATAACTCACAATTGCTCTAGAAATATAAGAACTGAGTACATCATAAATCCAACATTCCACATCATGAGTCATTAACATTTTTCCTTGACCAAATTGGATCAGCTTTGAACAATGTTCCATTAAACATTTTGATAAACCATAAAATTTATATTTTGGTAACATTTTCTGTCTGTCTAACATCAAGCCCTTACATAGACCTTAATATTGTTGACTGCTTTGAAAATAACCATAAAGCCGAAAATTCAAAAAAAAAAAAAATCAGATCCATGGGATACGTCATTCAGACCAAATGCACATTAAAATAATGTTATTAACATATTCATGGGATTTGACAGTAAAATCAAGTGTAAATTAAAAGAAAATTAATAATAGATTCATTGAAATCATAATTAATATTAATTTATCATTTGAAATTAAGTTAAAAAAGATCAAACAAACATTTCATTAGGATATTTTTCAAATGCTAAAAACTTGCTTAAAACTGCAACTGCAAAATATTATTATAAATTCCCCTCAGTGCTATGCTCTGAAAACTAATATCGTAAAAATTTACTTTACGATTATATCATGTAAATAAAAAACAACTAAAAAGCTCCCGACAAAACTTGCCTAGAATTAGTGAAATTATGTGTTTTGAGCAACTTTAAGCTCAAACTTTCAAAAATGGGGAAGTGATAGATCATTTTCGAACCCGATTCGTTTTCAGCACACCGAACCTTCAATATGCAATAGTCTTATTTTTTTGTGTTCTTGGATCAAGAATTTGTATTCCTGCACTGAAAAAAGAAATTAATCCGAAACGGGATTGAAAACAGGGTAGCCCCGGATACTCTTGAGCCAAGATTGGTTTGCCTCACACTTTTTATACTCTGTACCAAAGGTACATAGAGTATAATAAGTTTGTGCAAAAGTATGCAACATCCAGAAGAAAGCATCTCCGACCCCATAAAGTATATACATTCTTGATCAGCATCAACAGCCGAGTCGATATAACCATGTCCATCTGTCCGTCCGTCCGTCTGTCTGTCCGTATGAACGCACAGATCTCAGAGATGGTTAGAGATAGAGGTTTGACATGTATGGGACATATGCTTCTTATGTCTGCAGGCAGATCAAGTTTATTTTAAATTTTGGCCACGCCCCCTCCCGCCCCCGCAATTTAGAAAAAACGTCATATCTCCCACAGTTTTGAAGATAGATGGCTCTGGACATATTTAGTTATTAGGATAACTTATCGATCCGCCAAAGGAATGAAGAAGATCGGATGAACGGTTTTCGAGTTATGATCAAAAAACAATTATGTTATAGTCGGGCTTGACCGACTTTCTTTCTTGTTTTTCTGTGTGCTTCTGATTTCTCTTTACTTTCTATGATAAAAAACCTGGGTGGTTCTAAATCTGAGACCTAAAACTATTAATTCAACGAAATGATTTGGATGAATGACATTCCCCCTAAAGTTGTCTTGTGAAGCATTGATTGCACGCCCTGTTGCTTTTTTTATTATATACTTGCAAATTTTACCTGCTACTATCTGTGTTAATCACTCTGGGCAATCGACAGTGTCCATGGATATGTTTCACTTGAGCTTGTTGAGGCATCCTGACATCAAGGATTTATCCAAAATGGATTTTATTTCACTAAACTTCGGCGGGTTAATGACCGCGTCTAGGTAGAACAAAGAAAACCAGTCCTGGGAATTTATCCTTCTGATTTTCCTCCCCGGCCCTGCTTTCGCTTGCTCCTCTTGTACAGAGCAATCTCTTGTACACTCAATCAAGTCAATTGATATGACTTTAACCTTTTGGATATATTTTTGGCATTTTTTCTGTTTGTCTTTGAAAAAAACTAATCAAATTGCTCCGAGCTTTGAGTGCGCTTGTCTATAAGTCGCGCAGCAGACTAACCCGGCCGGTGGATTTTAGAGATTTTAGTTCCATAAGCAGCATTGTGCAGTCAGAGTTTTTCCTGCTGCATTTTCTCTCGTTGAACTGCACTCAGCTGTGCAAGTTCTCTTTGCTGCACTTAAGCAAAGAGAGTAAGACTCTCTGGGCTAGTTCTCAATTGCTCGGGTTCTCTGTTAACAATTTAATACACATATAGATTTGTGGTATGTCATATAATCAAAATATTACGAGCACGTTGCATAAATGATTAGGGCCTGGTAGTAAGAGGGTTCGGAGGGAGAAGAGAGGAAAAAAATGGCGGCTATTTAATTTGCTGGAAATTCGTGTGTGTAGAATGCCGGAAGTAAAGCGTTGTTTGAAGGTAATTTTATTAATATAAATTTAGTCGACTGAGTGTTTTTTAAGTAAATTAAATCTTGTTTTTGACATTGGAAGACAGTTGAATATCTCAATGACTTAATGACCATTATCTTTTAACACAGAGATCAAAATTAACTTTTTATTCTCTTTACCAACAACACAATTTCAGAGATGGTACGAGCTAGTGGTGCGACCTGTACAGAACATAAACTCTTCCTACTTGCATTCGGATTAAGTTTACCGATATTTTCCACTGTCTTTTGGGTAGATGGTTTGAACCCTATAGACATAATCCATACACTGAGTAAACTACAGTCTTCTAGATTGCTTGCGGAAATGTACATCTGCATAATTTTTTCTATTAAATGTAAAAGTCTTTGACAGTCTATTTTCTCGTCTTCCATTTCCTCCTCCGCACATGAGAACTGTTACCGTTTTGTAACAAACCACGTGCCAGGGGCTTTAAAAAAAAAACAAAAACAAAACACCAAATACGGAAAACGTGAGGGGGTGCCACCAGCAGCCTCGTGTGTGCGTGTGTGTCAAGTGTAAATGAAATTTTCAATTTTGCCGTGTGGACAGAAATCAGCAAATGAAAGGAAAACGTTTGCTTGTGTACCTATTGATTATTTTGCTCTGTGTGTCAGTGATGCGGTTAAATAGTGCGATTTGTGGGGAAGGTCGCGTTAAAAGTGTTGCGAAATGGTAGATAAACGGGTAAAATGTGAGGGAAAGGGGATGCGCACTTCTCTAGGCCGCACTCAAGTTGCAGTCTAAATATAAGCAAGGATTTGTATGTATGCGTCACACATGACACACCAAATTGACCCATAAATTTAACTTAGGGTTGGACTTATTTGTAGCTTTTTGTGGCTTAGCCTGGTTTTTAAATTTTGTTGAAAAGCTATGTAATATTAATAAGATCAAGCTTATATTTTCGGCACAGTATAATTAACTATAACGATTGTAGTTTCCAGATGTATTTTAAAGTGAGATCCAAAAATTAAATGTCCCAAGTAAAGTCTTTTATATATCTTTTATATATCTTGCGTTTAACTAAAATATCTCACTTATTTCCAACCTACCGTCGTGCTCTTCTTAATGATACTACTTTAACTTGTATAACAGAATTTCAATTAGCTTTTGCTATTAAATCACCTTAGACATAAGTTATGTATCGAGTAGTGCTAAAAACATTTGCTTACCCAACTAAACAAACAAAAAGTCGCAAAGCTTATTCGCCACTTGTGGGCAAACAAACGTACTATAAGTTAATGACCATTAACACAACTTTTACTTTTTGCATAATGCAAGTGTGTAAATTGTTCGTATGTTTGACGGTGAACTATATTCTAGAAGACAAGGTCATTAAGTCAACGAGAATGGCTGGCACATAATCGATGTACAATTTTTACAACCGAACCTCTTCCCTCCACCTGTCTCACCTTTTGCCATTAAATATTCAGAGCTATAATATGTGTCATGGGTTTTCCGTGTAAGACGGCAGCAGGCTAATCGAAACACTTGAATCATAAAATTTGCAAGCCACCTTAAGTAGCCGAACCTAGAGAATTAATTTAAGAATAAGTGATTAGCTCAAGTGTGTGACGAGTTGGGCCCCAAACCTCAGGTGTATTTCAGATTCAATGAAACACATTTAAAAGTATTTTCAGATGTAGGCAGTATAATTTGGAGTACACTCATAAAAAATATTCCACAAATTCTGGTAAACTTTTAGCATTCTATTCTGAATTCATACAGATCTGACATCTATAGCCCATAAATGTAAGTCTATCCTATCAGTTGGACTGAGCTCTGGCTCTTATATTTATCTTTTGGCAAAGACAAATTTATTTAAGAAATAAGAAAATGCAGATCTTTACAGATACAGATCATTTGAAAAAGATTTTTTGGGTAACGTTTGATGTCTAGAAGGACAGGGCTTAATCAAGTTGGCAATTGATGCTGATCTAGAATATTTGTATAACTTTATAGGGAAGGAGATGCCTTCCTTTACCTAACACATACATTTTCGCGAATTTAGTACCCTACTGTACGAATATCTGTGGTCACAACAGCAAGATCTAACGTTCGTTTTGAAAAGTTTTCTCTATAAATATTTGCATTATGGATTTTGCAGTTTTAATGTTTTGATTTCGGCTTTCTATAATTTTTGCCGCAACTGAATGAAAAATAATCAAGTGTGATGTGAAATTTATAATATCTTATGGACTATAAATATTTTTAGAAAGGAAAGCGAGGCAATTGGTATATGTATAAGTCAACCTTAACTCAAGAGCAGATGACTATAATTGCATTGGCTTCGGAAAATAGTTTAAGTTCCAATGCTACAACTATAAAATATTTATTGCAGAAAACACCAGCGTTCCCTACCTGCAATGTTTTACCCAAGCAATTCCACTAGGGAGAGGAGGAGTAAACGATTACCTTAAAGATGCTTAGAAGATGGGGAAACATGAAGAAAACAATGTGTCAGATAGCTGAAAATCTTGTTGAAGACAACCTCTGTGTTGTTTGTCTGTGTATATAATCGGAAAACGATGCCTCCATTGTTATTTGAGAAATATTTAAATTTCCCTTAAGTTTATAAATGTATATCCAGTTAATTATTGACATTATTTGTCGAACATTTTAAGTACGTTGTGTGCTAAACCTTTGTTTGGGTTTGATTCATTATGAAACACTCACACAATCAACATCTGTTTAGTTGTATGATTCAACATATGCAACAAACTTAAGCCCACCTCAAACAACTTAGAAGTATTCTTTTCCAACAGGGACTTTATGCGAATTTGGTTCAGGCTAAATTACTTTCGGTTCGGTTCACAACCGACTGGCAGCGCTGATTGACTGAACCAAAACATCTCCGATGCTACGTACACTTCGATTCTAAATCGGTTTTTTGGCTTGATTCAATTTGATACGGTGCTCTGCTCACATGTATATCAAAAATGTATAAGAACAATAGGAGAAGTGATGCTAATTAGCCCGCTGACATTTGCCCAGCTTCTTCTCGTGTTACCAGAACAGGTAACCGCTGATTCCCTGAGTAGGCTTAATGGCTTAGCTTGCCTAATAATATTATTGAAACGAGAAGACTCCCATCCCTTCCCTTCGTCGATTGGGTCCGAGTAGAGTGAGTACTTACAGTGATGTTTGGCGGCACGTGGAAGGTTTCGATTGCTCCTGCTGTTTCCGCTGCTGCTGCTTGCCTACTGACCCAGTTAGTAACTGCTGAGCGTAGCTCTTAAATGCTCGTTTGGGGGTTTGTGTTATTTCTTTTTTTAATCTTTCGATAGGATGAAACGGTGGTTTTGGCTTACTCTGGCAGTGTTTGGAGAAGGTTATCAATCTATTTATTTAAAAATTTGGTTTTCTGGTATTTTTAAACATTTATTGATTCTGTTTCACACATTTTTCCACTTGCCGCTGATTAACATGGTCTTAAGTCACAGTATAAACATTAATTTTTTATTTAATTTGACCAAAAATATGTCTTAAATGCACAACAAGAATTTTTCTATTAAATAATTATTATTTATTAGGGATTTAATTGGCTAAGTAACAATTTTCATTGGGCTTGGTTTTTTTTAATTGAAATTTTTTCTTGCACTTGCTCTGAGGCTCTAAGATTTTTTCCGACACCGCCGCCGCCTCTCCAAAAGCAAACCACGTCCGCACTGTCCAACGAGCCAGGAGAACCTGAAAATCAGTACACTTTTTGCTTTAACTGCAGCCAGTCGCCCCCGCTGAAATCGCTCTTTTTTTCTTGGGGATCTCGCTCTCCGCTGCTGTTTGCTCTCTTAAGTCTGCGCCGCCGCTGTGTAACGGTCCTTTTGTGTGACATTTACAATGTCAGCCTCAGTTATATGGTTGGAATTCGCCGCCAAAGTAAAGCGGAGAGAAAGAGAGAGAGAGAGAGAGAGAGAGAGGGTGTACGAAGGAGAGCATTGAACAGACTGGGCAAACTAATTTGTTTTGTTGCTTCTGGGGGATAACTCCTTTGGGGCACACTCTTTTGATTTTTAGTGATGTGACAAGAATGTTTTGTTCGGCTATTTTGTGTCCATCTGTTCCAGATAAGCCTTCATATACAACTATAGGGTATATGCGGGTGGGTTAGGTTGTTTTAAATCATTTTTTTATTGCAAGTGCATGCTCTCAGAAAACAAATCAATTATTTAATGATTATAAGGAGAACGAGCAAAAAATGCTCGTTTCATAAACCTTTTATTTTAAATAGGCTTTATTATGAAAATGTGTTCATTTTTCACACACATTTGGTTATAGAAACATTAACACAATTTGTTTGTGGACACTTACAACATTTATTTAACTCAAACAAATCGGTTAAATGGTTCTTAAGAAAACCCAGTTTTACACTCTGTATCGTAGGTACATAGAGTATAAGTTTGTGCAAAAGTATATAACAGCCAGAAGGAAGCATCTCCGTCCCTATAAAGTAAAAATGTTCTTGACAGCCGAGTCGATATAGCCATGTCCGTCTGTCTGTCCGCATGAAAGCACAGGTCTCAGATATGGTAAGATATAGAGGTTTGACAAGTATGGGACGGGACATATGCTTATTATGTCTGCAGGCAGATCAAGTTTATTTTAAATTTTAGCCACGCCCCCTTCCGCCCCGTCCATTAGGGAAAAAAGTTATATATCCCAACAGCTATAAAGATAGATGGTTCATTCCTAGCAGCGCTGCTTTCAGCTGCTACTGCAGCATCAAAACTTACCAATGGTTAGGGTTCAAAAATGACTAGTTCGATATTTTAGGTTCGGAACAAGTTCGGGTTCAGCTTTTAATTTTAAAAAGGTTCCGTTCAAGGTTCGGTTCACAGTAAAATAAGATTCGAAACTGCGGGCTTGAACCGGTTCGGTTCTAAACTGGATTGCAGCCCTAACACAGAGTATATTAAGATTGTGTAAAAGTATAAAACAGCCAAAAGAAAGCCTTTTCGACTCTGTAAAGTTTATATATTCTTGATCAGCATGAACAGCCCTGTCGATATAGCAACTTCCGTCTGGCCGACCGTATGAACAAACAGATCTCAGCGATGGTAAGAGATAGAGGTTTAACATGTATGGGACATATGCTTCTTATACCTGCAGGCAGATCAAGTATATTTTAAATTTTTGGCTCTCCCCCTCCCGTCATCGCAATTCGGGAAAATACGTCTTATCTCCCACTGTTTTATAGAAAGAAGGTTCATACCTTCTGGACATATTTATTAATCCACATTACCAATTGGTAAAAATCGGAATTACGGTTGTCGAGTAAGGAGCAAAAGAATGTTTGCTACTGTAGCGCAGGAGTAGCGCTGCTTTCAGCTGGCTGCCCGAGGCAACTTCAAACATGCTTTCCATAAACTAACTAACTAAAACTACTTTTTAGACTCTACTTTTCTATGACAGCTATACTACATAGATGACCGATTTCGACCAAACTGGGTGGAATCATGTAGAGGCTTAAGATACCGACAAAAAAATATTATAATAATAATTAATTTAATTATAATTTAATATTTTTTTGATCAAAAATTGGAATATGAAAATTTTGATTTTTTAAAACCACTTTTAAGCCCCTATCTCTTCATTTAAGGGAGTTATGGGCGTTTAAAGATTTGGGAGGTTTAAATTACTGTAACAAATTTTTTTAATAACTTTTTTACACAGTTTTGAACAGCAGAAAAATATTTAAACCGGTTTGGAAACGAATTCCGAAATATTCTTTGAGAATTGTACAAAAATTGGCTATTGGCTTTCCGTTAAAAGACTGGTTTCCAGATGGGCTTAAAAACGCGAAC